>OY293826.1:31919004-32519004 GCA_958507055.1 Crioceris asparagi
GCATAAAGGTGTAGAGCTTCATCTTATTTTTATAATAAATATATATATATATATATATATATATATATATATATATATATATATATAATATATAATAATGGAGATGCTCTACACCTTTGTGCTTTTATTTAGTTGGACACAACCACCACTAGAAGCGGATCACGTGATTTCAAGCTTGTTAGCTTTCATCAGCGCCACATAAGTGGAAGCTGTATCCAAATAAACAAAAGCAACTGGAAGATACTCGGAATTTACCAGACCAGATCTACCAGCGGGACACACTTCGCGCCACCTAGGTATCGAGAGCCTAATTACGTTTAGCGTAAGGATATATGTAAATTGAAGATTTCCATTTCATAAATGAAAGAATATATAATATATAATAATGGAGATGCTCTACACCTTTGTGCTTTTATTTAGTTGGACACAACCACCACTAGAAGCGGATCACGTGATTTCAAGCTTGTTAGCTTTCATCAGCGCCACATAAGTGGAAGCTGTATCCAACTAAACAAAAGCAACTGGAAGATAGTCGGAATTTACCAGACCAGATCTACCAGCGGGACACACTTCGCGCCACCTAGGTATCGAGAGCCTAATTACGTTTAGCGTAAGGATATATGTAAATTGAAGATTTCTATTTCATAAATGAAAGAATATATAATATATAATAATGGAGATGCTCTACACCTTTGTGCTTTTTATTTAGTTGGACACAACCACCACTAGAAGCGGATCACGTGATTTCAAGCTTGTTAGCTTTCATCAGCGCCACATAAGTGGAAGCTGTATCCAACTAAACAAAAGCAACTGGAAGATAGTCGGAATTAACCAGACCAGATCTACCAGCGGGACACACTTCGCGCCACCTAGGTATCGAGAGCCTAATTACGTTTAGCGTAAGGATATATGTAAATTGAAGATTTCTATTTCATAATATCCTTACGCTAAACGTAATTAGGCTCTCGATACCTAGGTGGCGCGAAGTGTGTCCCGCTGGTAGATCTGGTCTGGTAAATTCCGACTATCTTCCAGTTGCTTTTGTTTAGTTGGATACAGCTTCCACTTATGTGGCGCTGATGAAAGCTAACAAGCTTGAAATCACGTGATCCGCTTCTAGTGGTGGTTGTGTCCAACTAAATAAAAGCACAAAGGTGTAGAGCATCTCCATTATTATATATTATATATTCTTTCATTTATGAAATAGAAATCTTCAATTTATATATATATATATATATATATATATATATATATATATATATATATATATATATATATATATATATATATATATAATCCAAATCCAAAAAATGCTTTTTATAAATGTATTAACGATCGCCATTTTGAAACTACTTACTCGATAATGCCCAATAACGAACTCTGCCGAGATATTTAAGAGATTAAGAGCAAAACTGCGACCTCAATCGTGTTGACAAATTTCGTAATATCTCATATATCTATATACATATATAAACAAAAAGTTTTTTTACACCTACTTATAGACATAAAGCAACATGCTGTTGATTTTTTTTTCGAAATTTAAAAGTGTGAACGATCATAACAAATAGTTTTGTATAAGAAATTTACCTAAAAATAACATTAACACCAAAAAGAGTAATTATTTTTCGTCGTGTTTGTTGCTTATCCATGGTATATTATATGTTATATGAAACAATATCTGGAGACCGAGTTTTGCTCGGGTAAAACAGAATTTAAGATGGGTCTATAAGAGTTACTAAGGATATTTAAACGTATTAAAAAATGTGCATCTATCTGGTTAAAATGTATTGCGATCGGTAAATACTGCTTTTATTGTTCACATATTCGTAAGTTATAGATTTCGAAATAAATATATGAATGATAAATATACCAAAACTCTTGAAATAGCTAGTGTGGACCTCGAGGGTCACACCGATTAAATATGAAAGTATCGTCAATCGATTTCTCTACTCAGAAAACCCCTTTTTGCTATTTTTAACGAAATCTGCTAACGCTTCCTTGAAGTAGCTAATGTGTACCTTAAGGGCCGCAATATATTAGATATGTAAAAATTTTCATTGAAAATTTCCGATTAAATTATTAGAAACTCACATTAACATGTTTGATTTAAAGAAATGGGTTTTGTTAAATCAAAAAAATTAAGGTGATCAGTATTCGAACCGAGGAACTCTAGATTAATACTATTTTCTCCTGTGATATTATCGGACTCATATTGATATCTGACATATAACCTGCAAAACTCCTAAAATGGGAATATTAATTGCTAAAAACGATTTTTCTTGTGAATGTGAATACAACCAATCGATTCAATACAGTCTAAAACCTATACATATGAATTTTCATCGAAATCGGTAGACCATATTCCGAGATAAAATTTGCATTTATATATATATATATATATATATATATATATATATATATATATATATATATATATATATATATATTCTAATACTAGTACTAATTCTATGACTATGACAACAATAGACACTCATTGAAATACTGCGCAACATACCAAATTGACAACTTATCACGGGACGTTATTTCAGCCACTTCTGCTTATAGGATACAGAGTTAGTCATCCTCCCTTTATATATTCTTGGGTTTGGCAATTAAGTTTGTAAAATTTGGCAATTTTGTATTTAGTTTTTGAACATCCAGAGTGGTCAAGTTCAAAGATATCATAACTTGAACTTTCACAACTTTTATGGCGATTATTTAAAAAACGGTGGTATATGCAGTTTTAAATATTCATATTTTTGGAAAATGCAATTAAAAATACATCGATTGGTTTCAAAAGTTTTTCAATATACGAGAGTTCATCGGCTGACGTAGTGCTGGTTGTGTTACGTCCATTGATTTATCCTCATTTGGCTTCACTTGCTTTAAGTCCCTATATATGAAAGTCTGGACAGATACATTAACCCCTGTGTGTAAAAGAGAGAAGTCGCTGTCCTTTACATAATATTTAAATGGCGGCTGGACGTCTGTCATAACTTACGACGTCTGAGGTCTCATGAAATGCAATTATTTCAGAATCACAGATTATGAAGTTCAGGTTCATAGACAAATAAAGAGTATTGAGTCAAAGAGTAATAGGTTAGGTATATATATACTCTATGATATAAACAAATGTTAAATTAATTGTCGTAATTTATAATAGTAGGAAATAGCTTGTTATATTGACTTATTCTTTTAGGAAACTGCCTGTTTGTTGATTGCCATATTGCAAAAATAATTCGAACAATGTAAATTGATGTGAATAAAACATACATGCATCCTTCCCTATGGATACAGCTAGAATAATTATTTGGATACAAAAATTTGGAATAGAATCTACATCATACAAGGGTTTAGTTTATTGCGAGGTATTTATTGTGTTCTTCCGAATAACATTTTTTACACATGATAACAATGTAATGTCCTTACTTTCAAATAAAATTCATTTATCCTAGTTATTACTTAATTATATCTACATTTCTTTACATCTGCTGTGACGTTTATACGTAGAAGTATTGATATTTACAAAAACAATAATATTTAGATTTAAATTTATGTGAAAGATGTTAGAAATTGGAATGTATTCAAAAATTAACTTTTGAATAAATTGTGGTTTCCCGCGCTTGTTTCATTGGTGCCGCCATTTAAATATTATTTGGCTGTAACCACGGTCATACAGAAAGGTCTTGAAACGAGCGTGAAAAAAGTGGTTCGGTTAGCGTCCAGTCTTTTCAACTTCCAATTTCTTTCGCGTGGTTTGCATTTGAAGGGGGATGTTGCTTAAAACATAAAAATACCAATTCAAAGGATAATGCAAAGTTGTACGATGGTTCAAACTGTATACGATAACATATTTCCATCTCGATAGGTCTTTATATTGTATTCGGCACTCATAATCTGTCCAGACTTTCATTTATAGGCACTTTACACTTGCTCTCTGAATGCGATGTCTCCTTGGTAATTCCATGCTCTAAGTTTCTATGCCTGTAGGCGTATTCTGTACATTTGCGTTAAGTCTCAGAAAGTTGAAGGTCAGAATACAATTAAACTTGTTGACTTTTGATGTATTCTGCCTTTCAACCATTGAGATGTATATTTTACCTCAATGCTTTCAACTTTTAGTTCTGAAACTTACGCAAAACTACAGAATACGCCTCAAGAAGACTGTAAACAAGGAGAGTAAACTTCCTATGCTCTCTACGTAGCCACATGAGATTACAGAGGTTGCATATCATAGCATCTCCGTGATGATCTGCTGTCTTTTTTAAGCGAGAGCTGCTCTTTGTGTACGGCATGGTGCGCAAAGACGCATTTACAAAAGATATGCGTATGAAATTTTACACGATTTCTAGAGCGAGTTTATTCTCCATCTCCTTTTTCCAGTCTTCTTGATGCGCCTGCTGCAAGTGACGTGCACCGTGCACGATACATACATATACTGTGCCAGAGAAAACATACCTCCAAATAATGTACTATCATGCTGCTATTTTCTCTGGTCGCAGCTGATAAGTGGATTTTTGAATGTAAATAAATTTTGTTATAATCTAAGCATATATAATAAAATTGTTCATTGTGATATCAGATCGCTCTTTGAAAACTGATTATTTTTTTGACTATTTGCTTCCATCAGAGACAAAGAACTCTGCTTCCATTTCTTTATCTCTGCTTCCATTGAGAATTGTAGTTCTATAAACGTTCTATATACCATTATAGATAGTGTAAGAAGCTCTATAGACAGGAGATATAACACGTGTGGAGGAGGTGACGCTGTGAACGACGGCAGGGTCGTGGCCTAAAAGTCGGGCTTGCGCATAACGAAAGTGCGCACCTCCATGTGTCTTCTCTGTCTCCGTATCTATATATTTTATCTATGTTCTCTGTCTCCTCTCTCTGTGAAGTGAAATATTGAAATTCAAATAAGGTTAGATAATTGAGCTTTTAGAATGCGTGAAGATCAACATAAGCTTTTAGAAAATTACATTCCTCATTGTCTATTGATGATTGCTTATAAAGCATGCTATATTTAAAACTAGACGCTTGAGTGTACATGAAACAAGGCGCGCTGAACTGCAATATAAAACAGGCTCCAGAAAACTTTTAAAAGTATCATTGAAAAGTCGGCGACTTTTTTGTCTATGGAGTGACTTGAAATGTGGTACAGCGGTGATTATGCGGAATACATAGAGTAAATATGTTAGGGCGGAATATGAACATATTGCAAATAACCTTCTTGTATTATAATATGTGAAAATCGTTTGGATAGAATAGGTGTTTCTTGTCTTTATGGGATTCCGAATTTAAAAAAACGATCCAAATGTATTTATTGCGCATTTAATAACAGGTTCTAAACTAGTAGTTCTCGCTCAATTTGCCCTTAATCTCTTTCTCTTCAACACCGTCTCTCAATATTGTTTCAGAATTATTTGGATCAAAGCATCTGTCCTTGATATGCAGATCTCAAATAAATATTTTTTTCTTAGCCGCTCTTCCTTTTTTGGTATGTTTGAAATGATGACCGACAGCATCAAACAACGTAAGATATTTTTGAGAATTCTGCAGGTAACTATTCATTACAATTAACAAAAATACTGATATAAAGTTGAAAACTAATAAACACCGAAACGTCAAACAATAAGATTTGCCTTGACATGAATTTGAATTTAAAAATACATCAAAGGCAAATGACACGTGCGCACTAACGTAGCGCGCATACCCGATTTTACTAGGCCACGACACTGCCGTCGTTTGCGGAGTCAGCGCGTCACATGGTTTTGCGAAAGTAAAATGCCAATAGATGGCGTTAAATAGAGGTGAACAACAAATAACTTGACGATGAGAAAACGCGCCAACAGCTATAAATTTAAAAATATTTTGTGGGCTTGATGCAAGTTTTGTCTCTGATGAAAGAATCTTGTGAGAATACATACTGTAACGTGGATAGGTATTCATGTACTTACGGTTGATATTCGTTTATTAATTATTTAAGCTACTACGTTGCTTACAGTAGTTATTGCATGTATATTTCCTTATGTAGTTCTAGAATTATGGTAGAGTTATTCTCGATCCTTCGAGAAACTATATGTGAGGTACAAATTTGTCATACTATTGTCAGTTTGACAAAGATCTAGAACATGAATTATGCGCATCTAGATAATCATAGAACATTCTCGATGAATGTCATGTCATGATTCAGGTATATAAAGCCGTGTCGATCACGGGACAGAGTCAGTCTTGTGAAGTCATTGAGTCAAGTCAGTTGATAACAGCCAGTCTGTGGAAACAGAGGTTAATAGTAGTTCTGTCGGTGAAGACAGTGACAGTGTAGATTGTCAAGGTGACAAGTGGTGACAGTTGTACCATAATAGAAGCTCGTGTACTGAGTGTTTGAAAATAAACCATTGGAAGCAATCTGCGAACTTTGAGTCTTACGCAAGTGAACTCACCCCACAACGTTTAGCACAGGGTTAAACGTTACAATACAGTGAAAGGTAAATTCAAAGGTTCTCTTTATATACGGAATAGATTTGTCTAACAAAATAACGGAAATAAAGCACTTACTGAGAGAAATCCTAGTAGAAAATGGTGAAACATATATGCGGAAAAATATAATTTACCAAGAGGTTTGTTGTGCTTCTTTGTCACTTGGGATACCAATAGGAAGAGGGGTGTGAGTGAATATGTAATGTAAGCAGATTAACGGGTGAAATTGATGATGTTTCCATAGAGAAAATAGGTTAGGTTGAGGGTTTGTTGTTCACCGCTATTTGGTCAGTGGCGGCTCGTGACATTTACTGCAGAGAGACCAACTCTACAAATAATAAAAGAATTCGTGAAAATCAACGAAGTCTACGCCATCTGTGAGTACTCAAATAGTGGTGAACAATAAAACATTATATATGTACCTAGTACATATATAAATATTGACCTTTCAAATCGGTGGTGTGTTTTCTACGAAAGAAATCAACGAACAACTATAAATAAAAGCCTTCCAGGTAAGAAGCAAACATTTACTGGTTGGTTTATATTACAATGATATTGTTTTTTTAGTAAAAACAAAATGCAGTTCAGTTCCTCAGTGCTCATCTTATTGTACCAAGGAAATTTATCTGCATTCATTCCCTTCCGATCCAAACTTCTGCCAAACCTGGAAGAATGTCTTGAAAATTGCAAAGCCTGTGACTAAATATATGCTGGTTTGCTCTTTATATTTCATAGAAACTGATTTTAGTTTGAGTAAGTTCAGTACTTGAAATAATCGTAACTCATATTCAAAGTTGTTTTTATTATAGCAACAAAGAGAAGGCGAAGATTGCTTAAAAGTGCAATTCCTAGCAGAAAGATACCGAAAGGTTCACAGTCAGCAGAAAAGGTTATGAGTGATAGATCCCAGAGGCATTGGTAAGAGTATATATGCTTATTTTCACTAAACTGAGGGATTGAGATAATAAAACTATTTTCTGTTTTGAAGGTTACACAAATGTAATCTGAAGAAGCCTGAGGAAAATGTTGTTGATAATCCAGAGATGGATGATAATAACACAGGTCGAGAAGTAGAGCAAGAAATAATAAAACCATCGTCAAGCCGTATCCATGCAAGAATTGAAACTCCCCTGCCAAATATATTATTGTATGTGGATAAGGCCACTGAAGCTCATTCTAGTGAATTCTTTGAATTGCCTCAGATCTTAAACTCAGATGAAAAGATGATCCATTTTACTGGTAAATGAAAGTCAAATGAAAAACATAAACATATTGTGTATTTTATATTTGCTGCATTATAGTAATACACATAAATTTCAGGGATTGATTGTTCTACCATGAAAACTATCAAACAATGTACTGATAGAACAGCAAGGTTTAATGGATGCAAGTGGACCAACTTAGAAACTAGAATTATTTTGGTTTTATGTAAATTGAAACTAAATATTTCATTCGTTTCTCTAGCAGTTTTTTTTAACCTAAGCCACTGTAAGTGTCGGGATATATTTTATTCAACTGTAAGCCTTTTAGCTGTTAGTTTGGAAACAGCAATATATTGGCCAAGTAAGGAGGAAACTTTAAATAATATGCCAAAGTGCTTCAAGAAGTATAAAAGCACCAGAGTAGTATTGGACTGCACTGAAATCAAGATACAAAAACTAAAATGTTTGAAATGTAGAGTGATGTCATATTCTCATTATAAGGGATCGCATACGATCAAATTTTTAATTGGAATAACTCCATCGGGCTTGATGTAAGTGCTGGATATGGTGGACGCAGTACAGACAAAGCTATTTTTATTAATGAGAATATCATTGATAAACTGGATTGTCATGATGCAGTTATGGTTGACAAGGGCTTTCTAATAGAAAAAGAATGTAGTGAAAAGTTGATAAAGTTAGTAAGACCCCCGTTTTTAAAAAAACAAAAACAGTTTTGCAAGAAGGACGCTGAAGTTACTGCTTGCATCGCGAGAGCCAGAGTTCATGTAGAACGGGCAATTCAACAAATTAAAATATATAAGATTTTAAATGAGCAACTTAGCTGGTATTTAATACCATATGTTGATGAAATCATGACAGTCGTAGCTGCTATTGTAAATTTATCGACACCAATACTGGCTGACGACAAAATGACGTGATAGTGAATTCCAAGAAAGTATGTTGTTATTATCTATTATTTGTAAATTAACTGGTAATATATTTTTGTTTGAAATGTATAGTTGGAGTATTTGTCATCGCATAAAGGTGAAATGAAACCTTTCAGTTTATCTTCATTCTTTATTTAAACAATAATAATGTAACATATTCTTGATATAGTTTTCAGAAATTCGTACGATTAAATCCTTTGCAAATTTTTTATTGAATTCTACATCAATCTCCACATAGTTTTTGGAAAAACTAGAAAAAATCAAAAATTTTGTTTTTTCTAAGTTCAAAAGAGCCATTCCTAGCTGAACTTGACCATAATAGCTGTGCTTTCTTTTGAGGTGCGGTATCGAACCACTTCTATCAATGAAATCGCACGACTCCAGAAAAGATTCTGAAGGATTGGTATTTCCTAAAACAAAATTAAAGTTAAGCTTAGACAGTAAATGAGAAATTAGCACTTTACCAGAAAATGGGCATTTAACTTCAAGTAGCGTTGAAGGGGTATCACCATCGAAAATTATTCCGTCAGGGGAGTACCCAAGCCATGGGAACGCTCTGGAGATTATGATTCCGGGCGTGGCAATTTGGCATGAATTATTATTCTGCCTGTAACATTCTATCGCTTCTTTTTCATACTTTCTGCCATGTTCGGTAAATTTATTTGAAAAATGCTTTCGGAAAAAAGTTTCTTCGATTTGCTTTCCCAGTCCTCTGTTTTGCTGTAGGTGTTTATCGAGTAGCATGTTGATCCTTGAAAAAAGAACAGAGAAAGTCTATTATTTTTCTACAAGTTATACATTACCTGTAAGTCTCAATTGTCTTTCCTTTAGCCACATAGGAGAGCCTTGATGATATGTTGCTATTTGTAGTGGATTGCAATTTGACAATAAATTTATAATTTCTCTACAACATGGTTTTGGGCTGTACGTGTCAACTGAGAATTTAGCTTTTATATTTTTCAAAAATTCAGAATTGTTTGCTTGACTCAATATTGCTTCAACTTGTACCATTAGATTACTAGAATATAAAAGTTATTCACATCGTCATCAATTTGTTTGGGTAGAAGCTATTACCTGTCTTTATCAGTGACCACATTTTGAGGCACGTCCTCATTTGCTTCTAGTGATCTGCCAATAAACTTTATAAGAGCTGAGTCCGATATTCCTAAAAGATTACCTGTCGATAGAAGTGAGAAATTTTCTCTATCTAGCTCTAAGGACGTCTGGAAAGAGTGTTTCTTCTTTTTTTGTGGGTGGCAGAATTCCTTAAATGGTTTTACTTTGTAACTTTCTTCTATTCCTTTCTTCTCTTTTCCCCATGTCTGCTCTAACTCTGTGCAGCTCATGAGTTCCAAGTCCTCATTTCTATAAAAAAAGTAAGTATTAGATAAAAATGTCTTAAAAAATAAATATTTCTTACAATAAATTTGACGGACGTTATTAGTTGGGTCACTGAAAAATACAAAATATTATAAATTCTATTGATGTTGTTACTTTTGAAGTTGTGTAGTTGCAGTTAGATTGAAAACTTTTGGCAACTACCAGCACCAATAGAATTAATATTATTTTATATTTTTCAGTGCACCAACTAATAACGTCGGTACATTTTTGTGTAAAAAATATTTATTGCACACTTTTGAGTGTAACATTAGTCACGAAAATCGTTGAACGTTCACTAATGCCAATGAAGATAGTATTTATCCTATTACCCACGTATATTCTTTGCTTGGAGTGTTGTTATTATCGAAATCTCAAAACATCGGCATACGCTTACGTATTTTAGATGTTACCATTTTACACCGATTTAACTCAAAAACCGTAACCGAAAAAAATGTTCATTATAAATGTTGCTACAAATAATTATATCTTTCATGTAGTGCCCACGGATTTTCAATTTTCGAAAGAAATCACCCTCTCCACTTAGCAAAAATACATATATTTGAGAAATTAACATGCTTCTTATCTCGAAAACTGTAACACTTTCGAAAAATGTTCAATCTAAACGTTTCCGGGTATTGTCCTATCTTTAATTATACCAACTTAGATTTCCGATTTTCTAGAAAATTCGTCCCCTACACCCCCTTCGGGCCTTCCGGTGGGTTTTTGGAGGGAAGGAGATTTCGGATATGCGTATCATCAAAATCGGAGCTCGTTTACTATATAAAACGCGCGCACAAACCAAAAAAAACACACAGTCGAATTGTATACCTGCTCTTCCGTTCGGGGTTCGTCGGTCAAAAAAACAGTCGAATTGCCTCCTCTGTTTGGGTTCGTCGGTCAAAAAAATACAAATAATATCACTCACCTATTAATATGGATTAGAGTAGCGATGATATGCTTGCAAAAACCAGACAATCCAGCCTTACAAGTGCAAACACATTTCCATTCTTTCACATTCTGATTTAAAATCAGAGTTATTTCGTGAGTTCGCGATGTCAAACTTGATGTTTGTAAACACAAACTTTTTATTTGTGCAATATTCGCAGCATCTGCACCACATAAGATGACATGCCCCGCTTTGAAAACTGCCTCACCTTCTTTTAGGGGTCTGCTTCTGTTACCAATATACTCCAATAAATCGGAAATAGTTACTTCCACTTTCAACATTTCTTCCAAAATTATCAACGAGAGAACGATCACAAAACACCAGAACAGTAAATGAATGGTACTCATAAGCAAACCCCTCTTGTATCCTAAGAGACAAAGAAGCAAAGCAAATTTCTTGTTCACTAATATTTTCATTTTTACTGGTATTCCACTCAGTGAGTGATTTATTTGTGTTATTTTGGTAGATAGATTCAAATCATGTATAAAGAGTCCTTTGAGTTCACCTTTCAGTGTTTGTATTCTCACAAGAAGATTTTTAACTTTAGAGCTGTTGGCGCGTAAAATGCATTTGCCTTAAATTCGCTCGGACTCCTCTGAGGAGCCGCCACTGCTTTGAGTAATTCCTCCTGATAATAGATGGCGTACAGTTCGTTCACTATCGCCAATAGACAGTTGAATCTCCTGTCTACAGAGCTTCTTAAGATAGTGTTATCTGTATATGTTTCTGTTTTCGTTCTCTCACAAAACTTTGGAAATGTCACTGATCTTAAAAAAAGGTGATATTTTAGGACGATTTGGTTTACTCTATGGTTCCTGGTATTGTTTTTCGCGAAACAATCTTAAACAGGTAGAAAAATCCATGCATACATCATATAAACATATATATTTTATCTATATTATTTTATCACCTAAAAACATAATTTAGGTTATTCTCAAGGGATGTTAGAGTCAGAGCTCAGTATAATCAACACATCAATTACATGGTACTTTGGTACCAGAGAGAAGATTATGGTCTCTCTGAACTTATAATTTTCAATCTATTGCCATATTTTGACAAGAAAACAGCTGACACTGTTTTTCTTTCATAGATGAGTTCAGAGGTCGAGAAAGCCAAGCTAGCGAAACATTCAAAAGAGCATATAACAGTTTTCGACAAAATAATAAATAAACAGATACCCGCGGATATTATTTATGAAGATGAAAAATGTCTTGCATTTAATGATGTCAATCCACAAGCACCAACCCATTTTTTAGTTATTCCCAAAAGACGCATACCGAAGTTAGATGATTGTGCCTCAGAAGATACAGAGGTAAAGATTTAAGTCTAGACAATTTTTGGTAAATGTGGGGATCAGGTTCCATAAGATTTTTGGCACTTTTTTTGCTTAGTTATGTAGGTCTGTATTGTAGAAACTCAATCCAATGACAATGTTGGTAAAAGTGTAAAAATATATTATCTGATATTATAGAAGCACATTCCAATTGAAGGGAGGGTGGAGTGAATAGGGGTGCTGGGTGGGGAAAATAGGTGTTACTTTTAGTAGTACTTTGGCTAATATAATACTAAATTAACCCGATAAATAAAAAAGTGCTGCAATTAGCTAAAACGGAGGCATATAAAAGGGCAAGGAAAATCATCCTGCTGCTATTTATGTTGTAGATACAGCCATTGTGTGATGATGCCAAAATGACTTGTTTGTACGGACATCCGATACATGAATTCAAATTTGTAGGATAAAAAAAATAAAGTAATAAATAAATAAATAACCAATGAAATACTGATAATACGCCATGCAGCAACGTAGTGGCTCACAGGCCTGTTATATGAGTCGGACTTGGGAGAAATTCGAAGTGAAAGTATTCTTGGAAACGCGAAGTGACCGCACAATAATTTTTGATGGAAACAGTTCCATTACATGTCATTAAGTTGCTGTTCTACACATCAACTGCAATTTTAAGGCGCTAACCCCCAATAAAGTTACGGGTGGGTGGAGTCAATAGGGGTGCTGGGTGGGGAAAATAAGTGTTTAATGATATACTTTTAGTACTAATTTGGCTAATATAATGCTATATTAACCGGTAACTAAAAAAAGTGCTGCAATCAGCGAAAACAGAGTCATAAAATAAATATACGGGGAAGGAAGTCAGCTTGCCGCTATATAGGTTGTAGATACATCCGATACATGAAGTCGAATTTGTAAGAATAAACCAATAGATAAATAAATAACCAATGAAATATTGATAATACGCCATCATAGTAAACAGCGTAGTGGCACACAGGCCGAGTCGACATTATGAGAAATTCGAAGTGAGAATAGTAAACTTTAGAATTTTTGTCCCCGCCAAAATGAAGTGATCGCCTAATAATTATTAGTGGGAACAGATCCAAAACATGCCCTAAAACCGCTGTTAAAGTGAAATTATCGGGATCCTTTGGAACCTGATCTACACATTCACCCTATTTTGATTTAGTCCCTGAGTTTTTTTTGGCTTACTATCCAATTATATAAAATGTGCTATTAGAAAATTATCGCCAACTTAAATAGTTGTTCTAGAACAGATAATAAAGTACAAAAATCAAGTATTATTAATCAATAAATAAAAAATAATTTACTATGATATTTACATTTTCAGTTATTGGGGCACCTCATAATAACAGCTAAAACGCTAGGGCAGCAAAATTTGCCAAAAGGTTACAGATTAGTCATCAACAATGGCCCTGATGGCTGTCAGTCTGTTTACCATTTACACGTTCATATTTTAGGTGGAAGGCAGATGCAATGGCCACCAGGTTAAAGAAATTATTTGTTGATTATCTATCTATAAAATCTTATAGTTGCAAACTGTTTTATTTCATATATAATCTTGCTGCACTATAAGACGAAAAACATACGCATATCTTCTACTTGTCTAACAGCAATCTTCGATGTCCGGTTTTCAACAAATGTTTCCGTTTCAGAGCCACCTGACACCTGAGTAAAAAAGAACCGACGGCTCACATCATATACAGGGTGTTCCATAATTATTGCGACAAAATGAAGTGATTATAGAATGCATCAAAATAAGCAATTTTGCCTTATAAACCCCTGTCCGGAAATATGCCGTTTGGGCTCCAGCAAAAAAGACCAGTGTATTAAAACAGCTTACCTACAGTAATTGCTGAAAGTGTTCTCCACCTTGCTCAAGACACAGCTGGACACGATTGTTAAATGATCGGCGAACTCTGTGGAATATCCCCGATATTTCCTGAACATGCGCTGACGCAGCCATCACTCTTCCTAGTAGCTCTTGTTGATTTGGAAGAGGTGTTTTGTAGACTAAAGCTTTTAGATGCCCCCAGAGAAAATAATCCAATGGGGTCAAGTCGGGCGACCGCGCAAGACAATGCACAGGGCCACATCGGCCTATCCACCTTTTGGGAAATGTTTCGTCCAAATACTGCCGCACTCGCAAAGGAAAGTGGGCTAGAGCGACATTGTGTTGAAACCACATGTGGGCTCTCGCGTCCAATGGCACATTCACTAATAGTTCCGGCAACACGTGCTGTAGGAATTGACCATAAACAGGACCATCCAAACGTGCAAACGTGATGGGAGCAAATATGGCCCGATGATTTGTTCGTCCACAATGCCGCCCCAGATGTTAATGGAAAATTGAAAATAAACATCCTTTGTAAAACAGGCCTCGTCAAAACGAAAACAAAACGAAGCGACCAAAGTTTGGTTGTCTCAACTCCTGCTGCAACCACCAATGACGGAAACAGCGACGCGGCAGATAGTCTTCCGGACCCATGACTTGGACTCTTAAAAGGTGGTATAGGTGTAGTTGTTGATCTTGGAGAACCCGCCAAACAGTATTTCGAGCCGCTCCCATATCAGGTGCAAGAGCACGCAAGCTTGTAGACGAATTGGCCTCTACATAATGCAGAACCTCAATTTCTACTGTGGGCCTCGCGAAGGGCCGCCCTGCTCCCGCGAGATGTCTGACGCTGCCACTGATACTAAGACGTTCATGAATCCTAGCAAAAATGGCGTGATGCGGATGATGACGTTCTGGAAACAGTTCGGCGTACAATAATGAGGCTCTTCTACCGTTACCACCAACTTCTCCTTAAATAAAATGCATATCAGCAAGTTCCGCATACGAATAAGGTTCCATTTTAACTCCACAGTACTCTTATATGTAGATTTCACGCACCAGTCACTGACACTAAATTTGGAGGTTTGTTTTCTCTGCACTAAATGAATCGTTTCAATGTCCCTGGTAAGTGTGCGCATCGAAGATCACACAGCTAGTTTTGAATATGAAAATTCCACTAAGAAAATTTGCACTAACAACAATGTAAACACAGCAAGCTTAACCGGCAACTCATCATGAAAATTTGCTAGACGAACATTTTGCAATCAGTGAATTTCTTGTTCCTCTTCTGTTTGCTCAAGTTGTAATTTGCTGTAGTGTCCAAACTAACCGGGATTTAGAAGGCAAAATTGCTTATTTTGATGCCCTCTACAACCCCTCTCATCTTGTCGCAATAGTTATGGGACTATATATAGGTAAATTTCACAGTTTCTAATTTTTTTTATTTTTTATTGCCATTTCAACGCTGGCTAAACTAATGGTTCATATTTAGTTTAATTAGATAAACTTCGAGATTCATTGCAGCTCATCTAAAGATCAATTTTAATTTAGTTTTTTTGAATATCTTATAAATTACTAATTTTTCAGAAAATGTTTTAAGAATTTTCGATAGAACACTTAATACTAACAAGAACTTCGAACAGAACTATTGTGGGATCTTCTTGACTTTCAACAATTTAGTTTTTTTGAATACTTTATACTAAATCTACAGAAAAATGTTATAGGAATTTTCGATAGAACTCTTACAATACTAACGAGAGCTTCGAATAGAACTGTTTTAAACTTTCTATTTTGCTACATTTCTTTGAAGAGGAAAAAAATTCAATTTTTTTTTAATATCTTATGAATTGGTATCAATATTTTCGATAGAACCCTTACAGTTGTATACAGAGCAATAACTATCATAAATACCCAAAATAGCTACAGAATACTTATAAATCATAACATAACGATTATGTCCGTGTCCACAGCAGACACCTACTAGCAGATTACCGGCATATCTGACAGCTAGCAAGAAACTCAACCCATATTCACCAGATACAATTTCAACAATAGCAAGTAATTGGCAATAAAAATACTTTATTTCTTAAAACTAGTCCTGCCTATTTTTGCATATGTTGATGCTCTTAATGTGAAGCACTATTTAAGAATATTAAATCAATGATATACCGGAATATCTACATAGCAATGAATTAAAAATGTATTCTTTAGTCTTTGACCGTTCTATCAGTTTATGTCAGTATGTTGAATTTTTTTCAAAAACCATTACCAAAATTCTAAAAATAGACAATTTACGTTTCCGACTGGAGATGCCATGGGTAATTGTCTTTATTTTCTTACAAACATTCGCCATAATTATTTTCAATAGTAAAATAGTGTTCTCTAATAATATACATATTTCCAATAATGACTAAAATTTATATATAAAATTAATTTCTTCTATCCTTATCAGGGCTGTTAGTACGTTTCTCTAGATGTTCATTGTAGCCTTCCTCCGTTAGTAGTCCCCAAGAAATTATAGTTTTTTTGAAATCTACAGGTTTTCCTTTAGGGAAAACAACACCCAAGTATCCTAAACCAGTTGGTTCTTCCACTAATAGAGTTGGATTTTCTTTGATCCGTTCATTTATTTCTATAAGGCAACCTGTAACACCAGCTCTTACATTGATAACATCATCGCTTCCCTCTAACTTGATCTGACAGAGTATTGTATGAGGTTCTATAGGTTTGGAGCCCAATTTTCGCTTTCCTTTCGTCTTTATTACTGATCTATCAGAATTGTTAACGAAATAGTTCACATTACAAATTTTTCTGTTACTCGTGCGTATATAATGACCTTTGGCTAATGCCAAGAGAACCAATTTATTAGAATGAACTCGTATTAAAATATCGTTATAAATGGATTCTTTTCCAAAATTACTAAGACTCATGCAAAAATAGTTTTCAAAATATCTATCATGAAAATACTTGAAATTAGTAATTTTATCTTCTTCAATACTTCGCAGGATAGAAACATTCATAGCAGATATTTTTTCTAAAAACTGCTGATAGGTTTTCTTGTAACCATCAGGTAATTTGTTCGGTATAAGATCTGAATCATGTCTAGAGATTTGTTCCACTATAGAGGAAACACTAGTTTCCAACGAATAAGTTTTTTTGTTTATATTTGAAATATCTTTAGCACCATAAGTTCCACCAGGTTTTAATGTTTTCAAATTATTTTCTATAAATTCGTCCGGAGTGTTAGCTTCATCATCATTTTTTATATAGCACCTTGAACCTTCATGATGTGCATTAGAAATTAATCTTGGTACCTTGGATGGAAGAGGACACATGCCATTTTTTTGTTCTTCGTCCATCATTTACAAATAAATTCTAAGGAACTTTATATTGTACTTGTTCTCTATTTACATACACTTAAAAAACGAGAAAATTAATGCATCTGACATGCTGAATTTAGACAAATTGACATTTGATTTAACATGGCGGCTCTATTGTCCGACAAAGTTTGTGGTGTCAAGCATCGTGTTCCTAAATATAAACCATTAGCAGAGAACAGAGACGTATCTGTTCTCTGCCATTAGCTTGGCTTAGGTCGTGTCAACAGCAGAGTCTGATTACCAATCGATTAGTAATCAGTAATCAAAAATGACACGACTGATTACTGATTAGTTCATTTGTCAAACTGACGTTTTTAATGTAATGTAAGTAAAGCCCGCTGCAGACGGAGTATGTTTTGCTTCATGATTGCTTGATTGTTTTGCTGCACGGTCCGATAAATGCTGCCGCGCATGGTGTGCTGATGGCTCCCTTGCTTGTGTTGGCTTCACACGATGCAGGCCATCATGCATGTAAAATGACAGTACAGAGAAATATGACTGTGACAAATGATACAAAATATTGATCATTCTAATCAAGCTCTATTTTTAATCATTGTTACAACAGAGAAAATGTCCCAACAATTAAAATAACATGTCATTTTGTGCAAAATAACTTTGAGTTCGACTCGACTAGTTCCGAGTGCTCCGACAAGGCACTATGCATGAAAACAATCACCAAAAATAGCACCGGTTCTATCATCAAATCATGCACGATTTCAAGCAACCAACAGTGCACGCGAAGTCATTTTCTTACACGGAAGCATGCACAGCACCAAGCCTAGCTCTCATCAAGGAAACATGCAGCAAAACATACTCCGTCTGCAGCGGGCTTTATGTTACACTATGGTTTTCTGATAGCTGTCATATTAAAGACGTCAACTATTTGATCACTGATTACTAATCGATTGGTATTCAGCAGTGGGATCAGTGTTGCCAGACGCCTGGTAATTACCAGAATCTATGGTATTTTTGAAACTTATTTGGTAATAGGCTCCTGGTAATTGGATAATCTACGGTAATTTAACTGTTTATAGATATTATATAAAAAATGACGACATGAAAGACGATTTTTGTAGGAGATGTCGAATGTGCAAGGTAAAAACGAGGATTATGATGATGATTCTGAAGTGAAAATTGATTAGACAATAATAATTTCAAATATTTATGAAAATACTTATTTGAATGCCTGTTTTAATTCATTGAAGTTATGCTTTTTTATTGTTGTTATTGATTATTATATGTTAATTGTTATCTCTGATAAATAGTAGTACAATATTTTAAGAGTATACGATTCCTTAGTCTTTTATCTTTTCTGTAACACAGATTAGGGGATAGTTGCCCTATGCAGGTTTATATGCATTTTTTGTATATAAAAATAGATCTGGTAATTTTTCCTAAATTCTGGTAATTTCGGAGTAATATTCTGGTAATCACATATCTCGGATCTGGCAACACTGAGTGGGATTCTCATTCAGTGGGTTGTCTATGATTCTCATTCACGAACTCGGGACGTCACGTCCCGAATCGATGTTTGAAGCGAGTCTCATCTCTACGTATTCAGTAGCTCCCGAGCTGCAGAGCAACAAGAGAACTCTATCTAGTCACAATCTAGTGGGACTCTAGATTCTCGACGTTACGTACCAAATGGACCTTTTCGCGATTCTCATCTGTTCTCATCCGTTCACGCATTTGATAGATCCCGAGTTGTTTGTCAAATCTACTCGGGACCTAATGATTTACCGAGTTGATGAAAAGTAGGGTTACAGTAATTTTTCTCTCTCTTTTCTACATACTTACTACATCTCTTTTAAGTTATTGAGTAAGGACATGGTAAAGAGTGAGGACCATAGACATAATCATAGATAAAATATTTTGGACATAATACCCGATGTCTATGGTAAGGACTTATGGTGTGATTGAAACATTTTTGTATTCACATTTTACATAAAATTATTTGGTTGTTTGACGTCGTCGTGTACTGTTCTTTCTATTTTAGGGTTTATTTTATCTGCAATAATGTCTTCTTAAATTAATGAGAAAGATTTAAATACTGTATACTATGCACAATCTTCTCCGATCGCCCTCTGATTTGAACCTGTAGCATAAAAATTTAACTTGTATTTTCACTTCAACAGAAATGCCCGAACGATACATATTTTTTAGATATGCTATCAAGATCAGACATATACGTCCATATATCATTTTATTGACTCTAAACAGTTCTATAAAACGTGCGCTAGATAAACTACCAAATTAAACCGATTTCTTATTCGCATTTGTAATAATTTATTGGTATTTATGTATGCATTTTATTTTATTTTTTATTTTACATGAATAAATTTTATTATTATTATTGATCGCCTTCTTCGAAATGTTATATTTTCGCGACGTATATCTTCATGTCACAACATTTCATAGAAAACTGTTAATATGTTAAGTATTTAACAATATAAATATACGAATCTGTAAAAAAAAGAGAAATATGTCAAATATGCGTGAAAAAAAACTAAATATAGTTCTCATTTGTAGTTGTTATTAACTTCAAAAGAGTCGTAGCCAATCGGTACTACGTACTACGACTCGGGAGAGAGAATCAATTTCATCTCGGTACCGAGTTGGCTATCGACCTATTCGGGACGTACCGTCCGGGGTAATGAGAATCTTCATGGTGGTAGCATGTTTAGTATTTAACGATATCAATATATGAAACAAAAAACAAGTGAAATTTCTTAAAAAAAATTAAAAATAGTTTTTATTGGGCATTTAAGATTTAAACCGATGAGCACCTACTATTGCTATCCTTTTCTCGATTTTATCTATACTTATGTATATGTGTTTGCCAGCAATTCCATAACAAATTACTGTTTGTCTACCACAACACAAAATTAAACTTTAAATTAACAATAACGTCTGACAATTGCGACATAACCATACACGATCTTCCAGAAAGTACCTATATACCAGAGAACGAGACGTATATATATGCTCCATGCTCGTGCGTAATTCCAGTGACGGATCCCATTGTCGTTCCATGTCGACAAAATAATGATCTTGATTGAATGAGATAATTATAATTACCAATATTGGATCACACTTGGAGCTTAACAGGCGGCGAGATGTCTGCGATCTAAGTACGAATTCGAAATTTCATGTCTCTAGACAGTATGGGGCCTGAGAAATCGCTGCGGAGTCCATTGGTACAGTAATAAAAACTATTTAAAAATTAGGGTTCAGAAATATGTCACATATAGGCGAAAAATGTAAATATAGATTTGTATTTGTCATTAAGCTCCAAAGATTCGTAGCAAATCGGTACTACGACTCGCGAAATGTTCAGAATCATTTCATCTCTGGGAAATAGCTTGTCATAGAAATAATAAAATCAATCTGAAAAACGGTAGGTAAAAAGATAATTTTAACAATAAATAGCGTGATCATCATTAACAATTCTTTTTAGATCGAATATGTTCCATTCATTTCAAAAAGGATAGCTATGATTTTCCATTAAAGCATACTATTTTGAATTATAATTATAGAAATTGTAGATATTTAAAATCTGATATTGTTCCAGAACTACATCTGTTTCAGCCAACTGACGACCAAAAAAATGAAGATAAATGTGAAATTAAAGATAATTCAAGACAGCAGAGCAAACTTGCTGCTGAAATTAGGTACCGAAGCACAAACAATGACACACAACGACAATCTAATAGTATCGCAAGAAGTACCTGAAAACAGATTTGAGTTTTATTCTTGATTCGCTAAATGTGACTAATTTCTTGAGAAGAAGCTAATTACATACTTATATATTTATATCGTAATTCTAGAACAGATGAAATAAACCATTTAAAAAAATGAAATATTAGAGAAGACGAATTTGGAACTTCGGGAGCAGATCGAGAACTATAAAGCGGCATTGTCATCTATATTTACAAGTGGACAGATAAGAAAATTGATGAATTCATCCAGTAATAAAAATAATACATTGGTCGCATGAGGATATTGCTTCGGCTATTTCACTTCGAAGTTTAAGTCTTTAATGTAACAGGTATTTGAGAAATAATAAGTATCCATTACCAGCCTTATCTACTTTGCGAAAATAGGTTTCATCTTTTGATGTAAGTCCGGGCATACTAAAAAGTGTTATAGCACTGATGAAAAATAAGTCCTTTAATTTTAATGAAACCGACCAGCTATGTGTAATATCGTTTGATGAAATTTATGTCTCAAATAAGATAGATATTGTCAAAAAGAAACAACGGGTTGTTCACAAAGCTTTTCAAACTATTATCAGTTCGATCAGCCAATGAGAAAAGGAATTCTAAATAATATAATTTAGAAATGATTTGAATATAATTTTATAGTTATAGGTATATGTAGTGATATGGGGTTAGGGAATTTAGCTTTGTGGTCGGAGATGAATGTTGCTTTTAACAAGAAGACTTATTTCTCTCATCCGTGTGATAATTCTTTGAAAATCTTTGTTTATGCAGACATCCCGCACCTTATCAAATTGTCGCGCAACCATCTGTTTGATCAAGGATTCCTTGTGAATAATTCACTATTAAATATGGAACCATTCCGGGTTTTATTAAATATTTCTACCTCAGAACTCACCTTAGCCCCAAAGTTAACGGAATACCACATTAATGTACAAGGATCTATGAGGATAAAGGTGAAATTAGCTGTACAAGTTTTTTCAAATTCTTTTGCAAAATATATGCAATATGCTCTGCACAGCATGTTGATTGACCACAAACATCTGATATTGTTCAGCTATTCAACGATTGGTTCGACGTTTTAAACTCAAAATCCAAACAAGTTGGAACACATACTGAATGTCCATTAATGATAATAAATAGGATTGAGGTAAAACGGTAAAATTGACATCCTAATCTGAGGTTCCCCCAGCCACAGATAAAATATCCCAGTAAGTCCAAGCGCGAATGCCAAGATAACTGTTTACTTTAAATACTCATTGCTATTATTATTCCGTTAATAAACTTTACTTACTTACTTATTAGGTATAAATGAACATTTGGTAGGTCGAGAACATCTTGTTTAACAGAAGTGACTAGATGAAAACATAGAATATATGTTAAAGGGATATTTCCTGTGTCAAAGTAAAGGTACTATGAAATTATTAAATCGAAACATAAAACGCAATGAATATAGTTTATAAAATTAAATTTTTCGTGAACTAGCGCAAAAAACTGGAGAACTAAATCGGCAAATCAGTTTGCGAAATTGTCAACGCAAACTGAGAAGAAAAATGTCCAAAGTGACTAATAAGAAGTGACATGGCCATGCAATATATTACAAAGATATTTAATTTACCATATTTGTATTACGAATTTTTAAGATATTATTTTTCAGCAAATTATGTGGATTAGGCCTACTATTGGGGATACCACTAAACGTCTCTTATAGGTTGTGTGGAAATGGGTTCAACTTCAGGAGGATATTCTTTAATTCATTCAGGCATCTTGTAAATTGCCTTGTTAGAAGTATAGAGATATTCCATGTATATATGGGCTCACAAATCTACTTTGAAGAAAAAATACTAAAACTGTCCTAGCGAGTGAACAATGTGAGCTTTTTGAATTGAATGATTATTGCGGGAAAAACTTATGCACTCACTTGCGTTTATTTATTCGTTTTAGTATCTATTTGATCACTTACCTTATTTGTTACTGTTGTTTGTTGTGTGCTTTTCATTTGTATAACGATTAACTTTATCCCTTATTTATAATTAATGATCAGGTATGAATTATTTATTAATGTTTCTATATCATCCTACCATAGAACAGAAGATATGCTTATGCTCCTAATGACACAGCCTCCATTGATCTAGAAGCTATGGCTGGAAACAAGAAGAGTAAACTTCCTATGCTTCTCTACGTAGCCACATGAGATTACACAAGTTGCATATCATAGCGTGGCTCGTGTACGACGAACATCTTGACAATACCTCAAATTAGAATAGTGTTAAGTATTTGTTCGCCAGAAGAAAAGTTAAAAAACTTCAAACATTGCGCCATTTCCCCATATAAGACAATGAGATAAAAAGAGACAGATAGCCGTCACCGTTTTCCATCTCTACTTGCCTCACTTTTGGAGCAAAACGCATCCGTTCCAGGTAGTATATAAGAATTTTAGATAAAAATAAATAATTTGACTTCAACATGACTATTTAAAAACATTTCTGTTTACATGGATTGACTCATTTACTTCACACGTAGACTCATCGGTTATGTTGCCATCCATTGATAACAGACGTTTTACATGATTAGGATCTTTAAAAGCATGCGTTTTCTTCTCATGCTTAATACAAACTGGTTCCTGCACCAGTTTCTCTATTGAAGGAGGCATGAACAAATTCTTCCTTGGTATAACAATAGGATTTTTAGAGGGCTTATATATAACCTGTGGAAGATTAAAATGTTTATGTCTATCAACTGGATACGACTTCGTGTTGACATGTGCACAGTCAGTATTTTGGGTGTTTTTCCTAAATAGTGTTGCTTGTGGGCTGTATTTAATGTACAGCCCAACTGGACTAACAATGTTTTTCAAGTTGCCTTTCAACTTTGGAGTCAGCAACATTGACACCGCAGGCTGTGGTACTTTGAATCTATCTGTCGTTTTGATCATTTGGGGTGTGTTTGGTACTGGGATTTTACTTTCTTTGAGATTTGAAGTAGATGCCATGCCATGTGGTGGAGAAATAACTTTATTTTGAGATGACAGATCTCCTTTTAAAAGCCTCTCGATGTAATCAAGGGTCGTGTTCAATTCTTCGCATCCAGCTTCCCCTGAAATTAAAATATTATTAAAATAATAATAATAATAAATAATAGTTTAAACAAAAATTAAATTAATAGAGTAATTACTATTTGTGCATTCGGCTTCGTTGGTATAACCAGTTGTTTCATTATCTTCTATTTCCGTATCACTTAGAGTGTAGTTTTCAGTGTATTGCCTGGGCCCTACTTTAATAGTGTTTACAATTACTCCATCCAGTGGAAGAGATAACTTTTCTGTCCTTTCACAGTCATCGGCAGATTCGTCATTTTCTGAGCAATCTACGTGATTCTGGTGTCTCCAATTTTCCGATTTATCATAGTTACAGTGAGATATTTCATAATCTTCTGGGAATGATTTATTACTAACCAAAGAGTCTTCATATTGTCTTTTCTCATTTTCTTTGTTTTGTCCAGGCTCTGTTTTAATGGTTTCAAGAAGCTTTTCATCCACCAAAATACTTGTCTCCACTTCATATTCACTGTCATCGTCACTTATAGAAATGACGGAATTATTCGGACAAACATGATTCAACAGTTGTGTTGAGATATTAAGATCATAAAAGGAGTTGGCTAATGTTATTTGGCAGTTATCATTATAATCCTGGTTAGATGTCAGAGGTAGTCGTGCATTATTATCAGCTGTAGATGAACATTTAGTTTCATTTGCTGTGAAATATTGTGAAGAATTTTCAGTAATATTGTTGCTATCCAACAATTCACATATGTCCTGGTGATCCAGATTTTCTTTACTTGCTACTAAACGATGATTGGATGTGAAACATCTGTGATCAGAATGCCTTCTTTTTGGCCGGACTTTCCGTTTTAGGTCTCTCTTAATTTCGCGTAAAGTTCTTGGTCCCCATGACACATCGTCATCACTACTATAATAGCATGGGATTGCAGCCATTACTTCAACTTAACCACCCAAACTGACTGAAGTTTTGTTTTTATCTATTGAGCTAGCAACATGTATAAATAGAAAAGATGATAAAATTCCTTAGATTGTAGCTTTACAACAGAACAAGCCAAATTGAACTTTTAACTGACCACTGACTCAAGACTCAAATTTGAAACCCAACGGTATCTAATGTCATTGTCATCATAATCTCATTTAACGAATATTCGTACAAATGACATGAAACCTCACTACGGACCGTGACATGAAACTACATCGTTGCATGAAACAATTCTAAGGGTGTTCGAGCAGTAGTTTGGACCAGTTTCCAACTGTGTTCCGTGATTGTGGAGCATGCGCATATGAATTTCCGTTTTCTTAAAATTAAAATGCGCATGCCTCTGACGGTTTGAGTTTGGTTTGAAATCCTGCTCGAACACCCTTTCTACCAATGAAGTGAACAGACATCAGAGACAACCATGGTTGTCTTTGCAGACATTTGGCAGGCATGTTCACTTTCCTCTATGCGCAAGCGCGTCCGCCTTGAAAAGAAGCGGTAATACTTATAAAAATTTCGAGCACATTTAAAATATATGGCCAGGGAGCTTATAGTTTAAGAGAAGATACGAGGATACCTCTTCGACGGAAATGTCGGTCAAATTAATGTAAATCTGATAATGATTGAGAATACCGACACACTGGCAAGAATCACCAACTCCACCCTGGGCCTGCAACATTTTAAAGATCAAATTAACAAATTCATGATATCGATGTATTTAAAACTGCTCTTTCTCGTAATGTCATTTGCAAAAACTGCTCCCTTTTATTTATTGATTTATTGTAATTTAAAGTGTCTAGAACTAGACGTCATTTCAAAAGTCAATATATCTGGTTTTATCGAATATTTCGTTATGAATTCAGTTGTACAAAACTTCCTTCACGATTAAAAAAATACTCTATATTTTGTCATTATAATTAGGTATTTATTTATAAAAATCGATTATCACCCTGCAGCGCATAGATGAGTGATTGTTGCTTGTATACTGGGAGTATTCTATGCTGACTGCAGCGTGTGATTGTAGAGATTTTTTTTGCTTATGCGTTTACTTATACTTAGGTCAGAGAACAGACTATTCTCAGCTTAGCTTCATATTTTTTGTAGATTTTCTTTGTTCTATGCGTTCAATGAGTACTGGGGCCCTATTCTCGAGTTCACTCGACCAATGTCGCGTGCGATATATATCGATTCTCGACCGTAAACTCAGAAATTGGTATTCTCAAAATTTATAGGTCCATATTTATCGAGCGGATGACTATCGTTCGAGATGACTTTTTCAATCGATATCGATACATGCGTAGAGCTGAAAGTCCGTAACCCCACATGACAGCTAAGACGTAACCTTAACTTGTGATTTAATTTGATTGAAGAAATATCTCTAAACAAAAACAAGAATAGCTTTATATAAACAATACAAATTTCGTTATGTTAGCAGAGGCAAAGTTGCAGTTTAGTCCGCCTATATATCACCCATGCAATAAATTGATCCTTCTTATGAAAATAAAAGTTGAATTTGTATATCTGAGGGCAAGGTAATATTTGGAAACACACTCAAATATATTTCCCTTGCCCTCAGATAGGTATCTACTTTTATTTTCATAAGAAGGGTCAGTTTATACCATACTCCGCCTAAATATTACCCATGCTATAAATTGACCCTTCTTATGAAAATAAAAGTAGATTTACCTATCTGAGGGCAAGGGAAATATATTTGAGTGTGTTTCCAAACATTACCTTACCCTCAGATAGACAAATTCAACTTTTATTTTCATAAGAAGGATCAATTTATAGCATGGGTAATATTTTGGCGGACTAAACTGCAACTTTGCCGATCATTTAGGTTACCGAAATATTTATTGCATAATTTGGCGAAAGTCTTACAAGAATGTATTCCAGCTGCCACAAGACCATCAGCTCTTGATGTGGAAAAAAAGAGACTAGTATACGTATTTGTGGTGAATGAAAGATCAGTGGTTATCTCTGGAAAGATTAAAACTACAAATCAATTTTTGTTTTCGTAGGTCTTGATAGCACTACGATTTTTTGCTAGCGGCGTTTTTTCATTTCAAATAGTAATATAGTAACATTTCTTTCTGAGAAGGTGAAGGATACCCATAAAGCATAATTTCCATCTAAGTTATATTCTTCACCAGCATAAAGTACAAGTATTTAACAAATGCTTAAATTTAATTATCAAAATTTGAAGTAAAATCAACAAACACCACATGTGTCAAGATGTCAACAAGCACGTCACATCAGTGTTCCCACATAAACATGTGTAAATTTCTGTAGATGGCGTTTCAGATTTCTTTAGATTTCTTAGGCTTCTTTTCTTTCACTGCGCATGCGCACTGTGGGCTGTGAATCCATAGAACTAATGACAAAAGCTTAACCATAGACATATAAAGAAGCCCAACAGTAAGTGTTTGCCTTGGAGGAAGGGTAGATTCAGTATACATACGACAATCACTTATCTATGGGGTAGATCTTCGTTGTAGCCGTAGATAAATTTTTCCTTCCTTATTCAACAACAACCACGTTTTTTCCATTCTAATTGTATTTTGAATTATATCAATATAAAACAATTAAATGCCGCATTTGCAGATTTATGAAGCTGGCGTTTAATTTAAAAGTAACGCTCAATAACAAATAATTTCTGAAAACCTTTCTCTTAGCAGAGAAATTCAAAATTGAGCATACCAATTAATAACACAGATTTACTCATAATGCGTTATGATCATAAATAATGTCTTATATCGAAGACCGAGAACATATCTGTAAAGGTAAGTAACAAAATGTATACCGCTGATTGTCATAAAAATGTAAACGAGGCAAAGAACACGAACTGCATTGGTGTATAAAATAAAGTTAGGCGTTAGGTTGTTCATGCAACATGTCTGACACAGAGTGTAGAGTATAGCCTGCGGTACTCATCTTGGAGGTAGTGTTCTCTACACATCACGCTATACCTTTTCATTACATTCGTAGCAAATTGGGTTGTTTTCTTCAGATCTCTTCGAAATTCTGAAAAATCTTTGATAATACCATAAGAATTCTTATTTCTTAGAGGTCCTTGAAATTCTTTAGAATTGAGAAAATTCTTAGTGTGGCAACACTGCGTCACATGATGGAACCGCTACGTTCCTATTTGGTTGTTGATTCATAAGTAAGCTAATATAGCTTTTCCACCGACGTCATAAATATGGCCTCAAACAGCTGTTCTGGAGGTCAACAAAGCCACTTTGCCATAAAACGCCATTGTAAGTTTTGTTAGTTTTCAAGAAAATTTTGAAGATTTTACTGCTGTATATTTACAACAAAACCTTAAAATTGTTAATTCAAGTAATCCTGAAGGTAAGCATTTAAAATTTGAGTAGAAATAATTAAGATTAAGCATTTTATTTTGCGAATTATAATTTGTTGCATTAACAAAACTTGGTTGCATTTAAATGGCAATTGGCAATATAGATTCTGTTTATAATTAAATACAGATTATTTTTTATTTTATTGAGAAAATACAATAAAATTATATACCTATAGTAAGATGAGAATACTTTTAAAAAATGTTTCTATTTCAGATGTCTAATGGAAGTAGATACTTTGAAAGACTGGATTTTGAAGACAAAAGAAGATATATTCAGAACATATGAATATAATAATAATATATTAACGCAACGTTAGAACAAAATTTGTTCGAGCAGCAATTTTCCTCACAAATACGACTGCCACCAGATTTCTATTGTTTTCAGATGAAAATATGGAGATTGCAAAGCTAATTAAGCTCTAAAGCTTGATTATAAAAAAATAAAAATACAATTGCATTCGGTTTCGATGAATCCGTGCTTTAATTCTAGGAAACAAAAAGGGAATTCTTATATATTTTGTGTATAATAAAAAATAAATATAATATAAATTGAATCTTAGAACTATGTTCCTTCTTTTTTTACACTTTCTTTTCCCTTGAAATACATAAAACACATTATATATGCAATGAAAAAATGCATATTAAGAAAAATTTACCTGAAATAAAATGGCCACTACAAATTCTTAGCCATTTGATTTTACTTTCTGTTAAATCACCTCTATGTTAATCCAAGATTGCCGACGTGCTGCACGTTCTTGAATTAATCTACCTCTAGTGTATTTTTCCGATGGTAATAGAAATAATTTCTTATCATTTTGCGTTTACTGTTTGCACAACTCCACAAAAATGTGGCAATTGAACATAAAAATAATGTTATTTAAGGGATTGAAACTTCGGTGAGTACCTACATTTAAAGTAATTATTTACAAACTCTAGTTTTCTCAAACATACAATCACTCTAAAACTATCAGTGTTAAAATACCTTATTATTAACCTGATTGTTTTGAAACTGTACAAAAATAACTAAAATAAAGTAAAAAGTACGATATTAGAATTCAATCTTGGGATTTGTTGCCCTCCAGAACAGCTGATTTTGACAGTATTTCAAATGGCGCTGACGTCACGTGGAAAAGCCTTATTCTTTCTACACCTTTTCCAACTGTAATTCAGAAAGCATCAATTTAACTTCAGAAGATATCAAATGTAATTCAGAATAATCAATTAAATTTTAGAAAGCGTCAAATGCATTTCATATTAGTCAATTGTATTTCAGAATTCGTCAAATGTTTTTCATATTAATGCATTGTAATTCAGAACTTATCAAATGTATCTTAGAACATACGAGTATCAAATATAAATCAGAAAGCATTAGACGGGTAATTTGGAACATATGTATCAAATCACAGGTAATCGTGTTGATTATTTTTGTCAATCATATTTGTGCATTGTTTTTGATTGTAAAAAGCAGCTATACACTTACCAATTTCCCAAAATGAACTTCAAAGACAATTGTGGAGTTTGCAGAACTACAATGATAAGAAATACATTTGATGCTTTCTGTTTTACATTTGATATGTTCTGAAGTAAATTTGACGAGTTCTGAATTACAATTCACCAATATGAAATACATTTGACGAATTCTGAATTTCAATTGACCCATCTGAAATTGAAATTCATCTGTCTATGTAGTTCTGGATTTCAATTAACAAATCCGAAATACATGTGATGCTTTCTAGAATACAATTAACTATTCTGAATTACAGTTGACGACTTCTGAAATACAATTGAAAAAGGTGTAGTAGGTAAAGAACATCAAAAACATAATTTTTCAAAATTATTATCTGGTGTAGTTTTTCTTTTCTACTATAATAACATAGATAATAAACCAATTGCATTAATGATTTCAATTCTCCGCATGCGCGTCCTATTGACCATAGAATATCTCTATTTAACTTTATGTAGAAGCAGTTTTCTTTGGTACAAGCGCATAGATGTCATAGTCATTACAGAAATTGATGGAAACGGTCACAGACAGCCATTAGCATGGAATTATTTGTATACAGGCACAGGCATAGTACATTCTGTTCAAGAGGGGGGTTACTCCTGAAACTTGATTCGATTCTCTACTCTATTCGACTTGATCCACCAAAATACCAAAATTTTCACTCGATCGAGAGCACAGTCGAGTTATATGAAATAAGTCAAGCGTCAAGTCATATACTTCAGGCGCAGTGAAAGTGATATATAAATAGTTTATCTATGACAGTGATTGCATATTTATTTTACAAAAGAGTTTCAACTAATCTTAATATTTCTGAATAAACAATTTGAATTTGTGAAGAATGAATACATATTTTTAGTGCTTCTAAAACGTCTTATCACCACAGAATACGAACAAATGCTATCTCTATGTAAAATTAAAGAAACACCGATGACGTTTAAGAGCCGCCATTGTTCGGGAACAATGATACCAATTCCTATTTTCGTAATGTAGTTTTATGAGGCGGGAATTTCAAAAGTTTGTTGTTTTCAATTGGCTGGGAATTTAAGGTTATATCCTAATTTGGGGGAAGGGAAGATATGTTTCAGAAATGAAAAGATCAACTTTAGGAAACAATTTATTAAAGGTTTATCAATCAATACAAATAACGGATAATACAGTAAAACAAAACTAACACAGTAAAATGACTTGGTACAATAAATAAATTAGAATATTGGTAGTATATTGTTTATAACTGTATAATAAATTAAAACACTATTTTTAAATTTTTACTGTTATGTTATTTACACATGACCATTGTATCTTGTATCGGCACCCTGTATTCCTTTATATCAAAGGTGAGTACGAAACTAAAGTCTAAGAGAACAAAGCCTATTTATGTCCAAGGATGGAGGATGATACTCATAATGCTTAATGACTATTGCTTAAGTAGGTACTTATTAATTATATATTTAATAATGGGCTAGACATGCCATCGATCTGGTCATTGAGGGTATTACCTGAATGTTTTCGAATATTGATTTCTAATGATTCAAGGAAATTTAATTTTAATCCTTTATGATTCAACCATTTCATGATAATATATACATAAAACAAAGGATCAAAATAAAACTTACTTGAATCATTAGAAATCAATATTTGTAAACAATTTCCTCAATGACCAGATCGATGGCATTTCTGGAACATTACTAAATATATAATTAATTGTTAAATAAATAAGTTTTGTCCTCTTACAATTTTGTATTCACATTTGATAAAGGTAGTGTGCCGAAACAATTGTTATGTGTTATTAACATAATAGTAGAAATTTTAATATGGTGTTCTAATTTCAATTCAGTATACTGTTTTATAAATAAGAAATTATCATATCTAAATTGATTTGGGCTTTTGATTCACAGATTAAAATAAAAATCATTCACTCTGTCAAATAAAAGCCGTAAAAGTTGTTTAACTAATAACAATATATGTAACAAATTGGCAGATCAATACAATGAATAAAAAAATATCCATGACAAAACAATAAATAATTCCTTGGTTGGATTTATCAAGGTATACAAAAAGGTTTTTTCATTAAATTCATAAAAACATAACAGAAAATAAATATATCTCGTAAAAGAATCGTATGTACAATAATATAAAATAAACTATATTTTTTGGTTAAATCTATATCTATCAAGGTATTGTAACGTGGATAGGTATTCATTTACTTACGGTTAATATTTGTTTATTAGCTATTCATTCTACTACCTTGTTTGCTATAGTTGTTGCTTTTATATTGCATTATGTAGTTCTAGAATTACAGTAGATTTATTCTGGATCCTTCCAGGAGGTCTATTCTGTACACTAATCGTTAATAGATAATCGTTATTATATATATAGATATACTTATATATGGCGATATGTCATTTGATGCCAGTCCGCAACCAGAAATGATTGTTCTATGTCGTCACCTTTTGGTGTTCTGTTCAAAAAGTTATCGGGCGGTCTCTTGAGTGCGATAAGTGAAGATCCTTGTGAACGATAACATTTGACAGTCGATGATATCACGTGGTCTTGCCGTCTCGCCGTACGACGTGTGTTGTGTATGTATGTGTTTGTTTATGTTCAACTATAACCTATAACTTGTGCTTTGTTATAAATTGTTGTGAGTTGTCAACACAGAAATATAATAAAGACTCTATGGTTGTGAGTTTTCTCAAGTGAGAATTTTATAGGTAAGTATCATATCCTTTTTTGAATGTTAAGTTTTAAGAGAAATTATTCTATTTTTAGGTTACTTCAATCAGCAAAAGTAAGTAAAAATATATTGGTACTCGGATTTATGTCTCACCTATTTGAGAATTGATACTATACCAAATAATCTAGGCAGTAATAGCTTTCGCATATGGAATTAGTTAAATTGGAATCTGAATTCCGATTATTTTGTCATGGGTAAGTAGTTATCGGATCAGATCCTTGTGTTACTTTCATCAATTATATATTATATACTTTTATATTAATCTTTCTGCAAGTTCTCAGAAAGTAACATAACGGATACTATCCTATAGATAAGTTACAGAATAATAATTTCATAATCTACACCATTTCCACTTTAATTCAATAAGGTTTTAATTGCATTTGAGAATACAACAAACGTAGTGGAGAATAGTTGTATTTAATAAATTATTTTATCATATTAATATGTATGTAATTCTATTTCAGAATGTATGATTTGAATTTAAGAAGTTTCTAATTGCATTTGAGAGAAGTATCCAAATTGAATTAGCAAGTTGGTAAAAAGGTAGGAAGGTTCAGTGTAATCATCATTTCTAATGTTAAGATTGTGTTATGCATGTACTTTTGTGTTTCTCATTATCTTGTTATATCTTCTAAATTACATTTTACCATTTCTTGAATACAATTGAACTCTTAAATTAATATTTTGACTACTCAAATAAAACAGACTTTTTTCAACTAATTGGTGCTCTCTTAAATACATTTGACTTCTCTCAAATACAGTTGATATTTTTTTAAGTAAACAGTATTCTCTCTCAAATAAAAGTGGAAATGGTGTAGAAGAAACCATTAGTGTAATGATTATTAATTATTGTAGTATAGGTCCGTAAGTACTGCAAACTGCAAGTTATTTTCATTTTGGTGTGTACGTCTTACAGTTTTGGAAATTATTATGTTCTAGGTTTTTAAAACATAAGTAAGTGAGGAGTGAATTCAAGTATCTACAACAATTTGTTTCTACCACTGAGTAAGTATTTTTTATATATTTACATACAATATATAAATATTTACTTGTAAAACATTGATTATATTTTATTCTAGGTTTATAACTAGATATACGATATACTTACTATAAGTGGGTCCCTACTGTTTTTCGAATAAGTAAGTAGATTTCAGTTCAGTTTGTTGATTACTTTTTTGTTAGATTTAGCCTTCAAGTAAGTTCAGTTTTATTCATTGTTGAAATTGGTATAGTATTTTGTGTCTCATAATAATATAAATTTTCTAAATACTTTGCTAAAGAAAGCAAGGTTGGTGAGATTTTTAATTCTATTATATTTTAATTGTTATAAGAGCTTAACATAAGTTCAGCACACATCGTACTTGTTTTTAATAAATTGTCTATTACTTTAGGATCAATTCATAATTTTCAATGCTGGTTTGGGCTACTTGGCACTGGATGTGATGAATTTGAAACATCGTGCACGGCGTTTGGAGAGAAGAACGGAACGGAGTGCGTGGAGAGCGAGTCATGATCCTTTTGAGATGCATGAAGACCAATTCATGGAACTTTGGGAATATTCAGAGCTTTAGCCACCCGAGTACAGACTGGCTTTTCTCTAAAGACTCCCTCATCCCCCTGTTCCAGCCTTTCTATGAGTTCCTACGAAATAAGGTAAATATCAACTAGTGAACCAGAAAAGATGAAAAAAATGTAATTATTGAACCAGAAAAGTGAGAAAATGTCTAGAATTATAAATTATAATGAGAGTTTAAACTGTTATTATTTATGTAGAAAAGAGAAAAGAAATGAAATTTAATTTGTACGGAGAAATGCAATGTCACAGAGGTGAAGCGATTTAAATGTATATATCTCTGAAATAACTCACTTTTTCTTCAGGATAAAGGTCAGCACATGAGGAACCCTCCCAATAATTTGACCCAAAAAGGCTACAAATTTGTTTATCCTGCTCGTTAACTGCAGGCTTATTATTCGGAAGGCCTCCCATCCTACCTCTTGCACTACGGATCTTAGCAGCCTTACCAAGAACTTTGGAGTTCATGTCTCTCCATGTCTACAAGAAATTCAGCTCCAATAATAACTGGGAAATTATGATGAGATTAGGATATTTCTATTGTATTAGCTCTTAAAATATTTCCTTTACAATGAATTTAATAGATTTATTTTTGATGTATTTTAGACATTTAGTACTCATGACTAGGAAGATAAGCTTGGTTAGCAAAATATGTATTCAAAATTTCTAGTATGTATTGGATAAAGATTGGAATTATTAAGAATATAAGTCTGTAAATTAGAAGAATGTTATTATATAAAATTATTATATAAAATGGCTTTGTACAGAGTTGAACAAATTTGTGGAACCATCTTTATCGTTTTACGTTATATTAAAAACCTCTCTTACAAAAATAGCGTTTATTTTGATTTGCAACAGTTAATATAATTTTATATATTTTTTCATTTTCCTCAATGTTGTGCTCATTTTGTTTTAATGAGAATTTATTGATAACTTTTAAAAAACTAAAAGTTGGACATTTTCCATCCCTGTATATGTATAAAGATATTAGGATATTTTTTTCTGATAAGAACTTTTGTCACTATTCACAACTTATTTCGAATAGTTCATATGAGTCTATTTGATACTCACAGTTTTCCACCTCTCTGCAATTTTGGGGTGTCCCAACTGATTTAGAGTATTGGTCAGCTCTTGCCAAGTTGCGCCCCAGAAGCAAATTTCGGGTGGCTACACATAAATGCTACCAAAGAAGTAAGTTGTTCTTTATTATCTCGGTTGCATCTTTTTTGTCTCCTAAGAAAATAATAAATGCGGATCATAATTTACGAATAACATAATATTATTATTGTTGTAACTTTTATACACACAAAAATACAATATATATTTTATGAGAACATTAAAAATACTTACATTTCGGCAACAGTATCCATCATTGAAATTTAAATCACCAGAAAACTATCACAAAACTTACGTACTGAAATCAACCCTCCAAGTTTATAATTCGCAATGATCTTTCTTACACAAATTAGTCGCGCGAATATGTATTAGTTCATATCTTAACCGTATATCTCGAGATATTATTGAGACAAAAGAATGGGTGACTAATAATTGTTTCTCGCGCTATATGACTTCCATCGGTCTATAACGGCCGTTGGGTACAGTCAGTTCATAAATATATGAACAAATCCAAAGCAATCAATAATAAGGAATATTTCGAGACTTCCCACCCTATCAATGCAAGTTTAAAAAATAGAAGAAATATATTTTGAACTGAATATCTCCACCTGTTTTTAGATATGCATATTCAGAATTTACTAACAGACTCTGCGATGTAAAATATCTTGGTTTCGTTTCCGAGTTATTCATAAATCTAGAAAACCTATTAAGGTAGGTAGGTACTTGGGGCTGGATTGCATCACATTAAAAATGTTTTTCTGATAAAAATGAATTGATTGTAAACAACCATTTCATCGTTAAATTAATCGATCATCGAATAAACATGCAAGGAATGAAGAAAGTAGATGAGATGGTGAAATTCTTTATGAACCTCTGTTGTTTATATTGAGATTACCTACCGTAAGTACCTACATATTTTGGATTTGCCTTCGATGTTATTCATAATCATTATATAATATTCATCTGTTTCCTCTCTGATGTTGAATCATTAGTTTGTGTAAAACGTAAAGTTAATTCTATGATAGGTATAATAGATAGATTTCGAGTTTGTGGTATGATATAGATTACAGAGTAAAATCAAACACTGTTAGAGCTATTTGCAATATGATTGTTCGCTCAAACAATACACTTGTGTTTGTGTAGATACCTAAACTGAGGTATTGCCAAACTTAATTATTGGCAACTCTCATTCTTGAAGCAATAATGTGAATGCTATCATTATACAGTAATTCGATTGATTGAAATTAAAAAAGCTTCTTTCCAAATGTCGGCCTATTTTCCATACCTTCTTCTTTTATCCAACATAACCTACATTTGATTTTTTTCACTATTGTAACGTAACCAAATAATGTTGCCTCTACTATCTGTAATAATATAATATCACCCAGTATATGAATAAATAAAGTTAACATTTATGTGAATGACATTTCGATCTTCAATTGTTATCGTTAGATTATGTCGATTAACGATTAGTGTACAGAATAGACCTCCAGAATCTATATGTGAGGTACAATTTGTCATACTATTGTCAGTTTGACAAGGATCTAGAACATTAATTATGTGCATCTAGATAATCATAGAACATTCTCGTTGAATGTCATGTCATGATTCAGGTATATAAAGCCGTGTCGATCACGGGCCAGAGTCAGTCAGTCTTATGAACGCAGTGAGTCTTATAAAGTCAGTTGATAACAGTCAGTCTGTGGAATCAGAGGTTAATAGTAGTTCTGTCGGTAAAGACAGTGACAGTATAGATTGTCAAGGTGACAAGTGGTGACAGTTGTACTATAACAGAAAGCCGTGTACAGTGTGTTTGAAAATAAATCATTGGAAGCAATCTGCGAATTTTGAGTATTACGCAAGTGAACTCACTCCACAACGTTTAGCACAGGGTTAAACGTTACAATTGGTGTCAGAAAAAGGGATCTTCGTATTTTGCTGAGAATATATGGTGAATACCAGATCTAAAGATTACTACGAAATGGCAAATTTTGCAGAAATAATGAAGTTCCTAGAAAATCAAGAAAGAGGTAGACAAGAGCAAGAAGCAAAAATAACACAAATTATAGAAAATCAAGAATGAAGTAGACAACAAGATAAATAAGAACAAGAAAGAATTAGACAAGAACAAGAAAGAATTAGACATCAAGAAAAAGAAGAACAAAAAGGAATTATAAAGGAAGACCAAACAAAAATAAGTCAAATTCTAGAAAATCAAGAAAGAAGTAGACAAGAACAAGAAAGAATTAGGCAACAAGATAAAGAAGAACAAGAAAGAATTAGAAAGCAGGAAAAAGAAGAACAAGAAATAAGAATAAGACAAATCTTAGAAGAACAAGATAGCGAGAGATAATGAAGAGGTTGATCAGAAGTTAGTGAAAGTCCAAGAAAACTTCATACAAAAATTTCAAATAATAGAAGACAAGATGTTACAAAAACAAGAAGTTGACCAAAAATTAGAGAAAGTTCAGAAGAAGTTGAACAGAAATTAAAGAAAGTTCAAGAAAGTTTTGATCAAAAATTTCAATTGATAGAAGAAAAGATGTTGCAAACGAAATCTGAAGTGTCTCTGAGGAGATAGTCCAATGAAATTCAAAATGGTGTAGTTAATCCAGTAAAAATTGAAGCCTCAAAATTTGGTGGCAAACAGTCTTGGTCTACATATAAAAAGCAATTTGATGCTGCTGCTTTGGCTAGTGGTTGGTTAGATGAAGAGAAGGCCACTGCATTGATCTTGGCTCTACGTGGTGATGCATTGGAAATCTTAAATACCCTAACTGGCGGCGAACATTCGTATGAGATTTTAGTGGATCAACTTGAAATGCGTTACGGTGACCAACATCTACAACAAGTATATCAAGCACAGTTAAAGAATAAGCAGCAAAGGTCGGGAGAAACACTACAACAATATGAAGTTGATGTTGCCCGGCTCGTTCGCCTGGCATTTCTTACAGCACCAAAAGACTTTATTGACAGGCTAACAGTGCAGACATTCATTGATGGTCTAAGAGATTTTGAGATTCAACAGGCCTTACGGTTGAGTGGCCTTACAAGAATTGAAGATTCCCTTGCACGTGCACTTGAGTATGAAGCTGCTAAACAGGCATCCAGATCTCATCTCCATCGGGGACAGATTCGACGCGTTAGCCTCATCCAAGAAGAGAAATACAGAAAAAGTAAAATCGTTAAGCAAATTATTGAAATGTTACGAAAACTGGATGGTCAATCAACTGGACATAGTACTCAGAGGGTGTGTTGGAACTGTGGACAAGGAGGACATATCAAAAGGAATTGTTCACACTTTCAATCTAGCAATGAGTCAGAAAATTTCAGTACTCCGAGGTTGTGTTGGAATTGTGGACAAGAAGGGCACATGAAGAAGAACTGTCCACTTCAAACTGGTCATGTACAAGAAAATTTCGAAATCCGGAAGAAAGAAAATTGCGCCCAACAGAAATATCATTATTGCTCTAACAAAGACAGCTCAGATATGGAGCCTGGTGTTAAGAGGGAAGATGTCATAACTAGTTCGAAGGAGAGCAGTATCTCTAGAGAGAGATCAAGCAGTAGAAGAAAGAGTCTTGTTAAAAGGCGCAGTATATGTCTAAGAAGTACCAGGCAATGTGTAGGCACTAGTGTTCGTGGGAAAAGCAATTCACGTTGCTGTAGTCCACAAAGAGGCGCAGGAGGTAGAAGGTGCTTCGACCGCAATAGAAGGAAGCGCATGAGGCGACGCAATGACCGATATAGTAGGCGCAATCGCAGTAGTTCAAACAATATTAAAGATAGTGAGATGTACTGTAGTGAATTGACGTCTCCTTGCCATATACCTAGATTGCGTGATCGTGGTTCAAGATCACGTAGTGGTGAAGGTTGTGTGGCCGCCAAGGATCGTGTTGGCTTGTATAGAAGCAGATCACCTGTTCCAGTATGTTCACCTGGAGGTTATCATAGTCCGGTGGAACATTTCTATGATCACCGAGGAGGATCAGGAACACCGAGTTATATGTCTTCCTCGGAAAGTGAGAATGAGAACTGGGACAAGAGGATCGAAGAAGCTCCCCCAGATGAGATTGTAGAATGTATTGGAATGATGTTTGATCGGGACGATCAAATCTAAGAAGGGGGCAGTGTAACGTGGATAGGTATTCATTTACTTACGGTTAATATTTGTTTATTAGCTATTCATTCTACTACCTTGTTTGCTATAGTTGTTGCTTTTATATTGCATTATGTAGTTCTATATATACAGTAGATTTATTCTGGATCCTTCCAAAAACTATATGTGAGGTACAATTTGTCATACTATTGTCAGTTTGACAAGGATCTAGAATATTAATTATGTGCATCTAGATAATCATAGAACATTCTCGATGAATGTCATGTCATGATTCAGGTAGATAAAGCCGTGTCGATCACGGGACAGAGTCAGTCAGTCTTATGAAGGCAGTGAGTCTTATAAAGTCAGTTGATAACAGTCAGTCTGTGCAATCAGAGGTTAATAGTAGTTCTGTCGGTAAAGACAGTGACAGTATAGATTTTCAAGGTGACAAGTGGTGACAGTTGTACCATAATAGAAGCTCGTGTACTGAGTGTTTGGAAATAAACCATTGGGAGCAATCTGCGAACTTTGAGTCTTACGCAAGTGAACTCAACCCACAACGTTTAGCACCGGGTTAAACGTTACAGTATGTTAGATAAAAAACTATGTACAGTGAAATATCACAAAAAAAATCTCTGAAAATAATACATATGTAGATAAAATAATAATATAACACAAAATAATTCTTGAGATGAACCAAAAAAAATTCTTGAAACTTGATAAAAATTATTTGACCTCGTCGCTTGATAGTCATACCTCGCGTTCATCAGAACAATTTGATGAGGTAGCGATTTTTACAAGCGCTCCATCAGATAATTATTCTGCTGAACGTACGTTTTGACATTCAAATGCGATTAATTCTTGCGCATGCGCACATGATACAATCACATATGAAGGAGGTTAGGTGCTACAATTATGTCGAGTTTGAGCTTTCTGGTGAGAACCTAGGCCCTAAATAAACCCAAATAAAGGATACCGAAACGTGAAAGCCGTTCTGCCATTTCCAATATTTCCATCTGTTATTGAGATGGATCTTATCCCAGCTGCATTGGCAATTGCGGAAGACGACGGTTTAGATATCGGTGGATTAATGAATAGAGCTGTGGAATTCTTACAGCCCATAGAACCTCATGAGGTTTGGCAAGGACGGGAACGGTTGCCGCGCAATAGAAATAAATAGTTTTTTGAAACTATTCCATTGTATCCTAAATAGTTATTATTACTTTATGAAGCAAACCGGTATAATAACAGAATAGAACATAACTGATTGAATTTTGACAGAAATGACAAATGATGCAGAGATTGATCGTAGCGTAGCGGGATTTAATTCCGCTCGAAAAAATGGCGACCGCTCATCCAGCGCTCTATCCGATCAGTGGACAAAACATGACGTTCAGCAGAAAATTGTTGATCGCTCTAAGAGCGCTACGTTCTGATGAACGCGACCATTATCACAGACAAAATGAGGTCAGAACCAGTCTTATTCTGAGTTATCGGGTACGTAACGGATTCCATTGCTGTGTTTGCTCATGAAACAAGAAAAATATATTAATTTTCAACGTCATCTTCAGAATTTGAGGCCTGATCTCTCGCTGTAAGTTGTGCGTTATAGGAAATACTTGTTGTTTTTATAGAAGGAATATCCATTATCTCAGCTCGGAAAGTAGGTGCACTGTTGAATAATATAGTTCTAAGTATAACAGAATATGTTTGATCGCATTTATGCGAAACACATTTAGAAATGGCTAACCAATTTAAACGGGACTTTGTATTAGGATTGGTGTAGTCAGAATAAACGAAATGATCGCAACATATATAATAACTGGAACAGTTTGTCGTTGAACTAATACGACAAATTGTTTTCCATGAATCTAGTCTAGACGGCTCTCTGGGAAAACTAAAGTACTTTTTGTTTTGGTGACCTGTAGGAATATTTCTATAATAAGAACTTTTGCAGGAGAATCTCTGAATCAATTTTTCAGAAGAACTAAACATGATGAGATAAAATTAACCACGAACAGTTAAATCGAAAATATGAATACAGGATTATTTAAAATGAAAAGTATATCAGAGCTATGAATGTGCTAGCAAAATTCATAAATATAGTAAAATCAAAAAGATACTTTACTCACATGAGTTACTTAATCGTTAACCCTTCTCTTCATTGTCTTCTATTGCTGGCCTGAAACTTGATCATCAATTAATTAATTGCATACATTTATGCTTGGTACACAAACAGATTCAATCAGAAGCTGACATTCCAAACAATCCTCTACCAACCTGAAAGACAAATGATATTAGTTAAAAGAATTATGTTTGAATTTAAAAAGCTTACCTAAAATAAAATTTACATTTTTCACAGCTTACGGCATCATAAATAATAAATATGTAGGATGCTTAAATAAAATATATATATACGGAGGTGGATGTAGGAAATTGAAGCTTTGACAGTCAGCTGTTACTGTCAGTTGTCAATTTTCAGACAAATATTATTTTGATGCCTAATGTTGGATAATCTGAAAGACCTGGAGAATTGGGATTGACACACGTCAATTGTGTTTCGAGGTCGCCAATATAACTTTCATCCCCGTGCTTATCACTAGAAGACACAGATGAAAATATGGGTGACATTCTAAGAGAATTTTGAAATTGGTCAAGGGCATTCGCAATCGATTGAATTTCAAAATTTTATTGAATTCCTTGGAAGGCACAACAAAAATCGCCAAATTATGAGCTAAAGAGGTAAGAGCACCACAGGAAACTTTTGATATAATTATATATACTATCCAAATTATTGCTTGTGATATATTGCCTTTGTTAAAAAACATAGGGTAATAGTCTAGTTTAACGGCTTTTGCTATAAAAGCCCTAAAAAATCAAATGTTAGTAAAAATACATATATGGTAACATAACTTTTAATAAAATTGAGGCGGAAGACGCTATTTATAATGATTTATTACTAAAAAAAGCAAAAAATGGTGTTTTTGGTACTTACGATTTTTAGCAGAAATTTTCGATTTGGAAGTTAATTTTCAGTCCCTAATAGTATATAACTATCCTTGTATTCTATTGAACATTAACATTCTTCAAAATAAGCAAAAATATGCATGAAAATTGTGAATATTAAGCCCGCTGCAGACGGATCATGTTTTGCTGCATGATTGCTTGCTTGTTTTGCTGCACGGTCCGATAAATGCAGCCGCGCATGGTGTGCTGATTGCTCCCTTGCTTGTGTTGGCTTCACACGATGCAGGCCATCATGCATGTAAAATGACAGTACAGAGAAATATGACTGTGACAACTGATACAAAATATTGATCATTCTGATCAAGCTCTATTTTTAATCATTGTTACAACAGAGAAAAGGTCCCAACAATTAAAATAACATGTTATTTTGTGCAAAATAACTTTGAGTTCGACTCGACTAGTTCCGAGTGCTCCGACAAGGCACGATGCATGAAAACAATCACCAAAAATAGCACCGGTTCTATCATCAAATCATGCACGATTTCAAGCAACCAACCGTGCACGCGATGTCATTTTCTTACACGGAAGCATGCACAGCACCAAGCCTAGCTCCCATCAAGGAAACATGCAGCAAAACATACTCCGTCTGCAGCGGGCGTAAGTTCTCAAAAAAGTCAGGTCAAACGAATTGACAGATGATTTATGTAGTACATCCTGAACTACCAAGTCCAATTAATATCAATGTTGCCAACTCTGTCAGTATAACTTTCGTTCTATGAAATTATATACATTTCAGTGCATCAACTGATAACTGTATGGAAAATCTGTTCAATATAAATGTTGCTAAAAATTATCTGGTCATTAATTTCCTAGTCTCAGATTTTCAGTTTTCGAAAGAAATTGCCTCTTCCACATAGCGAAAATACACATATTTCAGATTTTAACATTAATCAAAAATCCAAAATCGGAGTACGTTTTGGTACTTTTTGGTATAAAAGGCGCGCACGAACCAAAAAAAAGCAGGCGCAGACAGTCGAATTGTATACCTCCTCCGTTCGGGGTTTGTCGGTCAAAAATGAAAAAAATCGTGACACGGACACCTGACTTTCGGTTTTAACTAATACCTTCGCAAAATTTAGCTTCTTTGGTCATTCAAGTTGTAATATTAAGAGATATCTGAATCAAAATTTCAATGAGGTAGGTACCTACCTACTCTTCTTTAAACTGGAAAACTTGTTAAACCGTTGTTTCTCGATTTGTACCCACCCCGAACTTTCGAATTGCAACAATTTGTGATTTTCTTTTCAGCTGTTTTTCGTTTATTAATTGTTCAATTTATGAGCAATGCTTTCCGAAATTGTAGGGCAAGTTTTTGCTTTAAGCGGTATATTGCATGCAATTTTCAAGGTGTCCGGTTTTTTTGTCTGCCAGTATCATTTACTACTCTACTGTTCTTAGGTTTATATGTACCTAACTTAGTAAAATACTGTTTTTCGTGCTTTTGTTACTGTTATTATATTTAAAAACTAGGATATATGTGGTAAACATATAGGCAATACATAGTGAGAGTGGCAACCGATATAAATTCAGGTATACTCTACTCTACTCTCCTTATTGGTTAACTGCTGATCGAGACAACCGTATCTCTCTACGGACCGTGATTCGATTCACCATCGTGATGGGTAGCGATTATTTTGAGATCGAATTCGATTGATTGTTGGGTTTTGTGACCAAATTATGAAGAAGACGCCATGTTTTGGTGACAAACATTGGTGGTGACATCGTTGGAATTTTGTGACTAAATTTGTGATAAAAACTTCAATATTTTCATTGGATTATTATGGTAGGGGTGTTTTACTTATAGCTGCAAAAGCCGCAGTGAGCAAAAGGAGCCAGGAATTACATTTAACAGGTAAAAAGCAAAATGTATAGTTGGTTTTCCTGGTTACAAAATTCAAATTTATTCTGTTATCAACATATTATTTGGTAAAATAATCATACTTCTAGTCAGGCCTTACCTCAAACATCCTATTCCTGTTCATTTCAAGTTGTATTTTTTGTTTATTATTCTGTAATATTAGTTACAAATCAAAATTTGAACTAATCGTACATGGTTTTTCCAGTGGCGTTGCACCTACATAACAATTTTATTTTAATATAATGATATATCAACATAGTAGCAGATCTCTGATAGTAGCTTTTCTGCCACTTTTCAGGTTTTAAAGAAATGTATCTGTAATGTAAATATTTGCTATCAAAGATTCCAACAGAGTTGTACTTTGGACTCAAAAAATGGACAGGGCTGCTTGGGTAGTCACCCAAAATAACAAAATTAACTCAAAGCACTTTATCATATTTGGGAAAAAAACTCGCCTGCGTGATGATACCTATGACTTGATCAATTGCTAATTCGAAATTGTTGTGAAATGTGAAGAGAGTCAGTTACTTCTAAGTATATAAATGTAATATTACATTTTGTGATGAATAAATAATGTGAAGTAATAGATCCTGTAAGAAATCAGTTCACTAAACTTGTATTATTTAAGGGACAATGATGTAAATTATCAGTAAGTTTCACGAATTAGTAAATAATTGAACGTGCTGAATCTCTTTTCCTGTTATTTAATATTTTATATAATTGTTATTTATATTTTATAAGATTTGAACTCTATATTCTTTTTTTATTTAAATAATTACAATAGCTACAATCATGTAATTGGAGAGTCAAATAAATGTTTCCATCTACCTATGTGAATTTGAATTAAAATGTAAAAGGTATTGAAGTATTGTGTGGTACTATGTATTGCAATTTCCAAGAATTAAAATGAAGGATACCATTCTTAGTTGTTTTATTTCGTAACATTCAACGCCAATCTATTTGGGTAAATCTTGATGCATCTAACCGTTCTTATAAAATCTATATTTTAATTCAGTATGTTTAAAATTTACACCTTGAGGTAAACTCAATGGAAATTCTGTCATTGATCATTTCAATAGATTCATATTAAATTCAGAAGCTACGTGGGTTACACTGGCGAACCCCTTTTTGGTGACAAATTGCCTCATTTTCGGCTGCATGGTTACGAGTCCCCTCTCTTTCCTAGTCTAAGGCCCCCAGAGTAGCATTTCAAATGAAAGTGGTCGTTCCGAACAATTTTCGCTTAATGCAATCGGTCTATACATAGAATTGGAGTACTAATTCTATGGGTCTATATGTACCTACTATAAATATGATTAAGTTTTGCTTTACCTTTTATTTAATTTCATTTTCCGTATTTATCTCGGTGGTTAAACAACAGACATAGGCAGATAGAAGATAGATAGAATACTGTAGTAGGCTACCTATTGTTTTATTAATAACTATGGATCTATGGCTTATAGTTTCCTACGCTACTATAGTAGCTATATAAGGAAAGTATTGTAATCGTGTGAAATTTTCGGTATCGAGATTTTTACAAATGTTGACGTTTCAGAGTTTTCTGAGTCAAATAAACATATTTTCAGCCATTGGTCTGTCTGTCCGTCTGTCTGTGACAGCATTATCTCGGGAACGGATAGGTGTATTTTGTTGCTTTCTTTTTTATTTTGTTTGGTACCAATATCACTCGCCGGTGGCACTGAATGAGAATCCTGTATACACTGGGTGTTAAGCTATATCCAAAAAACGTAAGTATAGCGCGAAAACGGCTCTAAGGATTTTGATTACTCTTGCCTAAATTATTCTTCTGAGAGGCTTGAATAAAATTCCGTATTTCCTGCATGTTTCTTCAGATTCTGGCTAAACGTTTCATCTTGCGCAAATATGTTATATGGCCATTGTTGTTTGTCTTGACATGCTGAAAAAAATGAGTTGTAGCACGATTTGACCAGAGGATTTTTACTGTACTACCGCTATTATCGTTACTATGTAAGGAGAGTACCTACCTATTGTAGTAGTGTAAAATTTTGCATTCACTGGAATTTGCTTGCGAGCAGTAGGAAAGTGGTGTGAGTGCAAACACCAGATTTTTTATTTTATATTGATTTAAGAGTAATTGAAAAAAAACACAGTTAGCCGATAAATCAATGAACGTAGAGGTTTAATTTAAATCAATATTATTTGATATTGTTTCATATTATATTTAAATATCTCATTTTAGATACATACGATAAATATGATTAAGTTTTGCGTTAGGAACCTTTTGTTTAGTTATATCTTATTTATTTATCTTATTGGTTCAATTACAAACATTGTATCCGTTAGTATTCAGACTTTTTTATCTCCGTTGTAGGCTACCTACTGTAGGTACTATTAAAAACTATGTTTCTAGGGCTTATGGTGATTTTTATTGTTATATTGATCTTTAAGTACTTGTAAATATATAGTCAGCCGACAAAATCAAAGAATGTAAAGATTTAATTTAAATCATTATTATTTATATCTTGTAACATATTACATTTAAATATAGTATTTTTTTATGGAGCAAACACTGGCTGTTAACGTGTTGCCTTTTGTATAGTCTATTATTAACTTCTTTTGCTTCCTCCCAAACCTTTGCAGTAGCAAATACTATATATGGCAAATTTAAGAAAAATCAAATCATTTGCCTACTTCACACCTGCCACTTTGAGCTATGGATCTCTCTTCATATTTATCAAATACTATATATATTTTTTTGTTCTTCCAAATAATCCATCTTCGACTCTTCCCCACTTTTTAAGGTAACTGAATTCTGTTTTCTTTTGTTAACTTATGCGGATTTTCTAAATTATAAATATTGTTATCCACATTTTCGACTCTTGACTCACTATGCGCTACACTTTAATTAGATGATTTATTTGATTTTAATGCAATTTTTACGGCTAAGAAAATAGCTCATGTCAACATCAGATCTTTATCTACGGGGTTTAATGATTTTAAAAATCTAATACAAGAAAAGAACTACGATGTTATCTTGGTTACTGAAACCTGGTTATCTGAAAATATTCAGGATGATGCTGTCAATATAGATGATTATATGTTAATACGTAAAGACAGAGACGGCAGGGGTACTCAAATTCTCTATCATAACTTTCGATTTTGATATTACTGACTCATTAGAACATTTGTTCGTGAGAATTAAACTCCCCTCAAAAACTATGATAAAAGGGGCCCTCTATAGACCACCTAAAACTAACATCAACAATTTTATTACTGATACTGAATATATTCAATCAGACATCTCTATGCAATGTGATATAATGATGTTTAGGGGACCTAAATATTAATTTCTTTGATCTCAATAATCCTAGCTTAATTTGCTTTGAGTCTTTTGGTCTTTCCCATATACTAAATGAGCCTACCAGGGTGACTGAAAAATCAAGTACACAAATTGACCCCATTTTCTTGAATGAACCATCCCTTGTAGAATCAGCTGGAACCATTTCTTGTCATGAGATAACAGATCACCATTTAGTGTATTTAAAACTCAGATTAAATTTTCAGAAGCCTAAAACAAAATTTACTAAAATAAGATGCTTCCGTAATTTTAACTTTAATACATTCTACACCGATCTCATCTCTCAGAATTTCCAGCAAATATTTCATGAAAGAAATATTGATAAGAAACTGGACATTTTTAACACCTTGCTTTTAAATGTTCTTGATGTACACGCTCCTATTCGCGAATGCAGAATTACAAAGCCCAAAGCTCCTTGGTTAAGCTACGAAATCAAAAGTACACAAAACGAAGAAACAAGGCTCTTCACAACTAAAAACGTACAAAACTTGCACAAGACTGGGTTACTTATAAAATATATGTGTAACCATACACTTCAGCTTATAAGAACAGCAAAAAAAACTATTTAAAAATATAACTGTCGAAAACGATCCTAAAAAAATATGGAAAACTTTGGAGAATCTCAACGCAAGATCTAGAAAATATAACTGTGTGATACCATCAACGCGTTTCTCTGCAGAAGAAATCAATAACTATTTCTCACCTTTCTTTCAATAATCAATAGTAATCAACTTCTATAATAACAACTTTTTTAATCAAGAACTCAAGTTTTTTCCTTCGATGACGTCAGTTGAAGAGAACTTTGAATAGTATCAAAACAACAATGCATACGGGGTTGATAATATAACTGCTAAAATGTTAAAAATATGTAGTCCATTTATTGAATATCTATATTTTAACCATAGTAAATTGCTGTATTGAACAAAACTATTTCCCGAATCTTTGGAAAACTCAATTGGTAAACCATTAGCAAAAAACTCAAACCCTCAAAGTCTTGCAGACGTTAAGATAATAAGTCTATTGCCAGCTATGTCTAAAATATTAGAGTGTATCCTGTACAATCAGATCTTCAAGTACACATTAGAAAATAAAATTCTTCCTGAGACGCAATGCGGCTTTAGGAAAAATTTCAGCACAGCAACCGCGTTAATTACAATATTAGATGACATTATGGCAACCTGGGGTTCTGGGGAGACTAGCGTGCTTATTCTGCCAGATTTTTCCAAAGCTTTCGATACAATTGATCACAGGTTAATGAGTTCAAAATTAAAATATTATGGCTTTGACTGTGACTCTATTCAACTAATCAAATCATACCTCACAGATTTCAAAAAAAAATGTTTTAACGGTGTGTTTTTCCAAAATTCTACCATTTTAAGCGAGGCCCCGCAAGGCTCAATCCTAGCACCTTTATTGTTTATTATTTATACAATAGATATCTTAAATTCCGTAAACCTCTGATCGGTAGCAGCCTATGTAGATGACAAGCAAATTTACCATCATTTCAAAATTTCAGATTACAAAGTAGCAGAAAATACAATTAAGTAAGTAAATTTCAGCAACTATCTGAAGAACACAACCTGTTACTTAATTCCAAAAAGTCACAGGCCATATGCTTTGGTAAACTGAAGGATCGAATCTTTATCAAAATTAATTGATGAGGATCTAAGATTTGTGAAGCATGTTAAAAATATAAACAAAAAAGTTTTGTGTTCAATTAAACTTTTGTATTCAAATAGGCATATTTTAAGATTAACGGCTAAAAAAAATCTTAGTGAAAGCCTAGTACTATCAAACATTAGGTTCGTTCCAACACCTTTGTAAACCATACATTGTACCGTCCGGTTCATGCGCAGAAAGAAAAAAGCGTTCCAACGAACTCTTGACGGTTTACTGGACGACCCTTGTTGGCGTTCCAGCAGAGTAAGGGAACGTTCGCGAATCGGTTCTCGTACGGTCATTTCGATACTTGGTTGAATCTTCGTACGCTATGGACTGACTTGCGCATTTTGCCGTTTGTGAGATTTTCGTCTGCAATTCTATTATTTATGGATCGTATACCCTCCATACTATCATTACTTGCTTGTTTGTGTTGAAGTGGTGACTAGTTTTGACATTTCACAAATAAAATAATATAAAATTATTCAAAATTAAATAAACCATGAATGCCAATGGAGATAGTGATTTTTCATCAGTGAATCATCTGATTTGGAATTTCTTATAAACGAAACCCGACTAAAAAATGAAAACTATTTAGGCGTGAGTTAAATTTTTCTAAGTTGAAATAAAAGGTTTATATTTGTTTAATTTAAGAGGATAGAGTGCCCAGTACTCCAACACAGTATTGTTTGAACACTAAGTCTCGAGAAAAATAGCAGGTAGCTCTTCTGGAATTTTTACCCACATCATTTTTATACCCCTGACTTCAAAAGTACCTAGTTTGTCATGAAACTTTGCATATAAATCTAAGAAACCTTGTGGAATTTTGATATAGTCCATTTTCAAATTTGTTTCCAACTAAAATTGCAATTTTCTATGAAGAAGGGTAATACTGAATTTTATTATTTTAAGTTCATTAACAAATTACAAACGTTTTTGTATGTACATGTTTTTGTGTATAAGCTTGGTGAAAAATAACAAAAACAATATCAAAAGCAAATCATGAAAAAATAAGGTTAGCTTCAAGATGTCAAGGTCAAGTGTCCAGATCTTTTGGGATGAGTTCACGAAACCGTTCCAATGCGTGTCCACCATGGCACGATTACAAAACCGTGTAATGTTAACGCCTGCGCACAAAATCGATCCACACAGTTTCGTGAAAGTTCTGGGACCATACAAAAATAGCGTGTTGGAACGAACCTTATAATTACTTTGACTTTCTATACAGCAATTATCTCTCTACTAGTGATAAAGCTAGAATCTAAAAAATGCAGAATAATTGCTGTCGATTAATTTACGGCTTACGAAATTTTGATAGAATATCACATAAAGTAACAGAAACTTCATGGTTAACAATGGAAAATCGCAGAAAACGCCACCTCACTAACTTCGTTCATGGTCTTCAGATAACAGATAGCTCATCTGAAATTTTAAAAAGTAAGTTTATCCCTCGGTCCACTCTTCATCATGTTAATATTAGACACAAAAAACAATATCAGATTTCCCGTTTCAAAGCCTGTATGTATCAAATATGTTGCATATACAATGCCATAAAACTGTATAATGAAATACCAGCCGAGCTGAAAGAACTAAATATCGATCAGTTTGAAATTAAATATCGACAGTTTTTTGTTTTCCGTTCAGAGCAGCAACAATTAGAAGTTAAAAAGCATTAGAAGTATAGTAGTGATAGTGCGTGGTGGGATTGTCGGTTTGTGGAAGAACGAAAAAAAAAACATGAATTATTTAACTTCAACTCTATACCACAGCTTACCAAACAACTCTATAACTCTGTATGCTGTATATTTTGGAAAATTTGATAAATGTTATTTTAGATAAGGGCCTGTTCTGTGGTTGAGTAAAAAGAGCTCATGGTGCTAGACTTCGCCACATTGCAGTAACCCTTTCTTTATAAAATTTGAGTTCTTAAATAATTATATGTAATTTATTTAGCTCTTTCTAATAAAGTCGTTTTATTATTATTATTATATTCACCTGATACAAATTCCGAATTACTCTTATTTTATATACCAGCACTACGCCAGCCGATGAACTCTCTATTGAAAAACTTTTGATACCGATCGATGTACTGTTAATTGCATTTTCCAAAAATATAAATATTAAAAACTGCATATAACATCTTTTTTGAAATTATCGCCCTGGATGATCAAAAACTAATTTTAAAATTGCCAAATTTTACAAACTTAATTGCCAAACCCTCCATATCATGGCTTCTTCATAATCTGTGGCTTGGCATGTTGCATACAGTGTTTAGAAAGCTAAGCCCTCTCTATATGGTGAATGCTTTTCATTATTTAATAACTCAGTAGTAAATATATCTCATTCAATTTGCATAAAGATTCTGCAGTCTTCAACCGAATCTAAGATGCTTCATTGTAGGATTGTAATCAGTTGTAATGCAGATAACGTATGTGTACAAAATTTGTAGTGTGAACCATACTTTTGAAATAAAATCTGGAAGCTCAAATAAAATTCATTTTGCAAAATAATCACAAACTGTGATAAATAGTAATATCCACGCTCTACAATTAACAGAGCAACCATGAATTGTCCACAACTTCAAACTAATAATGTGCTGAGAAACTCGTCAGCCAGTTTGGCGGGGCCAAGACTGGTTTTCTTCAACGAAGCCCCAACATCACTAAAATACTAAAAATCAAAATTTCCCGTCTGAGTCATGAAGGATCCAGGTTGTAAATGGAAAAATAAGCGGTCGGGATTGTAATATTGTTATTGAACGTGCCCACAGCAGTGTCCGATTACCAATCGCTTAGTTATTAGTAATCAAAGATCAGTATCTTGTGGATACGACTGATTACTGATGTTAGTGAAGTGAACACATTTTCTAGTTAGTTTTGATTTATATAGTTACTTCTTGTTTACACTGTTCATGTACACACTGACTTTAGTAACTAACTTAATTGTTTTTTATGTATGTCAAATAAACTGCTAATTTTTTCTTTCAATTGGCGATCTTTTATTTAATATTATTGTGGACCTCATCAACTGATACCAAGAATATATAACGGGAGTATTTATTGATTATAATGAAAGCAAAAACTTACTACTGTATTGTATTGGCCTAAATACAAAATAAGTAACTAACTGTCAACATAAGAATACGATGTGCAACTATATACGATTCGAGAGAAGTCTGTTAACACACTAAAATTTATTTTCATTTTTTTCTTAACCCCAAAGCAGAAGTAAGAAAAATTTGTACAGGTAGTCATAACATTGTGTAAAAACCATCCCCATTTATGTAAAATTGAAGTAATTTATTATCTGGCCAACCTGTTTGAGGCAAAACATGGACGTAATAGATAATTTGATAAGAAAAATCCTGAAACGTGGAAATTAGATAGAAGTAATACTAATTGGTTTGGTGTATGTATATTTAAACAAAAAATGACAAAATGCAAACAATTAATACGTGAACTACACAAATAGATGATTAAACAAAATGTAACAGAAAAATCATTAAAGTTAGTCGTCAAACTCGAAACTGCTATCATCATCCTATCGACACTTTCCAAATTAAAAATAAAGTTTGCACACGATTCGGAATACGGTTTTCTATTTTAATTACATGTTTAAAACAATTTTCTCATGAAGTCCCTGTAACATGTTTAACTGCATCACTGGAGCAGATATTCGTGGATTTTTTTTCTCACATGCTTTTCCTGGGATCCAACATGTTAATTCAATAGATATGAACAAAATCAAAATGGAATAGTTCTCAAAAACTAGACATGTTTCTCTTACATAAATATCACAACATTTATTGGAATTTTGACTAGACTATACTAGTTGCCAAAATAGAATAAGAATTAATGCGCAGAACTATTTCCGTGTTCCGCAATAATTATAGCTTCTATGTACTTTCTCTGAAAAATTTTAATTTTAAAAACTTCTAAACTAAATGATATTTATTGTAATTTTTTTAATTTTTTCTTTATTTCTTGTATCAGTTATCCATTATGACAAATCTTTTTAAGGGTAGAGATAGTAAATTAGATAAATAAAATAGCCATTTAATAAACTCTAAGACATAATTAAAACACATTGGACTGTGAATGAACGAAAGCTTCTAAAGCCCCTAATTATTCCTTAAAACATAAACGCAAATAGACCCAGACCCAGGCAGGAAAACAACACCAGATGATTACCTACTTTCATCGTTGCTGGCGCCGGGTGCAATAAAATTTATAAAGGGTTAGGTAAAAAATGTTTTTTTCTATGAAACATCCTGCAACGGCAATTGCACAGAAACGCAAGACAACAAGTTTGTCACACGAAATTAAATCTATAACGGCTTATCCCAGATTCAATTAAATACCTACTACCTAGGATAATGCCTTTTATGCAGTTAACGACTTTTTTCACTAAGGCACGTTTCTGCTCAGCTCACGCACTGGTTTATTGTTTGTACAAAATTTGTTTTTGATTTGTGATTTAGTTAGTGTTTACCTTCTGACTGAATTTACAGCTGTATATTAACTTACTTTCTAACCGAATATACAGCTGTAGGTTACATTCTGATACTTATTATCTTATATTTTTACATCTTTATATTTTTATATTTTTGTTTTATATTATATAGATTTATTTAATTTTAATTTAATTTTTAGTTTTGACTTTGTTTTGTTTTTGTATTGTTTGATTTTGATATTTTTATTTTGCTTTGTCTACAAAATTTATATTTTTTCGACAATAAAGCATTTCTCTCTCTCTCTCTCTCTCTTATGCCCCGGTATACCATTGGAAATAGCGCAATAATTAGACTAAAAAAATAGTTAACATATACATGAAAATCGCTCAAGACTTAATTTTTTTATTTTATTGTGTTTGTTTCAATAATTAATTCATTTTATTTAGATATTTTAAAACTAAAACGAAGGCTTTTCGTCTATATGGTATCAAGTTAATTCAAAATGCCAACGAAAAACTTATTAATTATAATGTGAACCAGTCTGTCTGTGTGCCCTAAAGTTAGGTTTGTCTGATTTAAATCAACATACGTATAGGTATAATTTTTGTTGTAATCAAATAAATAAATATATATACAGGGTGGGGCACCGTATACGACACGGTGTCTCAAGGGGAATCCATAAAATAAAAAGTATTTGTCATCAACGAAATAGATGCAGAATCTCTAAAATTATTTTTGTATATACAGGGTGCTTCCAAAAAACGATACATATCAAGTTATGTTTTTTTAATTGAATGCCCTACTTTTTCAATTATTTTCGGATATAAGAGCCAAAATAAAAGTGAGTTACTTCAGTATTCCCTATATCTATCTGTTTCCATTTTGAAAATATCCAAAGATTTGTTGAAATGTAGGGTATGAAGTATTTTTCTGTTATCTCCAAAGTTGCGCATTTTGAAGTTGAGCTATAGCTTTTATCATATTGATGTAGGTCAAGGTTATACCCTGTATCATATTTCAATTTCAAATATCATACGGGGTGTTGGAAAAATATGGTTGTAAAATTTCAATATAAAAAAATCCCGACGGCATTGTAGCCAGCGGAAAGGTAAATTTCTCAAAATTAATTGAATTGAAATTTGAACCTTTTCAATGGTATACCTACATGTCATTACATATAAATTGATGTATGTATTATAGCCTTGCTTTTGCTTGGTTTTTGTTTTGGCTGCTGAATATAAAGCAGACAGGGTTCGCATTCCACTTCAAGGCTGATTTTTTTGCCTATTTCTTATCAATAAATATACTATATATTTTTTAAATCAAGGTCCATATTAAGATCTCCAGAAACTGTACTATTACATCAAATGTATATTGAGTGTTCATATTTTATCAGCATTTTTTATTTTTTTTTATTTTTTTTTTCCTGTCATTTTATGGAAAATTGCTTCGAACAAAAGTTGTAGGTACTGATTATATCTATAACCCAAAATTATTTTTGCTGATATTTACATTACGGCTCTTTTTTGATAATTTTTTTTAAATGTTTGAACGGTCGCCATTTTGAAACTACTTATCCAATATTGCCCAATAACGAACTCGACCGAGATATTTAAGAGATTGATTTTTGTAGCAAATTTGAACTTGATAATTTCGTAATATCCCATATATATATATATATATATATATATATATATATATATATATATATATATATATATATATATATATATATATATATTGTAAGGAACGAATAGTGGGCGTGTGCGATTCGTCGGAAGGCGGAGCACATTAGCGAGTGCGGACCAGTGTTGCCAGATCCCAGATATGTCATTACCAGAATATTACTCCGAAATTACCTGAATTCAGGGAGAATTATTAGATTTATTTTTAAATACAATATAAACATACAAAAAATACATAATAAACCTGCAAAGGGCATCTTGCCCGTAATCTATGTTACAGAAAAGATAAAATACTCTAAGAAGGACCATACATTAGAATATTTTACTTTTAATTATCATATATTAATCAAAAAAAAATAACTGGAAACAAACAAAACTAAATCAAACATAACAACAATGAAAAAAAAACATAACTTATATGAAATAATACGGAAGAATTTTCATAAATATTTCAAATTATTATGGTCTAATCAACTGGCATTTAGAATTATCCTTTTTTATCTTGCATATACGACACCTCCTACACAAATCGTCTTTCATGTCGTCATTTCTTAAATATTATCTTTAAACAATGAAATTACCGTAGATTTCCCATTACCGGGAGCTTATTTCCAATTACCAAATAAGGTTCCAAATTACCGTAGGGTCTGGTAATTACCAGGCGTCTGGCAACACTGGTGCGGACGTTGGTGGGATCCGGGTGTTGTGTTGCATACCGCTATTGGTATTGGTCAGCCATGCATGCCTGGGTCAAGACATATTCCCGAAGCTTCTAGTAACTTCGCGCAAGTTCGGGAGAGCTCGCTTGGCATCGGAAGATGGGCGTAGAAAATACGAGAGCCAATCTGCTTGCCTTTATATTGGAGAGTGCTGCGGAGTCAGTGAGTCAGTCTGGGGCAATCGCCCGGTGCAGACGAATAAGTCTGGGGCAGTGAATACAAATTGTAAATAGTTGAATATAAATTGTACATAGTTGTAAATAGTGAAGTGTAAATATAAATAGTGTTAAGTTAGATAAATAGTGAAGCTAAATTGTATATAGTTATGGATATTTAGTCTACGATATAAATTGTGTAGAAATAAATAAACTGTTGTGAATAAATAAAGCCCAGTCACTTTTATATTCCCGTTACAATATATATATATATATATATACAAGATTTAAATTATCAGGTATAGCAGTCTGTTGGCACAAAGAAAACTCTTTATCTTTTATTCAAGCTTTCGAAACGTTTATTGTTTCTTCGTCAGGAAATCTACAATATTTATAATATAATAAAATATGTAATGATGTAAATGATGATTACTTACAAGATTTGAGGTTGCATAAACTATTGTTGTACAGATACATAAAATAGAATAACTTAAAACTTCTTTTAAAATATTCACATTATCAATGTATAAATGTATGTCTTATTATATTAAGACATTCAATTTGTCGAATTGCCAGTAGATACATTCAACTTTTTATAATTTCTATTTTGTTTTGATGTAATATAATTGCTATACGGAGTATATTTAATTTAATAATAAATATATGATTATAATGAGCTATTTAGATCCGTGTTTCTATTATTATCTAAATGTAATAGATACGTATAAATAATGTTCATTTGTTCTATATCAGTTCGGGCATTAATATAATTTGTTCTTTGGTTTATATGTACCATCTCTAAAAATAGCAATTATATTACATCAAAACAAAATAGAAATTATAAAAAGTTGAATGTATCTACTGACAATTTGACAAATTGAATGTCTTAATATAATAAAACATACATTTATACATTGATAATGTGAATATTTTAAAAGAAGTTTTAAGTTATTCTATTTTATGTATCTGTACAACAATAGTTTATGCAACCTCAAATCTTGTAAGTAATCATCATTTACATCATTACATATTTTATTATATTATAAATATTGTAGATTTCCTGACGAAGAAACAATAAACGTTTCGAAAGCTTGAATAAAAGATAAAGAGTTTTCTTTGCGCCAACAGACTGCAATACCTGATAATTTAAATCTTGTATCTTAACTAGACAGTCGTTCTACCAGATAACTTACCCAATTAATCTGGGCCGCTTTGACACTGTTGCCATGGAAATGTTTTTCAACTGACAGTTTTAAAGCGTTTAATTTATAAATACAATTTCTATTAGTGTACTATTTAAATAATGCAAAATGAAGACGTATCCTATCGAAAAGAGAATAAATATGCTTCTGATAATTGGCGAGTGTCATGAAAATTGCCTATTGGCTTCATGAGTTTATGCTGAAAGATATCCAACCGTATCTCTTACAGATAGAGCTGAGAGAATTTCGGAATTCTGGTACCGTATCCTACAAACAAAAAACTACGCTAAAACCTATTGTAGATGATGAAGAAAATGAGTTTTCGGTCATTGTATCTGTTATAGACCACCCTATACCAGTCAACTCAAAATAGAGAGAGAAACAGGTATTAGTGGGTGAAGCATTTCAAGAATATTGAAAAAATATGGGTTTAATCCTTACCATATTCAGGTGCACCAAGAACTTTATGAAATGGATTTTAATCACAGGTTTGGATTCCAAACAGATTAAGCGATGATGAACTCTTCCTAGATTCAATTCTGTTTACTAATGAATCCATAATAAAGGCCTAGTGAACAGACATAATTTCCATTATTATAGTAATGAGAATCCTCAAATTTTTCGACATATTAATCACCAACATAGATGATCAGTTAATGTGTGGGGGGTTTTCTAAGGTCCAATTAATAGGTCCTTACTTTTTTATGGCCTTTTGAATGGACAACATTTCTAAGATTCTTACGTGATAAACTACCCAAACTCTTAGAAAATGTTCCGCTGAACATTAGACAGCAGATGTGGCTGCAGTTGGATGGTGCTTCTGCCCATTTTCAAAAGAATGTTAGAGAATTTATTGATAGGCGTTTTCCAAACATATGGATAGGAAGAAGCGGCCATCAAAATTGGCCATCGAGGTCTCCGGATCCAACTTGTGTGGATTTTTTTTTATGGGGACATATTAAAAATATTGTATATGATACCCTGCCACACCAGCTGAAAATATGAAAGAAAGAATAAGAGTCGCTTTCCGATCCGTGACACCACCGATGTTAAGGAAAGTTAAAAGATCTTTTGAAGAGAGAGTTCAATTATGTATTCAAGAAAATGGACCACATATTGAACATTTACTTTAGTGTTTCTTATATAATTATATTTTTTATACTGTTATAATTTTTATATCATTCAATATAGGTCTTGTTCTTTTTACTTTTTTGTCGCTACGTCTAGCAGCTGTGTAAGAGAGCTATTGTATTCGTGTAAAATTTTCGGTACTCTGTTCTCAACAGATGTTTACGAATCAGGGCTTTTTGAGTCCAACAAACTGTAACGTTTAACCCTGTGCTAAACGTTGTGGGGTGAGTTCACTTGCCTAAGACTCAAAAGTTCGCAAATTGCTTCCAATGGTTTATTTTCAAACACTATGTACACCTTATTTTGTTGTAGTACAACTGCCACAACTTGTCACTTTGACTATCGCGTTTCAACTACTTTCGACTTATGTCTCCAATTGACTGATACAATAAAACTGACTTTATAAGACTGACTCTGTCCCGTGATCGTCACGGCTTTATATATCCGTAATCTGCAAGATCATTTGTATTTTTTTAATATATTGCGACTTTTATTTATATGACTAAAAGATACTGTAACAGTTCAGAAGTGGGATGGCCGTGATTTTGTCTGTTATTTTTATGATTTAGAACTGTATTTCCTCCTATATTTGCAAGGCGTTTTAAAAAAACAAAAGGGTTTGGTTTGGGGTGTGGTGTAGCCTCCTGAGTGATTTCGGTTTTCTGCTGTTTTTGTGGTGTTTTTGATTACTTGTATCAAGATACACAAGTGTTCCACTGCTATCATGGCTCATCAAGGTGAAGAATTCGAGGACCAATTGGATTACGAGGCAGATAGCGATGTTGATGGGTCCGCGGAAGACAAGCTGATAGAGCGATTAATGCAAAAAGGCGGCTTTGCAGACAGCATTCGGAAGATTGTAGCTTCGGAAACTGCCAAGGCGTTGAGGCAGCGAAATAGCGTGCAAACGTCCCAACCAGGTGAGGCTGTTTTGAGTAGGGGGTCATCAGTTTGCAGTTCGGGTTGTGCGGCATCAAGGGCGAGAGCAGGAGGCGAGATTATTGAGCCTTTTGATCCGGACAATAGGGATTGTAATATTGGTAAGTGGTTGAGTAAGATCGATCAGCTGGGTGAAATTCATGGGTGGTCTGTGTACGAGCCAGTCTATTTTATGCAAACCAAATTGCAAGGCGAGGCAAGGAGGTGGTATAATGGGCTCGAGGTATACGACCTATCTTGGGAAGACTGGAAGGTTGCTGTCCAGAAGTCATTCCCAAGGACACACGATTTTGCTCAATTGCTAGGGAAATGATGGCTAGAGTCAAAATGGAAGGTGAGACCATGACTCACTACTACCACAGTAAGGTAGCGTTAATGAAGAGGTGTGACATCACCGGCACAAAGGCGCTATCGTGTCTGATTGATGGGTTGCCCTCTGAATTAAAAGCGAATGCTAGGGCGTTCAAGTGTGGTACCGTAGATGAATTGTATACTGGTTTCCTATCTTCATTTGACAGGTATCTACCAGTGGCGACAGTGGTGACCACGAAAAGCGTAGTTCAGGGACCACCTACCATCCAACGCACTCCTAGTTTGTGAAACGGCTGGAGAAGAAGATCCATCCTCGAGGCATAAGGTGTTTTAATTGCCAAGAATGTGGGTCTCACGTCAGCAAAAACTGCCCCAAGGCGAAGGAGGACCTTTGTATGCAGTGTGGTGCTATTGGACATCACCGAATTGCTTGTCCAAAGCGAGGCAAGAGGACTGGCGAAAGGTCAAATGAAGATAAGGAGAACAAGGTGGCTAGGCGTAAACTGTATCAGGTGAGAATGGTAGACATAGTAGATGATGTTTACCGAAAGAAGGCTGTTGCTGAGGATGGTACATGCCTAAACGTTTATATAGATACAGGTAGTGAGAGGAATATTATGACTGACGATTGTTTTAGAAAGTTTAGTAACTTTTTGATGAAACCCTCCTCAGTGATATTGAAAGTTTTTGGTGGTGGGCTATGCACATGTAACGATACCTGTTCAGGTCTTGATAGCTGAATGTGATATTGCCGGTGCAGATCTTCTTTTAGGGCAGCCAGCTTTAGCTTCCCCAGGCGTAATTTTGACTGTCAAGGAGGGCAGAGTGAGCTTGGCATGTGACGCAGAAGATTTCCTCGGGCAAATCACGTTGGATGAAGATGACGTTGGGGCTGGCATCACTAGGCGATTGTTACCAGTTCAGGCCTTCACCTTGGGTCCAGGTGAGGATACAGACGTGGAAGTCGTGGTAGAAGGGATGCAGCCAGGTGAAAAATGTTGGGTCCCTGCTAGGCGTTATGAGTCTAATGGTGCGATTGTGGTGAATGGCAATTACGTATGAGAAAGTGATCAATCAGTACATATTAAGCTGCACTTAGGCGACAATTCTGCACAATAGAAAGCTGGACAGGTTATGACAAGGGCTAAAGTAATTGGACCTACATTATAGGTGAGTAAGGTGACAGTAGATGAAACCACTTCGTCTAGCATAATTGATTTGACATGTATAAATGTGGGAGAGATTGATGAAACGGAAATGAAAAAATTGCATGAATTGTTAGTAAAAATGAAGGAATGTTTTTCAGTTCATGTTGGAGATTTAGGTGTGACTGATTTAGGTGAAATGAAAATTCAGTTGACAACAGATAAGCCTGTGGTGTATAGACCTTATCGATTGTCGTTTACTGAGAGAGCATTGGTCAGTGGAAAGGTGCAAGATTTGATGGATGCAGGTGTGATTCAAGAGAGTGATTCTGAGTATGCAAGTCCTATAGTGTTAATTCCAAAAAAAAAATGGTGATGTACGTATGTGTGTTGACTATAGGTCATTGAATGCTATCACTGTTAAAGATCGATCGCCGTTACCTCTGGTCGAGGATCAGCTCAATAGATTGGCAGGGAAATGTTTCTACACCACATTGGATTTGGCGCAGGGGTATCATCAGGTACCAGTGCACCCTGATTCTGTTCACAAGACTGCATTTGTGACTCCTGATGGGCACAATGAGTTCCTCAGAGTCCCTTTTGGTTTGGCCAATGCATCGGCAACCTTCCAGAAGGTGATTAATAGAATGTTGCGTGGTATGCAGAATGATATGATACTAGCGTACATGGATGATATACTAATACCCTCAGCAACTGTGCTGGATGGCTTGGTATTATTGGAAAAGGTACTTCAGTTGGTGGCGGATGCAGGACTGAGGCTTAACCTGGCGAAATGTAGCTTTTTACAGAGTCAGTTAGAGTATGTAGGTCATGAGGTGAGTTCTGATGGTATTCGTCCGGGTGAGAGGAAAATCAAGGCGGTTAAAGATTTTCCGACACCTACCAGTGTGCATGGCGTTAGGCAATTTGTTGGATTAGCAAGCTATTTCTGGAAGTTTGTAAAAGTTTTTGCCACCGTTGGTAGACCATTGACAGACCTAACAAAGAAATCGGTTCCATGGCGTTGGCCCGAGCGTGAGCAAGCTGCTTTTGAAAAGCTTATGGCGTTATTAGCTAAACGGCCAGTATTAGGGTTATATGATAGCTCAGCAGATACTGAATTGCATACAGATGCCAGTAAGCTAGACGTAGCTGGTATTCTGATGCAGAAACAGGTGACTGGTGAACTTAAACCTATATCTTATTATAGTAGGGCTACAACTATGGCAGAACAATTATGGCATAGCTATGAGCTTGAAACTCTGGCGGTTGTTGAATCAGTTAAACGTTCTCGAGTTTATCTGATTGGTGTGCACTTTAAGGTAGTTACTGACTGTTCAGCTGTAAGAGCAACAATGTTGAAGAAAGATTTGATTCTCAGGAGAGCTAGGTGGTGGATGGCGCTGCAGGTGTATGATATGACTGTTGAATATAGGGCTGGACAGCGAATGCAACATGTAGATGCGTTAAATCGAAACCCTGTAATGTTTGTTTGGTGAATCTTAGCGAAAATGATTGGTTTTTGACAGTGCAATTACAGGATAAAAAGGTACAGGCATTGATTACTAGTCTAATTGGAAATACGGCTGACAAAGGTGTGAAAGCAGTATACAAGGTGGTGAATGGTGATTTATTCAGAAAAACGTTTCTAGGTGATCGTTTATATGTACCAGCTATGGCGAAATTCTTTTTGCTAAGGAAGCACCATGATGACATAGGTCATCCAGGGTATCAAAGGTGACTTGACTTGTTGAAAGAATTTTACTGGTTTCCCAAAATGGGTCGATTTGTCAAGAAATATGTGAATGCATGATTGCATTGTCCTTATAGCAAGGGCGATAATGGACGTGCTCCGGGTCTGTTGCATCCTATTGAGAAGGTGGCGATTCCTTTTCATACAGTGCACATAGTCACGTTGGGCCGTTATGTAGAAGTAATAGGGTAATCAGTATATACCCATGCTGGTAGATGGTTTCACCAAATATACTGTGGCAAAGGCGAAGATCTTCTGACACGATACTGAAATTGAGAGAGGTGTTTGGCGAATTTGGGTACCCAAGGCGTATTATTTCAGACCACGGATTGGCGTTTACCAGCAAGGCGTTTGCTGACTTTTTGGCGGAGAAGGGTGTTAAACACGTGCTGAATGCAATTGCTACACCCAGGGCGAATGGTCAGGTTGAAAGGCAGAACCGTACATTGCTAAATTAATAGAGGCAAGTGCAGAAGCTGAGGTTACTTGGGATGACAAGTTGTATGAGATAGTGTGGGGCCTAAATAATAAATAATACCCGCACTGGGTACTCCCCGGCTCGGCTGCTCTTTGCGCGTACTAGTGGCGTAAATGCGGATCTGTCCGGCGAGGTGCAAAAGGCGAATGCACCCGGAGCTGAAGGCGAAGCATATGGAGACATGCAAACTGCTCTTCTTGAAAGGCGGAAAAAGGCGAGTGAAAATCTGACAAAGGTGAGCCGTAAAATGAAGGCGTTATACGATCGTAGACGAAAGGTTGCAACCGCAGGCGACACCTACAAAGTGGTTGATTTGGTGTTATGGCGTAATGCGAGTACCTGTTCAGGGGAGAAAGGCGTGAACAGGAAAATGATTAATAAATTTGATGGCCCTTATCGAATTGCTAAAGTGATGAATAATGATAGGTTTGTCATCACTGCCGTCAAATGTATGCGAGGCTACAAAACGTTCAGAGGTGTTGTTGCTATTGACTCGTTAAGGAGATACAACAGCACTGTGGAAGGCGATTGCAATAGTGATGAGGATGACGATAGCGATAACAGAATTACGGATCGTCAAGATTTGATTGATCTGCTGGAGAGTTAAATTAATGGAGGCATTAATTGTTTCAGGATGGCCGAGTGTAACAAGCCTGTTATAGGTGGCACATTGACGATTTACGGAACAAGAGTACACTATGGAACTGCAGAGGATATGACAGATTTTGGGGTCCCTCTGGTGTTATTATTGTTGTTGGTGGTCGGTGATTAAATATAGATTATTAAGTTTGCGACTTTTATTTATATGACTAAAAAGATACTGTAACAATATATATACCTTTTATTTTCTTATTGTTATTATTGGGTTTTGGTTATAAGTAAATTAAAGATATTTATTTCACTATATACGACTATAATTTACCTACCGGCATCCGCCGAAGGTCGCCAGCTGAGAATGTTATTCTTGCACATGGCTCGCCAAAACAATCGCGGGACCAGCATCCGATAAAAAAGGCCATTGATGCTCAAATCAGGTGTTCCCGATTCAGTATTGTGTGTGTATCGGATAGCTGTGGATGAGGTTTATCTTCTAGAAATTTGCTCGCTGTCAGAAGAAATTAGTAAGCTAATGGTGAGTTTGGTTTCTCACGGGCATTACTGCTTATTTTGTATGAATGTTAGTTTGCTATTATTTTGGTAAGTGAGTTTGGTTTCTTACGAACATTACTGCTTATTTTGTATGAATGTTAGTTTGCTATTATTTTGATAAGTGAGTTTTATTTCTCACGGGCATTACTGCTTATTTTGTATGAATGTAAGTTTGCTATGTCGCCTTGTGGCTATCCCTTTTTCTGGGACAGACGCCCTGTGGCCTGGCTGTTGAACTAATTGACAACAATTTTTGCCTTTCGTCTTGTGGCCATCCCTTTTTCTGGGACAGACGCCTTGTGGCCTGTCTGTTTCATTAATTGAAAACAATTTTTGCCTGACGTATGTTGGCTTATTATATTGAAATTGTGGAACTGATGTCTTTGGCTTGGCCTTTGATTACTGCTGCGTTCAGAAGAAATTATTTGTGTACTTTGATTATTTTATGAATGTATGAGTAGCGGTGCTCATGTGCGTTATTATTTTTCTATTTAAATTGGTTTTTACTCCGACGGAATTGCTTGTCGCGGAGAAAGTGAATCGCTTAGAGTGACACCTGTGTTTTTCGAGGTGAGTGACATGTTATTTACCGCTTTTTCTATTGACGGAACGGAGACCTTTGAAAATTAGTCTTACAAATCATGATATGACATCGAGAATGTTCTATGATTATCTAGACGCACATAATAATGTTAATGTTCTAGAGCCTTGTCAAACTGACAATAGTATGACAAATTGTACCTCACATATAGTTTCTGGAAGGAGCGAGAATAAATCTACTATAATTCTAGAACTACATAATGAAATATACAAGCAACACCTATTGTAAACAAGGTAGTAGAATAAATAACTAATCAGTCAGCCCTGGTGGCTGACTACTGGCAAATATGGGAAATGAGAATATTGAGCCTTATTTAGTCTGAATGTTAAGGTTATTGTATTCTGATATGAACGACTGGCTCAGACCATCGAAGTTTGCACGTTTTCCAGTAGTCGGCTGAGCAATGGCGCAATCAACCTTTCTCCGGACACATTTTTTTAAATTTAATTTTTGCATTAGACTTAAATAATGACAGAAAGTAAAACACGACATTTTTACAAATACTCTGAACAATCATTAAAAGATGCGTTGGTAGCAATAAGAAATGGGGAACCTATCAGGAAAGTTGCAAAAGAATTTTCAATACCACGAGCAACTTTGCAAGATAGGATTCATGGTAGAATTGCAGAAGGACCACGCAAAATGGGTCCTCCGACCATCGGCAGAGGAGAAAAACCATCTAGTTAAATGGCTAATGCAACTAGCTAAGTGTGGTTTTCCTCAAAGAAAGTGTGATTTACTGGATTTGGTACAAAATATAATTACGAAACAAAATAGGAAGACACCTTTTACAAATAATCGTCCTGGTGACAAGTGGTACAGGAATTTTTTGGGGAGGCACAAAGAGCTGTCACTACGGCAGCCTGAGGGCCTTACAAAAGCACAAAATAATTTATATTAAAATGTTTTGCGGAACTTGAAGGCTTTTTAACCACTACTGGGGCAGCTGACATACTGGAAGATCCATCCCGAATACTAAACGGAGACGAGACTAGTTTCTCTTTGTGCCCCAAAACAGGGAAAGTTATTGCACCCAAACGATGGAGAAATCTCTACTACTCTACTGTCAATCAAGGAAATGGATAAGAAAATATAACTGTTCTCTTAGTATTTTCAGCCAATAGAAAGGCGCTTATCCATTTGGTGGTATTCCCTTATATCCGAATATCTGCAGCAGTAATCTCTAGTCTACCTCCTGTGTAGTTCATAGGAAAATCAGACTCTGGTTGGATGCGGTCTGAGGTGTTTTACTAATACGTTGCTAATGGGGTAGATAAATGGATAGAACAAAAAGTTAAGCGACCTACTGTTAATCGATGGACATAAATCTCATCTAACACTAAGTTAAGTTCATTCTGCGAAGAACATGAAATAATTCTGTATGCACTGCCGCCCAATACCACTCACATTTTGCAACCGGCGGATGTAAGTGTATTTAAGCCATTGAAGGCGGGCTGGAAGAAGACTTTTGCAAAATGGCAAGCTAAAGCGGAAAATGCAAACTACGTCCTGACAAAAACAAAATTTTGCCCTTTACTTGATGAAGTATTGAGAACTACGTCCATGGAAAGTAGCATAATTGATGGATTATGGATTAATCGGCAGTGGATTACACTAAATGCGTCCAGAATGAACTTGAGGATTTGGAACCAAATACGAGTAAGAGTGAAGAAATCTCCCCACATGACCTAGAAACGACGGAAAGGGTATTAATTCATTTAAAGTCTATCTTAGAATATAATATTTCATCACTTGATGACGTCATTTCCCAAATACAAAGACTGAAAGACAGCGACACTTACGGATTTGAAGAATATGAGGTGTTAGAAAATGGCCAATTAGAATCTATAAACATACAAGAAGAAAGAGATGCAAGCGGCATTGGTGGAGCAGAGAACAGTTCTGATGAAACTATCAGGTTTGATTCTGACTTTCTAGTAATCGATGGCAGTTTTTTTTAATGAAGTGTTTGATGAACAATGTGGTGGAGACCAAATAACCAACGAGTATGGCCTGAAAATGTGAAGGAAATCTGTAAGTATTTTATGAAAATTGGTACTATGCATAGATGGATAGTTATCTATGTTCTTGCAGAAAGAATAAAACAAGAGCAGCGTTTGTTTTCGGTTGGAAATGCGAACAACGTAGATACAGAAGAGAATAAAGAAAATGAAAAACAACGTACTGTCTCAAGTTTCGAAAATGAAGGTTTTTTTAATGAAAATGATGCAGCAAAAGATGAAAATGAAGTGTACAAAAGGGTTGACGCAAATGATACCAAGTCTGAGACACAAATCTCGATGGATAAATAGATTGTAGGTAAGTATTTCTGAATAGCAAACGTTTTGAAAGTAAAGAATTGATTTAATAGATATTAAAAATTTTGGAGAAAAAATGGAAAGAAAAGATATTACCATTAACCTTGTTTCAAGTAGGACCATAGTAGCTGGTCAAGAAACATTGAAAGAAAGTAAAATCAATATTTGGCAAGATATTCGAACAGAAACGGTTAATAGACATTTTGATTGAAAATGAACAAGATCCTGATATGTTCGAGTTCCACTCTCCGGAGGAACTGTTACTGAAAGAGGTGAGAAATAATAATGAAAAATTCGATGAAGTCTCGAAAAAGTTCGAAGAAATTTCTAGAAAGATTCGAGGAAGTAACCAGGACATATGGGGTGAAATTCGATGAAGTCTCGAACAAGTTGGAAGACATTTCTAGAAATAATAATGAAAAATTCGATGAAGTCTCGAAAAAGTTTGAAGAAGTTTCTAGAACTCTTCAAGATGAAATTAAAGATGTTTCCAGAAAAAGTGATGCGAGGTTTGAGGTGCAACGTGCAAATGAGAGTCTGCAAGAGTTTGAAGGAGAGGTAGCTCGTATTGTGCGACTAGCATATCCTACAGCTGCCGATAGCTTCCTGACGAAACTGCGGTGGACACATTTGTAAATGGATTAAGAGAGAGCGAGCTGCAGAATGCGTTGAAGCTGGCCAGACCAAAATCGCTAGAAAAAGCACTAGCTATTGCTTTGGAGCATGAAGCCGCTAGCCAAACTTCCCGAGGGCACCGTGTAAGAGTAATCGAGGAAGAAGACCATTCCAACAGAGAGTCCCTGTTAGACATGATAAGGAAGCTAGTTACGGGAGCGCAATCAAAGAAGAGAGAGCCAAGGTGTTGGAACTGTGGTGAGCTAGGATACGTACGCCGCAATTGTAAGAAGAAGGTTGCACAATCGGAAAACTAGAATTGGTCGAGAGTTTATACATCGATGGTCGAGGAGAAGACAGAACACTCCTAATAGACACCGGTGCAACAAGAACAATAGCCAGGCCAGAGCTCATCACAGATCATTCCCGGATACTACCAACAAAGGTCCAACTCAGAACAGCGACTGGAGAGAAAATAAGAACACATGGTGAAGCGAGCATGACCATCAGCATTGGCAAGATCACCACCAAGCACAGAGTTTTAATCGCTGACATATCTGAACAGTTTATTTTGGGAATGGACCTTTTGAAGAAGCTTGGGGCTGTGTTGGATGTCAGAAATGGTGTCTTGAAGGTCGACAATGAAGATCTGTCCTTTCACGAGGATAACGAAGATGTTGTCCGATTAATAACGACTAGTGACGTTATAATACCCGGCTATAGTGAAAAAATATTGATAACCAACCCGGACGGAAACTGCAAGTCTGAGACTGGTAGAAGAAATAAATAAAAAGGAATTTCTGACAGCTAAAGCTCTTGTTCGAGTACGAGATGTCATTCCTGTCAGAGTAATGAATCTAAAGCAGAGCCCCATCAAGTTGAGCAAGGGAAGTATGGTTGAAAATTGTGTTCCTGTATCAGCGATATGCTCTGTAAGGACGATTAGTAAACCATCCAGGACCAGATATTCGAAAGAGCTGATTGATGTGGTCATCAAGACTGTCCAGGACTTAGACGAGAAACAATTACGAAAAGTGAGAGATATGCTTGTGGAATTCCAGGACGAGTTTGCGATGGAAGAAGAATACAAAGGTAAAACGAGTATAGTGACTCACAAGATAAACACGGGGAACGCTCAGCCAATAAGACAGCAGCCAAGAAGACTTCCATTGGCCAAAAGAGACGAAGCCGAGAAAATGATTCAAGAAATGAGCAAACAAGGACTCAATGAGCCATCAAATAGTCCATGGACCTCGCCAGTAGTGCTCGTGAAGAAAAAGGATGGTTCTACAAGATTCTGTGTAGATTACCGACTTCTGAATTCAGTCAATAAGAAGGACAGTTATCCGTTACCCAGAATAGATGACAACTCTCTCTGGGTCACGATGGTTTTCTACATTAGATCTGGATACTGGCAAGTTGGAATGTATTCCACAGATCGAAAAAAGACTGCTTTCTCGATAGGATCAGGGCTCTGGCAATTCACTGTGATGCCGTTTGGACTATGCAATGCTCCCCCTACACTTGAGAGGCTCATGGAAGCAGTTTTGAGAGGACTGACATGGCAAACCTGCCTAGTGTATTTGGATGACGTAATCGTGGTAGGAAAATCATTTGTGGAACACACGAAGAATTTAAGAGAAGTTTTCCAACGATTACGTGAGGCCAACCTGAAGCTGAGTCCTAAGAAATGTTATCTGTTCCGACGTGAAGTAAGATATCTGGGTCACATCGTATCTGGGGACGGCGTCACGGCAGACCCAGAAAAGATAACAGCTATTAAGGAATGGCCTATTCCCAAGAACAAGCATGAGATTAAAAGTTTTCTGGGCGTGTGTACCTACTACCGACGGTTTGTGAAAGGTTTTGCCAACATCGCTAAGCCTCTAACTAAACTAACAGAAGAAGGCAAAGAATATTCCTGGAATGATGAGTGTCAGAGAGCTTTCGAACAACTTCAAGAAGCTCTTATCAGCGCACCAATTTTGGGCTATCCGAGGCATGACGGAAAATTCGTGTTGGACACAGATGCCAGTAATACAGCCATTGGTGCTGTCCTCTCTCAGATTCAAGACGGACAGGAGAAAGTGATTGCCTACTTCAGCAAGGTTTTGTCAAAATCGGAGAGGAATTATTGCGTTACCAGAAGGGAACTGTTGGGAGTAGTGAAAACCTGCGAACACTTTCATAAGTATTTGTATGGTCGCCGCTTTCTAGTTAGAACTGACCATGCAGCATGCAGCGTTGAAGTGGCTCCTGCAATTCCGTAATCCTGAAGGACAAGTGACAAGATGGTTAGAACGTCTTCAGGAATATGACTATGAGATTGAGCACAGGGCAGGAAAAGTTCATGGAAACGCAGATGCCTTATCCAGAAGACCGTGCAACTATAACTGCACCCACTGCTCGAAGATGGAAGAGAAGTTTTGCCCTATACGACGAACAACCGTAGAGAATGAGGAGTGGCAGCCCGAACAAATGAAACTGGCCCAAGAGAATAACCCATGTTTGAGAGTGGTCTTGGAGTGGATGCGCTGTAAGGAGAGGCCGTCTTGGCAGGAGATAAGCTTACGAAGCCCTGAAGTGAAAGCATATTGGAGCCAATGGGACTCTTTTGTGTTAAGAGATGATCTGCTGTATAGACCCTTTGAGTCTGAAGATGGCACTGAATCCAGATTACAACTAGTTGTGCCAAGAAGCAAAGTACCGGAGGTACTACGTCAGCTACATGATGGAGCCTCGGGTGGGCATTTTGGAATCACCAAGACTCTGCAGAAGGTTCGGGAGCGATTCTATTGGGTGAATTGCAAAGAAGATTTGAGACAGTGGTGCCGTAAGTGTGAAGTGTGTGCAGCCAGCAATGGACCACTTGTCAGAAAGCGGGCACCTATGAGGCAGTATAATTTTGGGAGTCCCATGGAGCGAGTTGCTGTGGATATTGCGGGGCCATTTCCTGAAACGGACAATGGGAATAAGTATATCCTAGTAGCCCTGGATTATTTCACAAAGTGGACAGAGGCGTACTCAATCCCTAACCAAGAAGCATCGACCGTCGCCGAGGTGTTGGTGAAAGAATTCTTTTCACGTTTTGGCGTTCCTCTTGAAATCCATTCGGACCAAGGAAGAAACTTCGAGTCAGCCCTATTCCAAGATGTGTGCAGACTAATAGGTGTGAACAAGACCAGAACGACCCCTTTGCATCCTCAATCGGACGGAATGGTAGAGACGATGAACCGAAGCATGAGCAAGCATCTTTCTAAGGTTGTTCCAGAACATCAGCGAGATTGGGACCAGTACATCCATTTGTTCCTGATAGCCTATCGGGCGGCTGTGAATGAAACAACTGGTCAGACTCCTGCTAGTTTAATGTTGGAGCGTGAGTTACGCCTACCCTGTGACCTGGAATTTGGCCATAGACCTACGGTGTACAGTGTCGCAGGAGAAGGATATGTCGACCATTTGAGAGCCAGAATGGATAAAGTCCATGATTTAGCCAGACAGAACATCCAGCTTGCCAGTGATCGAATGAAGCACCACTATAATATTCGATCAGCTGATGGAGTCTTCAACGTGGTTGACCTGGTTTGGCTGTATAATCCCCAACGAAGTCGAGGCCTTTGTCCCAAACTCCAAAAGCAATGGAAAGGTCCATATGAAATTATGAAGAGGATAAATGATGCCATCTATCGTATCCGAAAGTTACCAAGGGGAAAACCTAGAGTGGTGCACATAAACCGACTCGCATCATACGCTTGATTGAACAACCAGGAGGAAGCATGAGTGGCTCTTCAAGAAAAGAACATTGAGGAGCGAAATGTCAGTTTCAACGATTTCATGTCCAACTACGTGGTTAGGAAGGTCAGACTCGGTGTGACAGTTGAGTTTCAACAAGACCTTTTCAAACTACCAGCCGACGTTTCTATTGCCCATGGTGTAGCGGAGGATCTACGTATGGGCCGAGGAATTGCTCTGGTATTTAAATGGAAGTTTGGAAGACTGGATGAACTGTCAGCCCAACGACCAAGAGTAGAAAAAGTTCTGCGACTAGCAGATGGTAATCAGAACCTCTTCTATCTGGTTACGAAGAAGATGTCTAGAGGAAAACCCACTTACAAGGACATCTGGCATGCACTGAAGAGCCTAAGGAATGAAGTCAGGAATTATGACATCAAGAAGTTGGGTCTTCCGAAAATAGGCTGCGGGTTGGACGGGCTAGATTGGAAGGAGAATGATCGAATACATCTTCCAGGACGCTGGCGTGCAAATTACCGTGTGTTTCTTCAATCCAAAAGGAGTGTACTCGGGAAAGACGATAGAATGTTACTTTTTCAACAAGGGTGTTTGCCTGGCAGGAACCAAGTTCAGATTCCGCCATAGAACAGAAATGCAGCAAGGTACTACCAAGGATGATTCTGATCGGGACGATCAGATGTTAAGGAGGGAGCAGCACAGGCGATGCTAGGCGTCAGCGACGTCGGCACCCGCTACGGCCTAGCGCTTGAGAGGGCATCGAAAAAAATTTAATTATTTAAAATTTCATTATTAATTTTTTTATTTATTCTCATACACTTGCGCGAGTTAAGTGAGTGAGTAGTAGTACTTTACGGACATTATCCATTATCGTCTGGCAATATGGCAGCAGTGCAACACTATGAAAGTTCAACAACGTCGTGCGCGAGACGGGGAATCCCCGTGTCGTGAAAATATTTGTATTTCTTCTATGAGCGTAACGTAAAAAATCATTCCTTTTGTGAATGCTACACTCGCAGACTAGAATCGCATGGACAAAATTTCTTTTTATTGTGTTGTAAAGTCAGTCAGTACCCCAGTGGCGTTTTAGTGGGTAAAAGTGTTAAGTGTTAATTTATATTGTGATTTAGTTCAGATTTTGAAGGTTATAAAGTTATAAGGTAAGTCAATATGAACTTATTTATAACGACTTTGACTTTAACGTAATGATTTTGTCGACATCAATATAGGTATAAATAGGTATCTTTTATAAGTCGTAAGTATAATGCATTTCTCTATTGAAATCGAAATTGAAAAAAGTGGATAGTTACCCAGTTTTATATTAAAACTGTAATAGTGTTTTTTCTCGAAAACCGAAAATTTTAGCTTTTCGAGTATGTTTTTATATGCGTCAAAATTTGTAACAATTATATTATTTTCACAGATTTCTTGTTTTCATACATCTAGCCACTACATACGGCAATGCTTTTTATGGAAAAATGAAAAAAATTGTTGCGCCTAGATCTAGACAATTTTGTATTGAAAGAACACCGCACTAGAATCTAGTGTTCTTTCAGTACAAAATAATCTAGGTCTAAGTAAAACAATTTTATTCAATTTTCCATAAAAAGCATTGGTGTATCTAAAGGGTTATTTATCATGGCTGGGACTGGGAAGAAAATAGAACTATAACAGATCAGCAGCGGCAGATTTCTATCACATTATTATTAACTCTGACGCTACTGGGCCTATTTTGAAAGTCGTTATCTAATAAAATAATTATTTAATTTCAATGTTTTTTTAATTCTCAGGTCATCATGTCTGAAGGACCAACTAGAGGTAGAGACAGAGATATAGGGACAAAATGGGAATCCGGTGCATTAAAAAGAAAAAGAAAGGCTGAAACTGTTATATCCAACCAAGCTCTGAGTTTTAGTATGATGAAATTTCTCAAGAAACCTTCTTCGAGTATCACTGCTTCAGAATCATCTGATGAAACTTTAGTTTTTGAGCCAGCTTCAGAGCCAAATGCATCTTTTATTCAAAGTTTTGATACAGTTTTACCTGCAACATCGGGCGAACCTGCTATGTTCCAAATGTCTGAGCCCAATAAAGAGTTAGAAATAGAAAGTGAAACATTGTGTGCAAGGAATTCATTTAAGAGAGTCATTTATAGACTTAGATCCAGGAAAGTGGGTATTTCCAGTAAACGATTCACAGCGTCATGACCTAGTTCAAAACGGATCCAATCAAGATCTAGAGAAATCTGATGAAAGTTACCCAAAGACGCAAATAAAAGACATTTTTCTAAATTTCATTTCACTCAAAAATTAAGTAACGGTGAAACGCAAAATCGCAGATGGTTAGTTTACTCCATTTTTCATGTAGACTTTTTTCACATTTGCAGACACAGGTGGTGAAAGAAGGATATTGTGACTGGAAAGATTTGAGTCGTATATTGCAAAGACATGAACAAAGTCAAGGACACATGGAATGCATGATTAAATGGATGGAATTCTATAAAGGAATCAAACACGGAAAAACAATAGATAAGGATAACGAGAGATTAATTAAGGAATCGCAAAAGTACTGGTATAATTTGTTTGAAAGAATGATTGATATAATAAACTACTTATCCTCACACAATTTGGCATTTAGAGCTCATCGAGAATCCCTTAAATTGAACGATAGCAGACACAGTGGCAATTTTATAGATTTATTTAAGTTGTTATCCAAATATGATCTGACACTACGGGAGCACATGCAACGTATTAATGAAAAGCAACTTACTCAATATTATCTGAGCCACGACATCCAAAATGAATTAATTGCATTAATGTCTAAATCAGTTATTGAAGAAATTATACACAGAGTTAAACAAGCAAAATACTACGCCTTCTTGCTTGATTGTACCAGGGATGTCAGCCGCGTTGAACAAATGTCATTAACATTAAGATTTTGCAATTCCTCAACTGGAGCAATAGAGGAACATTTTGTTGGGTTTATTGCCGTCGCAGAAACAACGGGAGAGTATTTAACAAATTCAATATTACATGAACTGGAAAGAAATGGTCTAGATATCCAAAACTGTCGAGGACAGGGATATGATAACGGTGCCAATATGGTCGGTATTAATAAAGGTGTCAGAACAAGAATAATTAATATAAACCCAAGAGCATTCTTCACGCCGTGCGGATGCCACAGTCGGAATTTACTTTTGATTGATGCAGCTAACTCTTTTTCAACAACCAAAACGTTTTTTTGCTTCATCAATAAAACCTATGTGCTGTTTTCAAAGTCAAGTAAGCGTTGGGATATTGTAAAATCTAAATTAAAATTGACATTAAAACCCCTGTCTGAAACACGATGGGAGAGTAGGATCGGAGCAGTAAAAGCAATATTTTTGCAATTCGATGATGTTATCGAATGCGTGAATGACCTGAAAAAGAAAAGTGACGATTCTGAAACTCTAAGCGACTGTGACGCAGTCTTGAATGAAATGTTTACTTTTGAGTTTATTGTTACGTGTGAACAATATAAGCAAACTATGGCAATCGGTTCAGGTCAACTTGAAAGTCGCTATTGATACTTTGCGGTCATTTTGCAGCTGGATTCAAGAATTCCGTAATACAGGATTTGACAATAGTGTTGCACAAGCTCGATTATTTGTAGAGAAAAGTACTTTCGAAATTGAGTCTCAATTTAAAGAAAAAAGAACAGCCAGGAAAAAACGAATGTTCGGCTATGAATATATTGATGAACCTATTCAATCTTGAATTAACTTTTTTAACAATATGATTGATGCTATTATAGTCGACACCGAATGTCGATTTAAAGCGCTCAATGAATATTTTGAACAATTTGGTTTTATTTATATCAGTTATTTAAATTCTATATTAAAAGAGGACCTTCTCAAGCATTGTAGTGATTTAGGTACAATACTTCGGGAAGGTGAAAACAGCTACATACAGCCTTTCGAACTATATGAAGAACTCCAACTTTTAAAAATGAATTCACTAGACTCTATTAACGACGCGAAACAACTCATTCAGTACATTTTAGAAAATAATTTGGAAGAAATATATCCAAATGTTTATATAACAATTAGAATCATGCTCACAGTTCCCGTCAGTACAGCTTCCGCTGAGAGAAGCTTCTCAAAGTTAAAATTGATTAAGACCTACTTGAGAAGCACGATGAGTCAAGAGAGACTATCTGCGTTATCAGTTCTATCAATTGAAGCTGAAATAGCGGCTAGTGTTAACTATGACATAATCCTGAAAAAGTTCAGTGAAGCCAAAAGCCGAAAAGTTAATTTTAAATTCTATTTGTATAATTTTTGTCAACATTTGATTAGCAATAAAACTCGTTTACTCATACATTAGTTTAACTATAATTCAGCTTATGTAACCTAACCTTCTCTTGAATGGGAAAAAAGGCCTCGCGGACCTAATTTCGCCGACGTCCACGCGTGTTCTAGCGCCGCCACTGGGGGACAGTGTAACGTGAGAACTCACCCAAATAATAAAAGACACTCACACAAATATCTGGAGCCCTGGAAGCGTCTTGATTGATCTTGAATGTTGGTAATAACATCCTGGGAATCCAGAAACATGGAGAATCTACTCATTTGGTCTAATATAAACACACGAACCACGGAAGTAGTGAGTTAGTGATATATAGTTAGTCAGTCATAGATCACATAGACAGTAGAAAGTCGTTATAGTCCGAGAAATAAGTGTGAATATAAATGTGTAATATAGTCGTGTAGTTATTGGTGTAAATAAATAAGTGAAAATAAATCGAACCCAGTTTTTAATATAAATCCCCGTTACACTATCAATAAAAATATATAATAGAGAATATAATACATATAGGATCACAATATTTTTCAATAATAGATATAAAATGGGAAATATAAGTAGATATCTTACACTTGAATTGTTGGGACTCTTCTGGAAAGACAAGAGCTACTCTCCAGTATCCAACCATTTATTTTCTTCTATGATTCTCTCAAAACAGTCCATGAGGTACAGATACTGAAATAAGGTGATAGTTAATGCATTTATAAAAGCTTGTCTATTTATAAATTAAGTAGATCGGGTTGTGACATTAATTTTTTTATATTTGGACAAAGTGGTCCCTTAAGAGTTAAGCAGAAAACCTTTAGAAATCGGCTAATTTTATTTCGAAAAGTAAAAATACATCTCTCGTTCTTTTAACCAGAGTTTCTAAAAATATTGTATACAAAGAAATTATATTATTTTTAATTGACTGTGACTAATCGAAATATAGATGTTACTCGCCATTGAACAAATTCATAGATTTAAATGATTTTTGCATTTACATAACGAAAATCAATGATGCTAGAAGAAAAGTCGCAAAGGAATAACCTATATCGCCTTTACAGATGTCGAGAAGGAATGATAATGTGGGAGACTATAACAGATCAGTACAGCCTACACTTAGTTCGGCGACAAATAAAGACACATTTTTAGTAGCTTTCGATTTACTTCACAACTGAAGTGAAGTATCAATTCACATAATTTTAAACTGTTCGTTTAACAACTGAAATGAAATTAACTGAAGCGCTTCAATTCAACTGATCAAGCTATCAACCCGCTTCACTGATTCACTTCTGTACATTCTAACAAGAAAATGTGTTGTTTTGTTTATTGATATGATTTATGGAGGGTAGAACCTTTACCCTACATAACTATTGGCGATTCGACGAAACATAATCTAATTTCATGTGTAATTGTCAAATATAAGAGAAAATTAATTTGTCTATATATAGTCTATATGCATCATTTCAAAATGCCCCGTTCGGTTTATAAATAACGCATCAGTTCTGAACAGAAGTGATCCGGAGTAAAACGAAAGCCACTATTGTTATTACAAATGCTGACAAAGTTTCACCAATATTTTCTAACCCCACAAAAGTTTGCGTCAGGGATGTGGTATCTCCAACTTTGATTAAAATTTACCAACAAACGCTTTAGAAACATGACGCCGCACGTATCTTCATTTAAGGTATGCAAATGCAAAAGCAATTTCCTTGCTGACTTTCATCATAAATAGGACTACAACCTTTCCCGTATATTCTTCACATATTGAATTATATGGTTAGAAGATTATGAAGAAGCCGGCCCGAAAATGAATTTGGGAATAATCCGAATATCTACTGACAAGAGATGATAGCATTTGCAATTCACTCCTAGAAAATGAACAAATAACGGGCGTGGACAAATACATATTTATGAATAACCTTCGATAAACAAGTAAATAGCAACCAAGTGTTACGGAGTGGAATAAATAAGGGTAGGTCTGCTATTTAGTCCTTACATTCTGTATTATGGGAAAAATATCCAGAGAATAGTCCTTATGGATCTGAAATATCAGATCTAAACAAAAGAATTACAACAGTTGAGGGGGTTTGGGCCATATCAAAAGAATGGACCAATATAGAGAGCCTTTGAGAATTCAGGAATGGCCACCTTCTGAAAAAAAGGAAGAGGCAAACCTCGGAGAAGCTGGAAAGATGATATCGACGATGCTATGGCAGCCAGATATTTACGAGAGGAAATTTGTCAAGACTGAAATAAGTGGAAAGTACAACCATAGAAATCCAATATACATATACAAGTCAATAATACAAAATATGCAGATTTAACCCAGAACACATTGAGGTTTTATAAAGATCGGTTCAACCGCCAATTAGATTTAACCTTCAGTCAACAGGACGTTATTAAACTGGCCTATGAAAATGACACACTGAATTACAGAATGTTTTATTTTTAATTAATTTTTTTCAATACTTGAAAACTATTATTAGTATACAAGCATACTAGGCATGTGTGGGTACTTACTTATATACTGTATTAAATTAGGTTATACTAAAGATGCTGGTTAATACAACAGGCGCACGACAGGGACAAGGGAGACATTGAACTTCCTAAATGCTACTGCACTGCCCGAATTATTATTTAACTATACATTTTCATTTCTCTGGTACTTTTACGCAAATAATCTACTCAATCTGCGTAACGATAAATTCAGTATTTTTCTCTACTTGCCTCAGTTTTGGCGCAAAACGCATCCGTTCCTGGTAATAATAATTTTAAATAAAAATAAATAATTTTGCTTTAACATAACTATTTAAAGACATGTTTGTTCACATGGATAGAATCATTTACTTCGTCACACGTAGACTCATCAGTTAAGTTACCATCCATTGATAACAGAAGTTTTACATGATTAGCATCTTTAATAGCATGCGATTTCTTCTCATGCTTAATACAAACTGGTTCCTGCACCATTTTCTCTATTGAAGGAGGCATGAACAAATTCTTCCTTGGTATAACAATAGGTTTTTTAGAGGGCTTATATATAACCTCTGGAAGATTAATGTGTTTATATCTATTAACTGGATACAACTTCGTGCTGACATGTGCAGAGTTTGTATTTTGGATGTTTTTCCTAAATAGTGCTGCTTGAGGGCTGTATTTAATGTACAGCCCAACTGGACTAACAATGTTTTTCAAGTTGCCTTTCAACTTTGGAGTCAGCAACATTGACACCGCAGGCTGTGGTACTTTGAATCCATCTGTCGTTTTGATCATTTGGGGTGTTTTTGGTACTGGGATTTTACTTTCTTTGAGATTTGAAGTAGATGCCATGCCATGTGGTGAAGAAATAACTTTATTTAGAGATGACAGATCTCCTTTCAAAAGCCTCTCGATGTCATCAAGGGTCGTGTTCAATTCTTCGCATCCAGCTTCCCCTGAAATTAAAATATTATTGAAATCTGCTGTTTTAACAAAAAATAAATTAATAAAGTAATTACTATCTGTTCGTTCGGCTCCGTTGGTATAACCAGTTGTTTCATTATCTTCTATTTCCGTATCACTTAGAGAGTCCACAGAGTGGTTTACGTAGTTTTCAGTGTATTTCCTGGGCTCTGCTTTAATGGTGTTCACAATTACTCCATCCAGTGGAAGAGATAACTTTTCTGTTCCTTCACAGTCATCGGCAAATTCGTCTTTTTCTGAGCAACCTCCGTGATTCTGGAGTCTCCAATTTTCCGATTTATTATAGTTACAGTTAGATATTTCATAATCTTCTGGGAATGATTTATTACTGGCCAGAGCGTCTTCATTTTGTCTTTTCTCATTTTCTTTTTTTTGTCCAGGCTCTGTTTTAATGGTTTCAAGAAGCTTTTCATCCACCAAAATGCTTGTCTCCACTTCGTATTCACTGTCATCGTCACTTATAGAAATGACGGAATTATTCGGACAAACATGATTCAACAGTTTTGTTGAGATATTAAGATCATAAAAGGAGTTGGCTAATGTTATTTGGCAGTTATCATTATAATCCTGGTTAGATGCCAGAGGTAATCGTGCATTGTTATCAACTATAGATGAACGTTTAGTTTCATTTGCTGTGAAATATTGTGAAGGATTTTCAGTGATATTGTTGCTATCCAACAATTCACACATGTCCTGGTGATCCAGATTTTCTTTACTTGCTACTAAGCGATGACTGGATGTGAAACATCTATGATCAGAATGCCTTCTTTTTGGCCGGACTTTCCGTTTTAGGTCTCTCTTAATTTCGCGTAAAGTTCTTGGTCCCCATGACACATCGTCATCACTACTATAATAGCATGGGATTGCAGCCATTACTTCAAATTAACCACCGAAGCTTTGTTTTTATTTATTGAGCTTGCAACATGTATAAAAATTCCAAGAGGATTATAAACTTCCTTTAAAATTGTAGCTTTCCAACAGAATAACAAGCCAAATTAAATTTTCAACTGACCTCTAACTCAAATTTAAAATTCAACGGTATTTACTGTCATTGTCATCATAACGTCATTTAACCATAGAATAACCATGGACTGCTTATTGCTAATCCACAGAAAAATCCGGGCCAAACATGATAGGCTAGAGCAAGAATATACAAAGGAAGTATGACTAACTCTGTATTCTGTTCTATAAGCAGAAGTGGCTGAAATAACGTCCCGTGATAAGTTGTCAATTTGGTATGTTGCGCCACGGCAAGGATGATATAAGAAGGATAATCAACTACTGTTTGAGAAAGCATGCCGTATATTGTCGAGTCGGTGGGCGGGTCTACTAATGAGTCGAGCCAATCGCTGTTAGTTGGTGTCGGTGACTAGTGAAATGTCATTATGTCATTCATATCATATCATTCTCATATTATGTTTGCGCTGTGACGGAACCTGAAACCAAACCTATTTAATCTCGACATCGTATCTTCAACATTATTTATGTTTATGATACTAGTTATAGATAGTGTAGCAAGGTTTACAATCAATGCAACGATGCAAGAGTTATTTCTTTCAGAATAATTTACAAGTTACATAATTTGAGTCCGAACAAGCAATAATTCGTGATGTCTTTAGTAGTTGATCAAAAGCGAACGAAATGGTATTTTATAGAGATATGAAATCCGTTAAAACTGTAGTGGTATGTGGACAAAATAATCTTTCAGTGGCTGTCTTATTGATCTCATCAAAGATTTTACTCTCTCTAGTGAATTAATTATTGGGGCTCCACAAAAATGTTAATCCTTCGAGTGTTCTAAATAATTTCCAACGCGTAATTTCAAATTTATTTTGTGATTTCCTTACTTCCAGCCAGTCTTTACTAATGAAACTGGCCCATAAGACACAACTTCATAAAAATACATATTTTTATAGTAGATTAAAATTAAAGTGTCAAATAGGAATAAGATCATGGATCACAAAAATGGCTTATAACTTATAATTTTGTATTGTATTCATCAAACCAGACTCATTAAAATAATATTTCTAAGTGGGTGCTGTGCTAAGTAGTATGACAGAGAAAGATTGAGGTACGTGCGAGAGAGTGGGAACTTAGGCCACACCCACCTCGTCGACTCTAGAGAGCATATTTTCTAACACAGTGGGATACACTGAGTCGCTTATCCTCCTTATAACATCATTGCGTCGGTAGGGAGATACGGTTGTCTCGATCAGCAGTTAACCAATCAGGAGCGAGCGCTCGTGTGACGTATGCCGTAGACCTGAATTTAAATCGGTTGCCACTCTCACTATGTATTGCTAACATGTTTATTACATATATCCTAGTTTTTTTACATATAATAACAGTAACAAAAGCAAGCAAACCAGTATTTTATTAAGGTAGGTACATAAAAACATAAAGAAAAGTAGTAGTAAATGACAAAAAACCGGACACCTTTAAAATTGCATGCAATATACCGCTTAAAGCAAAAACTTGCCTACAATTTCGGGAAGCATTGCTCATAAAAAATCAAATTAATAAACGAAAAACAGCTGAAAAGGAAATCATAAATTGTTGTAGTTCTAAAGTTCGGGATGGGTACCAAAAAAAAACGAAAAACAACAGGTCGACAAGTTTTCCAGTTTAATGAAGAATAGGTACCTAACTCATTGAAATTTTGATTCAGATATCTCTTAATATTATAACTTGAATGACCAAATAAGCTAAATTGTGCGAAGGTATTAGTTAAAACCGAAAAAAGTCAGGACTCCGTTTTTTTTGTGTGTGAAATCAAGTCACGATTTTTTCATTTTTGACCGACAAACCCCGAACGGAGGAGGTATACAATTCCATGGTACAGTCTTATTGTACCATGTACAATTCGACTGTTTGCTTTTTTTGGTTCGTGCGCGCATTTTATATAGTACCTAAACGTACTCCGATCATGGATTTTTGATTGATGTTAAAATCTGAAATATGTGTATTTTTGCTATGTGGAAGAGGCAATTTCTTTCGAAAACAGAAAATCTGAGAATGGAAAATTAATGACCAGATTATTTGTAGCAACATTTATATTGAACAGATTTTCCATAGAGTTACGGTAAAGTGGTAAAGTTTATAATAAACGTAGAGGATGTTCTTAGTTTTCTGAATAATAGCAAATACAAGCAAAGCATATATGGATAATGGCGAACGTTCAACGATTTTCGTGAAAAATGTAACATTCAAAAGTGTGAAATAAATATTTTTATAAAAAAATTATCAGTTGATGCACTGAAATGTATAGAATATTGGTGCTGGTAGATACTTGTGAAGTTGGTGTCAAAAGTTTTCAATCTAACTGCAACTGCACAACTTCAAAAGTGTCAGCACCAATAATGGATTTAATATTATCAAAGTCTATCTAGATACTTTGATATTCATTTCAGTGCACTAACTGATAACGTCGGTAATTTTTGTGTAAAAAATATTTATTTTGTTTCTCCTTGAATACTTGTTACGTAATTGCGTTTCATTCCTGCAGCAACCAGTTGTTTAGAATTGAAATATTTGATTCTTATGTAAGTTCTCTGTAGCAGATATGATTGTATTACTTCTACCAGTAAATGTGGATAGATTACTTTTTCCAATATTAGTCATTATCTTCAGAATATTCTTGGTTTTTTGAAATGGAATGGTTTTACTGAAAGGTAGAAAAATTTCGTCTAAGAACTTCGCTCCTGCAACCCGTTCACCTATTGTGATTTGTCACTTTTTATTACATTCAGATTAGAAGTATGTATGTATATCGTAAGCAAAAACATTAATAAGACAAAAGTACTAGTAGAACGCAGAAGCCCAGCCATAAATAAAATATGCTAGATACGCAATCGCTGAGCCCGGCACTACCGGCTACGTCACATGTTGTTTTCCGCACCGAGCGCTTCCCTCGCCCTAGTACCCACGATTGAGACAACCGTGTCTCTCTACAGACCGTGATGTTGACAGATGTTCAACAGATGACGTCACGCATAGGTCGGATAAGTTATCGGGCAACCTCTCTCTAGGCAAATTCGATGTTGTACGGGCAACGTCAACGGGCAGTCACGACCACCAATATGTTTTCTCTGGTCACGACTATGATATTTCCACCAGCACTACGCCAGCCGATGAACTCTCATATATTGAAAAACTTTTGATACCGATCGATGTATTTTCAATTGCATTTCCCAAAAATATAAATATTTAAGACTGCATATACCACCGTTTTTGAAATAATCGCGATCAAAGTTGTGAAAGTTTAGGTTATGATATCTTTGAACCTGATCACTCCGAGTAATTAAAAACTAAATTTAAAATTGCCAAATTTTACAAACTTCCTTGCCAAACTCTTAGAATTTCCATTTAATGACGAAGATTAATTTGTCTTATTCTTTGCGATATCTGCGTCCTATGGTATGCTCTCAAATGTCGACTTTTGATTGCATAGCATGGAACGTAAAATAGCGCAGATGATGTGATGAATAAGATAAATATGGTTTATTAATTAATAAGTCATTAAATTTTAAACAATGCAAGCTTTTTTTCGACCAGTGATGAGCTACCCGAAATTTTAGAGATAGAGCCCTAGTATGAGCGAAGCATATTCTTGAAAGTCCAAAAAATGTTTTTTAAAAAAATTTTGCCCTCTAGAACCTACCATAGCCGAGATATAAAAATTCAAAGTCGGACGTTTTTGACTTGATGGAGACTACTAATAAAATGCGTCGATTTCATCCCCCGACTTTGAGCGCCCTTGGCGCCCTTAATAAAGGGTTTTTTGCAAAATAGCTTCCTTTCCGGATGTAAGATTTTGTCGTCTTTGCAATGGATTTGAAAATTTTTCAATATTTGAAAAAATGTGACAGGAGTTTCTCAGATATCTGCATCACCTTTTTCATCCCGAAATTTTACCCCCACTCAAAAGACCCGTGACGTAGCGGTTCCTATGGGATTCGCGCAGCCGACGATTTTTTATGTTTTGTGCCATCGATGGGGCTATCTTGTGGTTTTTGAATTTTTTCGATATCACTTACCTTTCTCTCAAAAAAAAATAATTGCATTTTTTTTCAACCCTTAATATCTAAGGGATGGTAAAAGATGAAACATTTAAAACCCGCTGGTCATTCAAAAAAAATTCATCCAGCACAAACCAAGAAAAACCGAAATGAAAATCCAATTCCTTAACTTCCTTATGCTTATGTTGTTGTTTTTTTGCCTTATACTAAAAGCATAAGAAAGATAAGGAAGTGAATGTTCATTTCGGTTTTTCATGCTTTGTGTTGAATTATTTTTTTTGAATTTTTTTTAAAATGTTCTTTGAGGTGGGGAGCAGATGACCCGCCGGTTTAGATTTCTCCATCCCTTACCATTTTTTAAATATTAAGGGTTGGAAAAAATGCAATTATTTTTTTTGACAGAACCAAAAGTGATATCGAAAAAAATCAAAAACCAAAAGATAGCCCCAACGATGGGACTAAACATAAAAAATTGTCGGCTGCGCGAATCCCATAGGAACCGCCACGTTCTGGATCATATGAGTGGGGGTAAATTTTCGGGATGAAAAAGGTGCTGCATCTGCAGAAAGAACTCATCTCACATTTTTTCAAATATTGAAAAATTTCAAAATCCATTGCAAAGACGACAAAAAAATCCAGTCGCTGTAGGAGCTTTTTTTCCAAAAAACCCTCCATTAAGGGCGCCAAGGGCGTTCAAAGTCGGGGGATGAAATCGACGCATTTTTTTAGCAGTCTTCATCAAGTCAAAAACGTCCGAAAAAAAAGAGGGAAAACATGGCATCATTTGTGCATTTGTTACTTAAAAATCCAAATTGATGGGTAGAGAGTATATTATATTTAAAGAGAAAAGATAGAAGCCTTTTTTTAACCAATCTTTCGATGATCTTTGATAATGTGGGAAGGAGTGCAATTGGGCGATAGTTCGAAGCTTGATCTTTATCTCCTCCTTTATGCAAAGGAACAATTATTGCCGTCTTAAGACAGTTTGGAAAAACTCAATTTTGGAATGATTTGTTAATTAAAGTTATAAAATGATTCAATGTGCATTCTGGCAGGTTCGAGCACATTTTCAGAGTAATCCCATCAGCCCCAGATGAGGATTTGTTTTTAATGTCATTAATTGTACTGTTAAGCTCTGGTAATACTACGGGCGTAAAGAAGAAACTGTGTAAATTCATATTAGCATTAGGGAGAAATGAGAGGGGGTCATCGGAAGGAGTTATGGTTTTCTTTAATTTTTTTGCTACATCTACAAAGTAATTATTTAGGTTCTCGGGTGAAATAAAGATTGTGTTAGATGAAGAGGTCTTATTTCTTAAGTCATTCACAATAGGCCGCATTTCTTGAGCAACATTACCGGAATTGGCCAGCCTCTTATTATAATAAATGTCCTTGGCCGCTTTTATAGTCTTATGATAGATTTTTCTGTAACGTTTTACGTAATCATGGTAGAAGACGCTGTTCGATGATTTTTTATGTAGGATAGTGAGCGCATGTTCGTTGCAGATGTACGTAAGCCTTTAGTAGACCAGGGTTTATGTTGTTTGATTTTTAGAGGCCTAAGAGGAAAGGATTTGAATGCCAAGTTAGATAAAGTTTTTAAAAATCTCGGAAATTCGATATTGACATCGTCAGAGAGGACAAACCAGTCTGTTGTTAGACATAGGTGCTTGAAATTATGAAAATTTTTATCAGAAAAAATACGGCATAATTTGCGCGAAGCATTTTTGCACTTAGATTTAGCCGAAAATTTTGTTAGTATTGCTTCATGATCCGAGAAACCTGAATTAAGGACAGTACAGTCAACGAATTTTGGATCGAAAGATGATACGACATAGTCTATAGTACTAGAACTAGTTTTAGTTATTCTGGTTGGTGAGTCAACATGCATGATTATGCCAAAAGAGTCGAAAATGGACTGAAAAGATTCTTGAGCAGCACACACATTGGAAAAGTCAATATTAAGGTCTCCACATAAAATTAACTTGCTTTTTAAAGGCAGGGATTCAAGCAAGCTCAGTAATTTTTGTCTGAATATATGCAAGTCAGCGTCAGGTGTTCTGTAAATACAAACAATATAAAGATCATAAGCATTATGATAGACAATGGAAAATTCAAATACTTTTTCAGACAATAGATTATCGAATTTAGTTACAGCCGAAAAGTCGCTATTTGTAGACATTATCATAGTACCTCCATGAGCAAAGCTCGGTCGCCCAGATATTTGAATTTAATAAGATGAACGAATAATATTTATATCGTATTTGAGTAACGCTACTGGAGAGTCTGCATTTACGCATAGACCCTATGCATATACTTCGTTGTTACGACCATGGTTTGCCTGAAACACGTTACGTATGTTGGGCCGCTTTGATTTGCTGGGAAGCATAGAGGATTAGCAGTCCATGGTTATAAGGTCTATGCATTTAACGAATATTCGTACAAATGACATGAAACAACTTATAAAAATTTTGAGCACATTTTAAAAAAAATCCCGATGGCCTGTAGTCAGCGGAAAGGTAAATTTCTCAAAATTCATTGAATTGAAATTTTAACAACTTTTTCATTGGTATACGTACATGTTATTACATAAAATTGCCGTATGTGTGTGAATAAAAGAGAACTCTTTCAACTCAGTCCGAGCTTTCGGAATTGTTTAATTCCATTTTCAAGGGTACTATAAAAAAAGTTACATTTGATTTCACATTCATATAAATTGATAGTAGTTACAACAGTATGTGTGTATGAAGTAGTTGAGTATAAATATATTGCTTACGTTAGATGATGTTTAAGTGCTATATGCATTGGAATGGACAAGATTTATTTGTAATGTTTTGGATGAAACGACAAGCACGACGACAATATAACAGAAAATAATTTAAATTTAGAGAAGAAAATAATTTTAAAATTGATAAAATGTGTTAAAATATTTAAATTAAAATATATGTACAATAACAACTACAGAAATGGTCTCTACACTGTGTCAGGTGTCTTTTGTCTGTCTCAGTTCATTGACTGATGAGGAGAAGTAATGAATGTTGGATATGTTATATGTAGTAACACTTGGAACACCATTGCGGGTAAATTGATTTTCCGATGCAAGTATGTAGAAATAGGAATAAATAGCACTCAATAGTTTGATATCTGTTTTCTTGTTTATGTTCTCTTTATTTTGGGTAATATATGCCATTTCCAGAAACTCTCTTTTAGTAGTATTACTTTCGCAGGCTTAAATCTTTGCTGTTTCATAGTTCATTTTATGACGAAGATAATACACATGTTGTGCCAATGCACATCTCTGCGGATACAATCGGCTATCGCTTTTGTGTGCTGCAATTCTGTCTTTAAGTAATCTACTTGTTTGACTGATGAAATATATTTCCACAGAGAATAAAAAAATCTCAATTATGGTTAACATAAACTAGTTCCTATATGTGTTTAAGTAATATGTTTTTTAACTGATGAAGCTTGGAGCCCCAAGCGAAACTTCTTAAATTTTAAAATATTCGCTACGATGAATATCTGACTGCTTTTGTGCAAACCGAACCTAAATCCCAAGATACATCCAAAATAAAATTATATATAATGGTTCAAGAATTCTATAGAAAATAGAATATATATATATATATTATAAGCGGGTAATCGTTGCTGACTAATTAAGAGTAAGTAATCGTGGGGATGCAGCAGTTATGAAGGAAAACTCTTTCAAGTTTGCTGAGGATATCAGATCTCAATTTGGAAACATTACAGTCAGTGTTTTTAAGAAATGGTCAAAAACTAAAATGAAGTTAGCGAAAGAATACAACAGGAAGCTTTTTTTGTTGCAATGTAGGAAGAACAACGTATTTCCCAATCACATCATACATGTCACACAACCAATCAATAATTTAATGGCAAGACAACATATACACGACAGAAATATGGAAGAACAATCTCTAAGGCTAAGGACAAGAATTTTAAGTGTAGAAATATCTAGAAATATCCAACAATCACAAACTGATTCAATATCTAGAATGTCAATTGAGCCATCTTAAAGGTGAGATAATTTCTTTAACATCACAATTAATTTTTGATTTTTTTTCTGTGAAACAACAAAGACAATTTAGTAAGTTATTCCATAGAGTCAAATCTAAAAACATTAGCAAATTAGATTTAATAAAAATCCAATCCGAAACATCCACTTTGATCACACAAGACAACTGGATAAAGAACTTAAGTGATACCGAGATTCCAGGTGATAGTAGAGTTACAAACTGCCTCGATTGTGTCATTCCGTTTGCAATGTGTTGCTAAAAGCTACGACCTATTTTAAACGATGCCCCATCAAAAGAGAAGACGATTTGACTTGGTCGTGAAAAAATCGCCCTGTACAGGGGGTTGTAGGGGGCGAATTTCCTAAAAAAACGAAAACATTTTTTTTCCTTAATTAAAATTTACAACACGTCTGCTTTGTTGTCGCATAATATTAGAAACGTAACTTATTAGTAATTATTTTTTTTTATTATTCTTTATTGTCTGCCCTACTCTGTCTTATGGAGCGCCTTAATGTATTAACGCTTGCTCTGAAACGTATTAATTCACAAATCGTTTAAGTCATCATAACTCGAAGAGCTTTGATTTATCGAAAAAAACACCAAAAGTAAATGTTGTAGACTTGTTATCGAGGATTCGGTTGGTTTTTTCTAATTTCTAATAAAATGCATTGTCGAGTCTCGGCGGACCGACCACGGACATGCGATGAAGGTTCATAATTAGCGTACCGTCCGAGTTATTTTCGACCTTATGCAATTCAGCGCGCTTAAAGTCGACATTCGTTTATTGACACAAAATACCTATAATACAATTATGGCGACCATAAAAGAGGGTTTATTATTGTGTATTGTTTATGGTTTTTTTGAGTTTTACTTTTCAATGGACTTTCTTAGTTACTGCACCGTTTAAGAACTTTCAGGCAATTAATTGCTAAAAACAGTCGAAGTGTGTTAAAAAACAACGTTTTGATTTGTACGAGACATTTGTTAGGTGAGATTTCCACTTTTACGTAGTTTAGTACCAATTTTGCTGTAGGTAGCTATTTTTTGCAGATCTGTTTAAAATGAATATTGAAAGTAGCACAAGTTCTGACAGTGAAATTGAATCAAAAATTAAGTTAACATCAGTAATTAAAGCAAGAACTGGAGAAGGAAAATATGTTTTTAATTATCAGGCTTGCGTGTTTTGCCAGAAGGCGAAAAATGTAATATCTTCGAAAGAATTTTCAAAAAAGACATTTACTCAGTGTACGAAAATGCGATTAGACATTTCAAGCGGCAATGATTCTAAGTGGAATCACTTATACCATAATTTTAACGAACTCAAAAACAGAAATATTTTATGGCACAAAAGTTGTTATAAATCTTATACAAGCGCAATAAATATTGCATCATATAAATCAAAATTTCAAAAAGTAAGTGCTCATTTTTCTGAAGAGTAGTTAGTTCAGACTTTTCAAACATGCAAAACAAAATTAATGAAATTGCACGATATAATGCTCTGGTTCAGGCAAGATTAAGTGGAACCGATTTAATCGCTGCAGAAATAAAATATCATGCAGCATGTGTGTCCACTGAACTTCGCAATATACAGAAGCAACCTAACCTAACCTAACCTAGGGCTAGTGTAAGTACCAAAAGAAAGTTGGATGTTGAAAATGAAGCTTTAGAACAATTGTTAAGGGAAATGGAGAAAGGCTTAGATCGAGGAAAAGGCTACACGACCGTGTCAACATGTAACAGATATAAAGAACTTAATGGAAAGATAGATGTGAGTGATCGAGTTTTGATATCAAAAATATCTGAACATTTTGGCGATAATGTTGAATTAATACAGCCACTTCGGGTGAATGAACCGAGAATATTTTTGAAAAAAAGATCCAAAGAACATTACGTTGACAAGATAATCCAGAAAACAGAGGTAGAGGATATCCCTTTATTCTCAGGAGTTTCAGAACTGCAAACTCTTCATAAAATTTGCCAGAGTATCAAAAATGACATGGATCAAATACCAGCATTCAATGAATTCCAAAATATAAAAATTGATGATTATAAAAAGCACATTCCACCAAATTTATATTTTCTCATTAGTCTTCTTGTTTGCAAAGATGCTGACGACAGCAAGAAGGAAATTCAAATACGTAATATTTGCCAAGATATAGTTTTTACTTTTTCAAATGGAAAAAAAATCACTCCCAAACATGTAGGTCTGGGCATTTTAATACATCAAGAAACTAGATCAAAAAAACTGGTAAAAGCAACACATGCATGTGGACACTCGATTTCATACACTGACATTGACACACTAAGGATACGTAACAGTATAGCTCAGGAAGAAATTCAGTTATATTTAGAAAACGATCAAGTGACTATTCCAAGATAATTGGTACCTAAGAGATTCGTTCTGTTTGCCGCAGACAATAATGATATTTTAGAGGAAACGTTAGATAAGGCACCTACATTTCGTGGAACGCAAATAGCCGCTTTCCAAAGAGGCCCGGTAAATGAAGTAACACCTGGGAAATTCGAATTTTTGCCATATAAAATTAAGTTGTCAATCCCAGATGACTTTCATTCTTTGGAGAACATACAATATAAAAAATCAAAAAAACGGGTCCTACCAGAAACTAAAAAGAATATCATAATAGAAGAGGAGAAAATCTAAGTTATGCAACAAAATTTAAAAATATCGCGTGGATATTGTGCAGGTTGGCTGACTCAGAAAAAGAAAATGCTTTAATTCCGCAATGGTCTGGTTTTTACAAACTATTTTTTGAAAACAGCGCATTTACCACTTTATATGGATATTTACCATTGCTACCACATGTGTCTTCCGATTATGATACAGTTTGGACTGTAATAAAAAGATGTAATGCAATTGCAAAGAAATTGAATAATAAATATACAGTTATTACTTTTGACCAAGCTATTTCCTACAAAGCAAAAGAGCTTCAATGGAATCAACCTGAAGTTACAAGTAATTTGATTATACGTCTAGGTGGCTTTCACATAACAATGAATTTTCTGAAGGTAATTGGACAGTACATGACGAATTCTGGACTTTCTGATGTTTGGTTAGAGAGTGGTCTTTATGTTCAATCTACCATAGAAGGAATCTTAGGAGGAAAGAAATACAATAAAGCTATCAGAGCTCACAAACTTACTTATGAAAGTTTAATGAGAGTAATAATTTCCCTATTTAGTCATTGGTTAGTGGAGTGTAAAAGTCCCTCGGTACATTGCCTAAATCTAGTTCAACTCTTTTATTTAGAAATTCGAAATAGTTTGGAACGCGAAGAAAGTGTTTTGAGTAAATTTATGACAACGTCCAATACTGTGAAAGAACTATTGCAAGACTTTCCAGAATTTATTGAATCACAGACAGCAACATTTAAATACTGGTATTCTTACACAGAATTGGTTGAAATTTTGTTGGAATTTCAATTCGCCGAAAGAAGTGGTAATTGGGAAGTTCATTTAAATAGTTTTCGTAAAATGTTGCAATGGTTTTTTGCATTTAATCATACGAACTACTCAAGATGGGGCACAACATATTTGCTAGATATGTACAAACTTCCCGATGCAGCACCTGTCATTTATGAAGAGTTTATGAATGGAAATTTTGTTATCAAACGCTTACAAGGGAATTTTAAACAACTTTCTGTGGACCAAGCATTGGAGCATATTAACAAAAATTCGAAAGACGCCGGAGGAATAGTTGGACTGATACTAAATTAGACGAGTGGTTTTTGAGCTACAATGTAGTTGGTATGCTGCTGGATGAGTTTAGATCATCATTAAACATTACCAGCAATTCCAACAGTCAAAATTTTGAATGTGGCACGAAACGAATGAAAACTGAGGAAGATTCTGTTCAGAAATTACAAGGCGAATTCGCAAGATTCAGTGTGTTTTCTAGAAATGAAGATAGACTTGTAGTCATTTCCACCAGTGTCGCTTCGCCTGCTACTCAACATTTTTTGCTTAATGCCAAAGATATAGGCGAAAATGCAGTGAAAAGCTTTTTATGTGTAGTTGGTACACCTGATTTCTACAAACCTCTAAAAAAAATTAATATTCAGACATTTCAGCATACAACAGTGAAACATTCTGCTATAGAATGTCGAAAAAGTTTTCAGAAAGGGCAGGAATTCTTACAGAAAATATTGGGAGCAAAGGAAATGGGAAGAAATATAAACTATGAGGATATTTTTAAGTTTGAACTAACACCGTACCCAATGGCCCTTGCACCTAACGGAGTAATTTTAACACCTTCGAATACATCCGACTTAGGAGGTATAATAGAGTCTTTCACTTCTAGTGAGAAAAGTATTCCGATAAAAGACCATAAAACATGTCATATAATTGATGGCATGACCTTAGTACAAAGTCTAGGAAAACCTGCTGGTGTGAAATCATTTGGAGACTATGCAAATAAAATAAAATCAATTGTATTTCGAAATCCTTACAGTGCCCAGAGAATTGATTTCGTATTTGATCATTACAAAGAGGATTCAATAAAAATGTGTACTAGGAAGAAAAGGGGCTTGAAAGAGACCATACAACGCAACATTGACAGTATTGATACACTACTGCCTCAGCAATGGCATTTATTTATCCACTCGATATTTAATAAAGCAAAGCACCGACTTTTTGAGCAAACAACTGTACGAAAATTCATTAAATTTAAAGATTAATTTTGTCACTAGTGGAGGTTTCCGGAATATATTGGAATACAAGGCAAATTACGACTTACGTGATGATTTATTGGTATCTACGCAAGAGGAGGCAGATACAAGAATTATTTTACATATACTTTCTGCAAAAAGAGAGGGATATAGTAGGTGTATTGTGGACTGCAAGGATACAGACGTTTTAGTCTTACTTGGTCATTTCAGGCACATTTTAACCTCAGAAATCTGGATGAGAGTTGGAGTAGAACAAAACCAACGTTTCATTCCAATTCATGACTTAAATATGGACATGTCGATGACAAAATTTTTACCAGCTTTTCATGCCCTGACAGGATGCGATACAACCAGTCAGTTTGCAGGCTTAGGGAAAAACTCATGCTGGAAAACGTTTGTATCCCATTATAAGTTGCTGGCTGGGCTTGGTATTGAGCACGAACTATCGGAAGAAACTTTTAGTCAAATTGAAAAATTCGTAATACATTTATATTCATCAAATGACAACGTAAGCTCTATTAATTCGCTTAGAGGGATTTTGGCCGCCTCTAGATCTATCAACAAATTACCCCCCACGTTAGATAGTCTTAGACAACATTGTCTCCGAGCACATTACAAGACTAAAATATGGTTAAATAGTCCAATCCCCTAACAAGAAATAATTTTGCCGGGTTATGAGCGATCAGGATGGAAACTTGAAGAAGGAAAATTAGCAGCTGTGCTGTCAACACAATCAAATTTTCCTGAAGTTACTTCTGTCCTGAGCACTTGTAACTGTAAAAAAGGTAAGTGAAACATGTTTATCTGAAACGTTCTTATACCTAAAGAAAATTAATTTTAGGTTGTACTGGATCTCTTTGTTCCTGTAAAAGAAAAGAAAAAAAAATCCACAGATCAATGGGTGCATCCTATAATAAATTTGAAAAAACCTATTGAATCCTCTAAACCTACAACCTTTACTTCTGGTGTTTTTTCCGATAATCTAATGCTTTTCGAGTTATGATGAGTTAAGCGATTTGTGAGTTAATACGTTTCAGGACAAGCGTTAATACAATAAGGCGCTCCATAAGAAAGCGTAGGGCGGACAATATTGAATAATTAAAAAAAATATTTACTAATAAGGTACTTACCTAATATTATGCGACCACAAAGCAGACGTGTTGTAAATTTTAAGTATGGAAAAAAAAATTGTTTTTTTAGGAAATTTGCCCCCTACAACCCCCTGTACAGGGCGATTTTTTCACGACCAAGTTAAATCGTCTTCTCTTTTCATGGGGCATCGTTTAAAATAGGTCGTAGCTTTTAGCAACACATTGCAAACGAAAATCGTTTCTAGGCTACTTTTCAGGCCTTTCAATCTCTACTATGATGTTATGCGATTTTTGTCACTTGGTCCTAAATTCTCTTTACAACCTGATTTAAAAAGAGATATATCTATCGTGAAATTATTGTCGGACGTCGATTAGAAAGTTAGTTTATTAAAGATGATGAGCAGAGAGTGATTACGATATCAAGACTTACTAATATTATAAGCAATCAGCTGAACAATAATCTCAAAGTCAATCCCTTTTTCCGCAAACTGTTCATTAAAACAAAAACATTTTTTGAAACATTTCTGATAAAGGCAATACAACAGTCATAATGAATGTGAATAATTACAAACGTCTCTGTAGCGAGATCTTAGGTAATACAAATATTTACTCTGAGTTGCCTGATGATCCTTCTTTGAGTGTTCAAAGACGAGAAAGAAGATAACATGTTATACGGGCACCTCACCAAAATTCTATGCCCTTCCCAAAATTCATAAGCCAACATTATCAGTTAGACCAATTGTTGAATCTATAGGTTCTCCAACCGAAAATATTTCTTCGTTCTTGACTGGTATTTTGACCGCATCATATGATTAAAGCAATGATTATTATATAAAGGACTCATTTGCAGCATCTAAATTGTTCAATAAAATGCAGTTACCACCCGGTTACATTATCTTAAGTTTAGATGTGGTTTCCCTGTTTAGCAATGTACATCTGGATGCAGTACTGAGAGCATTAGATAAAAAATGGTCCGATATTAGTACAAACTGTGAAATATAAAAATCCCATTTTTTAGTTTAATTAAATTCTTATTTAATAATACCTTTTTTTTCTTTTGATGGTAAGTTTTACAAACAAAAATTTGGCGTTCCAATGGGTGCCTGCATATCACCTATCTTAGCTGCATATGTAATGGATGATGTGTTAGATATTCTGTTAGAGGTACTATCTTTTAGACCATTCTTCATCAAAAAATATGTGGATGACTTAATAGTGGCTATACCTAGCGATGGTATTGATGAAATTTTGTTTACTTTCAACAGCTATGACCCTTACATTCAATTCACTATGGAAAATGAGGGTGAAAATCAATCAGTACCTTTCTTAGATACTCGACTTATTCGGTCTCCTGACAATTGCATATTGGTCGATTGGTACAGGAAGACATGTAGCTCTGGTCGGTACATTAATTTTGAGTCATATCACAAATTCAGCATGAAAGTAAACTTATTGAAGCAAATGAGAAATCATGTTATCAACATCGCAAACACATCTTTCCACAATAAGAATCTACATATTTTATCCACATTATTCATTAATAATGGTTATCCACCAAGGTTGGTCAATCACATATTATTTAATACATCTTCCGATTTATTACATGATAACATTCAGAACAACAGCAATAATTCCTGTGACAATGAAGTAGCTAATCCTTTACCTGACAATATTGTATATAGATCTGTTTTTGTAAGTTTACCGTACATCAGAGAAATCACACCGAGACTTTCACGAATTTTGTCCATCATAGATAATGTAAAAATTGCAAATAAAAATGTACTGCAAATAGGTTCTTTATATACAAAATTGAAAGACAGGACCCCAACTACATCTAAATCAGGTATAGTCTACAGTATTCCATGTACCGACTGCAATAATAAATATAATAATAATAACAGGGTGAATCACGACCAACGGGATGGAGGTTTATTACGAAACGGTAAAAGTTTGTGGCATAACAAAGTTATATTTTTTCTTATGGAACACCCTATATTTTATTGCATTTTCTGGTTGTCCCTAAAAATTAAGATACTCTTTCATAAGGGTTCCCTATACCTAAGTACAGAGGGTTCTGAGTTATGTTGACTTTTCTTAAAATGTAAACTTTTCGAAAAAAAATCATATCTAATTAATATAACAAATTCTAGCAAATTTTCTCTTACATCTAAATAGTTGGGCGTTCGTTGAATGTATTCTACGATTGAGTACTAAACATCTCTTTACAGGGTGTTAAGAATTTACAGTTTCATTATTAAGTCATTCAATGTATAATATCGGGCTTATTTTAAATGAGACACCCTATATTGTATTAATTCACCATGTCAAAAAATAATTCTTCTTTCGAATGGTATAAGGGTGTCCTATACCTAGGTATTATACTTTTCGTGCAATTTAGTAATTTCAAATTTAATGGTAAATCGAAGTTTAGAACATTTGCAATTCTCTCTAAATTTTTAAACTAATCATCTTGGCATAGTTGTTGTAAAAAACGCTGTAGTTGTTAATATGAGCACACGTGTAGTTGCTGAGGTACTGATAAATATTTGAGTACATAATAAAACACAAACACCTTTCTAATAAAGCAAATACATGAATACTACAAAACGAACAACAAATTATTAAAAGCAAAAAAATGTAAAATTACTATAATAGATGCTCAAAATGCTTGTCATTTTGTGCAATGCAACATGTGATTCTATCTTCAAATGATTCACTTACTTCAACATGTCGGATGTTATAGACTCGAAAGCGTTCGAAATTCTTAATTTCATATCGACTGGAGTAGTAGGGGGTGTAGCATATACAATATTTTTAATATAACCCCATTTGAAGAAATCCATCTTGGTCAATTCTGGTGACCTAGCTAGCCAATTATAAGGAACGCTTTTACCTATCCATTTATTTATAAATTTTCTATTTAGGTAGTTCCTAACAGCACGTGAAAAGTGAGAAGGAGCTCCGTCCAATTGTAGCCACATTTTCTTTCGGATGGTAAGTGGTAGGTTTTCGAGGAGAATCCAGAAATCTTTTTTCAAAAAATTCAAATATTTTCTTCCATTCAGGTGTCCGTCAAAAAAATACGGGCCGATAACATATTCGCCCACAATCCCTCCCCAAACGTTTACACTCCATCGGTGTTGGCGATCAACAGTACGAAATAAATGTTTGTTTACTGTATCGTAATAATGGAAATTATGTCTATTTACTAACCCATTATTGTGGAAAGTAGATTCATCGGTAAACAATACATAATTTAAAAAATCAGGATCTTCTTCAACTTTATCCAAAGTCCATGAGCAACAATTTAGACGTTTATCATAGTCCTGTTCTGTCAACTGCTGGTGTAGTTGAATACCATATGGATGATAGCGATTTTTCTTAAGTATTCTACACACATTCATTTGACTTATTCCTAATTCATTATAAATTTTTCTAGTACTAGTATTAGGATTCTCCGTAACCGACAGCAGTATATTAAATTCGTTGGCGTTGTCACCAGTAACTGGTTTAGTTTTATTCACCTTCTCGTATGCAACGTTACCAGTATCACGGAATCTGTTGAGTAGTCTTTCAAAAACTTCCTTTTTTGGGTGAGCGCTATCAGGGTACTTTTGAGCATAAACTCTAGATGCAAGGCGACAATTTTCTAAACATTCCCCATTCTCATTTAAAATAAGCTCAATATTACACATTGAATGAAACTGTAAATTCTTAGAACCCTGTAAAGATATGTTGAGTACTCAATCCTGGAATACACTCAAGAATGCCCAACTATTTAGATGTAAGAGAAAATTTGCTAGAATCTGTTGTATTAATTACATATTATTTTTTTTCGAAAAGTTCAAATTTTAAGAAATCTCAGCATAACTCGGAACCCTCTGTACTTAGGTATAGGGAACCCTTAGGAAAGAGTATCTTATTTTTTACGGACAATCAGAAAATGCAATAAAATATAGGGTGTCCCATAAGAAAAAATATAACTTTGATACGTCACAAATTTGTATATTCTGTATATTCCAAAATAATTTTAAAATGTAGCCTTTATCAATGTACAAACTATTAAAGTGACAGACATTTTAAAACTTTTACCGTTTCGCCATAAACCTCCATCCCGTTGGTCGTGATTCACCCTGTACATATTGGTGAGACTTCGAATATGCTATCTACACGACTAACAGTACACAGAAGTGACTCCAGATTGCACCCTGATAGATGTACATTGGGCCCAGCATGTCTTTTCTACGAAACATCAATTGAACTATGACGCGGTTAGCATAATGCATCAAGAATCGAATGATGATAAAAGACGGTTTCTGGAAATGGCTCAAATTTTCAAATCCGAGAATTGCATTAATGCAAGAAAAGACATTCAAAAACTTTCTGTCTTATATAAATATCTTTTAAGGCCTGACTGAGTGATTGATTTTTAGAAACAATAATTAATTGTATCTTTGGATAAATAAATATTCAAACGTGCGATCAAAGTCGTTGCCTCCCATTCATCACAGTCGTTCTATCCTGTAGAGAAAAATTTTAAAAATGTCATTCCATCAATGACCTCTACACAAGTGTGATTGTTGAATATAGTTTTTTTTAATTTTTTATTTTTTTAATGTTGTAAATTATGTGTACCTAATGATTTGAATATGTCGTCATTTTGTAATGTTTTTTTTAACTTTTTCAACATCTTTTTTATGAACAATCTCAGCTAAGTGTGAGTACTAGACATTTATAACCATTTTTAGAGGATATTGATTTGAATGTTTTTGTAGTATTCCTATATATATATATATATATATATATATATATATTTATATATATATATATATATATATATATATATATATATATATATATATATTTTGTTTATAGGAATTCTTGAGCCTTGTGTAATTTATTCTTGTTATGATTCTTGCGATTTCGGCTTCTTGTATTGATAATTTTTAAGAAAATGTGTTTAAATAATAGTACATTTATTTCATGTCATTAGTAATAATTAAAAAAGAAATTAATAAAATTTGACGTTTCGATCCACTTTGTGGTCTTTTTCAATTATAAGTTTAGAAAATAAGATAAAAATATATAATGATGAACTGAAATAGAAGATTATTGGTATAATTTCTTGGGTAATGAGAAATATTTAAGGATACATACCTACGACATGCATTGGAAAACCAGTATTTTTTTTTTATTTATTCTATTAGTTAACAATGAAATCAAAAAAAAATCAAAATAACTCTTCTTTCTCATCCTTTTATGTGTAATATTAATAGATAATTGTAACTAGAAATATATTCATGTAGATTTTCAGTTAATTTATATTATAGATTGGGAGAAACATACCTTAAAAACAACTCAGATATTTCGTATAATAAAATAAAATATAATTCAATTAACTCCCCATATTTTCACTTAATTATTCCATGGGTTTTTTTCTTTTTTCTTGGTTGTCATGTTAACTTGTTGTATTGTTTTTCTTGATTATTTGTATGTGATTATTTTAGTTTTTTGAAAATTTTTATAAATCTCTTTGTGCACGTTTTGATTTGCTAATGGCGTAGCAGGAAATACGAAATAGATTGCTTCAAGGTTATTTTTGAGGACATATGGGCAGTCTTACGAGAGACAGTCGTTTTGTTTTATTTTTGCATTATATTTACAAATAAAATTGTAAAATTGATTTGTAGTTGTAATTTGGTTTTATATAATATTAATGTAGATAACACTCAGGTTTTTTGTTTCGGTTTTTTCATTGACTACATTTGGATTTTTTCTTATATAAATCGTTTCTAGAATCTCGCGTTTAAGTTTGTGTTTTTCTGTTGCTAAAATTTTTGTTCCTTCGAAATTGAAATTATGTTTCTCAAGTTTTACGTGTTTTGTAAGAGCTGTTTCGTTTATTTTATCGTATTTATGACCTTTTAATCGGTTTTCAATGTATTGAGTCGTTTGCCCAATATATGATTTATTGCAATTCGAACATGGTATTTCGTAAACAGAATGGGTTGTTTTGTTTTTTATTGTTGTGGCTTTTAGTTTACTGTATGTTTTTTTCAGTAGATTTTGTGGTTTGTAACTAACAGGTATATTATGTTTTTTGAATACATTCTGTAATTTATTAGAAAGGTTGTCTATAAACGGGAGAGTCAGGTAGCTGTTATTTTTTTCTTTGTTTTTATTTCTGTGCCGGTTTGTGTTATAAATTCTGGAGATTTTGGAATTGAAAATTGAATTGATTAACTTTGTGGGATATCCGTTTTGTTCTAGGACTAATTTAGCTTTTTTGATTGGTTTTTCGCGATATTGTGGGTCCGATAGTTTTATTGCTCTATCTGCAAGGCTGTTTATTACTGCTTTTTTTTGTGATACGGGATGTTCTGATTTGTAATGTAAGTATCTACCTGACCAAGTTTTCTTAGTGTACCATTCTTTGTGTATCTTATCATTATTATGGTGTAAGGTTAGGTCGAGAAAATTTATTGTGTTATTAGTTTCTTTTTCTATTGTGAATTTAATTTTGTTGTTATATGTTTGGAATAAATGTAATGTAATTTTCTTTATCTTTTGGTATGGCAGTTAGGCAATCGTCTACATATCTAAAGAAGAAAGGTATGTGGAAATCTGCTTTCGGTATTATTTCGTTTTCAAGATCTTCTAGTACTAATTGTGCGATACAACTTGATATAGAAGCACCCATAGCACAACCGGAAATTTGCTCGTAGAATTTATTTTTGTAGATGAAATATGTTGAATTTAATGTAATTTCGACGGCTTTTTTAAACTCTAATTTTGGAATATCCGTGTATTCTTTGAGTAGATTCCATTTTTTATCAATTATTTTAAGCGCTAGTTCTATTGGAATATTTGTATAAAGTGAGATAACATCTAGTGATATTATTATATAGTTATTGGGTATGTTGATATTTTTTATTTTTTCTTTGAAATGCCAAGAATCCTTAATATATGAGTCACATTTATTAATTATGTTATTTATTATGTCTTTTAGATATTTCGAGAGTTTGTCTAAGGGTGATTGTACTGAAGATACTATTGGTCTCATAGGGATGTCATTCTTATGTAGTTTGGGTTGGCCGTATATTTTAGGTGGTAGTGCGTTGTTTATAATTAGATTAATTTTTGTTTCTTTTGATATGTATTTTTGTTTATACCAATTTCGAATTAGATTGTTGTTAATTTCTTGATATTTATTAGTTGGGTCGGATTTGACTTCTTTGTAAACGGTTGTGTCCGCTAAAAGTTCATTCATTTTGTTATTGTATACATCCGTGTTCATAATTACTGTTTTGTTAGATATATCCGGTTTAAGTACTATAATGTTTGGGTTGTTTTTTAGAAAATCTTTGTTTTTCTTATATTCTGTTATTAAATTTTTCTGAAAATATGTTTGGTGTGTTTGGTTTATCTTTTTATTTTTCTTTGTGTATATATATATATACATATAAATTTTTCAAAATTCATTGAATTGAAATTTGAACAACCTTTTCATCGGTATACCCACATGTTATTACATAAAATTGTCGTATGTGTCATAGCCTTGCGGTTAGAGGTTTTTGTTTTGGCTGATGAATATAAAGCAGACAGGGTTCGCGTTCCACTTCAAGGCAGAAATTTTTTTTGGTCTATTTCTTTTCAATGAATATACTATATATTTTATTAATCAGGGTCTATATTAAGATCTCCAGAAAATGTAGAATTACATCAAATTTATATTGAGTGTTTATGTTTCATCAATATTGCTTATTTTTCTTTATTAATTTTAATTTTTTATCTGTGCATTTTATGAAAATTGCTTTGAACAAAAGTTGTAGGTACTGATTATATCTATAACCTAAAATTATTTTTGATGATATAAACACTACGGCTCTTTTTTGATAATTTTTTTAAATGTTTGAACGGTCGCCATTTTGAAACTAGTTACCCGATGTTGCCCAATATCGAACTCGGCCGAGATATTTGAGAGATTGATTTTTGTAGCAAATTTGAACATGATACCGCCAAAACTGCGACCTCTATCGTGTTAACAAATTTCGTAATATCCCATATAAATATATAAACTTTTGAACCAAATGTTTTTTTGGACTAACTTATAGACATATAACAACATGCCGTTGAAATTTTTTCGAAATTCAAAAGTGTGAACGATCGCAATAGGTACATTTCTATAAGAAAATTACCTAAAATATGCTCTATAGTTTAATTGTCATTATAATCAGGTATTTATTTATAAAAATCGATTATCGCCCTGCAGCGCATAGATAAGTAGAGCGCTGTATAGATGAGTATTATCGCCGGCCGCCATTGTGTGCCTTGACTGTCACGTTCACGAGTTCACTGCGTTAGTGGTACAGGAGTATAGATTAAACAGGTAAAGAACTGATGAGGTCCACAATCATATTAAATAAAAGATCGCCAATTGAAAGAAAAAATTAGCAGTTTATTTGACATACATAAAAGACAATTAAGTTAGTTACTAAAGTGTGTTCACTTCACTAACACCCTCTCTTGAACCATTTTCTAAAAATCCCATTCTCCATTTTAAACATCTCTTTTTTCCAAAACTACTCCCATCGCTTCCGTGCAGAACAAATGCTTCTGCTTGAACAACGGCTTCGTTAGTGAATCGGCTAACATCTTTTCTGTTGGCAAATGGTCGATCATGACATCTCCATTATCGATCTTTTCTCTCAGAAAATGATGCCGAATATCGATGTGTTTCGTTCTCTGTCTGTAACCACTGTTTCTTGCCAAGTCAACTGCACCTCTGTTATCGCAGAAAATAATAGTCGGCGAAGAGACAGTGTCCGGGTCGATTTCTTTCGATAATTGACGCAGCCAAAGGACTTCTTGACAAGTAGATGATAACGCCATATATTCTGCTTCCGTCGTTGAAAGAGCTACGGTGCGCTGTTTTTTTGCTCGACCATGAGATCGCACCATTTTGTAGCATTAGAAGGCTACCAGTGACTGAGTGTCTATCATTGACTTCATTTCCCCAGTCTGCGTCACTATAGCATTTAATCGTGTCATTTCCATTTCTTCTATACACTATTTTTGCATCTAAAGTGCCTTTCAGGTATCTCATGATTCTTTTTACAGCTGTCCATTCAGTCCTGCCATAATTGTTGCAATAGCGGCTAACTAATCCTGTTGCATATGCTATATCTGGTCTTGTGCATTGACACAGATATAAAAGACTTCCAACGGCCTCTTTATACGGAATTTCAGACATATCTTTTTCATCGGAGGTGTTATCAAATTTTTGATTTGGATCAGCTGATGTCGTATTTCTTTAATATGTTTTCGGTGTATTCAGTTTGGTCTATTGTAATCAAGCCTTCATCCAATTTCTGATTAATTCGAATTCCCAATACTTTTGTGGCTTGTCCTAAGTCTTTCATTTTAAATGCGTCCATTAATTTGCATTTCGTACTCTTCAATAACTCATTGTCGCTTGCTGTTATTAAAAGATCATCAACATATGTGGCAATAATAACTAATTTGTCCTTGCTTCTTTTGAAATACACTGATCCGTTTTTGACTGTTCAAAATTTATTTTCTTCAGTGTACTGCTGAGCTTTACATTCCATGCTCTTCCGCTTTGCTTAAGACCATACATTGCTTTCCTTAATCGTAAAACTTTGTCCTTTTTCTGTGGAAAACATTCTGGCTGTCATATATAAACTTCGTCGTAAAGTTCACCTTGCAAATACGCTGTTGTTACGTCCATATGATGCACTTCCATATTATATTTAGCTGCAGTGGCCAATAACCATCGAATAGAATTATATCTTACCACTGGTGAGTATGTTTCGTTGAAATCAATTCCTTGAACTTGAGAATATCCTTTGACGACAAGTCTGGCTTTGTAACGACAATCATTATTTTTTTTATCTTTTTTCAATTTTAACACCCATCTCGTTTCTACAATTCTTCTATCTTCTGGAATATTGACTAATTGCCAGGTCTTGTTTTCGATAAGCGAGTTCATTTCTTCACGCATTGCTTGTAGCCATTTCTCTTTTTCAGGGCTCTTCAATACCTCTTCTACAGTAGCTGGTTCGTCAATATTCTTTTCTTCCACTAAATATGTTATAAAGTCTTTATCAACTTTAGGCTTAGCTGTTCGTGTAGAGCGTCTAACTTCAGGCTGTTCGATAACATCGGCTACCGAATTGTGGTACTCATCGCTTGTATCGTCATTATTTTCATCTGAGCTCTGATCATTTGAACTTGGATTAGAATCATCTGAATTAGAATTATCGCTAATTTCTTCAACGCCATCTTGGTTGTTGTTATTGACTTGAAGCTGTATAAATTCGAGCGGCTTTTCTTCTGAATCTCTTTGCCCAGTCTCAAATTTATCTTCAATAAATACATCTCTACTTTTGGTTATATTTCCACTTTCGGGGTCAATTAGACGATAACCCTTGCTATTTTCACAATAGCCCATGAAAAGAAGTTCTTTTGATTTTTGATCCCATTTCTTTCTTTGCTCTTTAGGCACGTGCACCATCGCTTTGCATCCAAATACTTTTAAATGATTTAGATTGGGCTTTTTTCCACTCCATTTTTCCTCAGGTGTGACGTCATTTGTTCTCGTTAGGGAACGATTGATAAGATACACAGATGTGAAAACTGCTTCTGCCCAATACGGCGTTGGCAAATTTTCACCGAATAGCACTGACCTTGCTTTTTCAACAAGTGTCCTATTCATACGTTCAGCGGTACCATTTTGTTGTGGTGTGTATGGAATCGTTAACTGGTGTACTATTCCCGAACGTTTCAATAAATCTGCCATCTGTTTATTGACATATTCCTTGCCATTGTCTGTACGGAGTTTTTTAATTTTCTTGTCCGTCTGATTTTCTACCATGGATTTGAATTCTGCAAACACTTCTGGAACTTGACTTTTGGTTTCTAGAAAATAAACAAAAACTTTTTTGGAATAGTCATCAATCAATGTAAACATATATCTTGATCTGCCAATAGAGCTTATTTCCATTGGCCCACACAAATCGGAATGGACAAGTTCTAAAATCAGCGACGACTTCGTTTTACTCTCTCTGAATGGCTGTCTGCTTTGCTTGCCTTTAAGACACGCAACGCATGTTTTGTCGTCGTGCTTATTAAAATCTACGCCTGTGGCTAAACCATTCTTCAGCTTTGACATTCCATTTCTATTAAGGTGAACCAACCTTTGGTGCCATAGCTCTGCGCTCGATACGTATAATGCTGTTTCCATTTTCTGGTCCAATTTGTAAATTCCATTTATTTCTGAGCCTGTCGCTATCATTTTTCCATTTTTGTCGCTTATTTTGCAACCGGATTCATTAAATTCGACTGTGTGTCCATGATGCACAATTTTACTAATTGACAAAAGATTCGCTGTCAATTCTGGAACCATCGAAACATTTTTCGCTGTAACTTCGGTGCTGCCCTCTCTTGTTTGTATCGGAAGTATTATGTTTCCTCTCAATTTTGACTTCATTTTTACATTATCAGCTGCCGTAATTTCAACTTAATCGTACGTAACTGCTTTTTCCAGAAAATTCTTATTTGGTGTCATATGTGAAGACGCACATGAATCGATAAACCATTCATTTGAATAATTAGAGCCATGTGTCACATTGAATGCATAAAATTACTATTCAGACTTCTTTGATTTTTTGTCACTTTGCTGATCACTTTGTTCAGACTTTTTGTTCTTACTTCTACAATTGGCGGCATAATGTCCGAATTTGTTAGATGCATAGCAACGTACTTTGTCCATGGATGAATTTCTACTTTCGTTTCTTCCAGAATACAGGGCATTTTCGGACGCTTCACTTACTGATCTAATGTCTTGCAATAATTTTGTTTTAATTGCGTCTCCAGTTATTGGTACGCCGGAACTCTCAAGGCCCATAATCATCGGCGAATATTGCTCAGGCAGACCTGCCAGTAACAGTGTTCCGATCCACTCGTCTTCAACGGTGAAACTCAATTCGTTTAACTTGTGTGCTGTGGTCATTATGGTGTTTACGTATGCTTCCACTGAACTACATTTTCTTAACTGCGTCGTAACTAATGTACGCATTAGGCCTACTTTTCTTGTAAGTCCTGAATCTTCGAACGCTGCTCTTAAACTGTCCCATGCTTCTTTGGGCGTATTGGCCTTCTGTATATGCACATAATTTAGGGAATGTACAGATAATATAATTTTCGATTTAGCTTGCGTCATCTTTTGTATTTCTCATCGCCAGTAACACAACCCCAAAAGTCCTCCATTTCCAGATAGGCCTTCATGCCGAACTTCCAAGAATTGTAATTCTCTCTGCCCATTAACGGGAAATTGACTCTGTGGCGTGGTTGCCATTTTTAGGTTATGTTTTTCAACACGACGTGGGTTCAGTATAACTTCTGCTATTTCTCTGTTTTTCTTTCGTTAGATAAAACTGAGGCTCACTTCTATGGCCTGGGCCCATAACCTGATGAGGTCCACAATAATAATTAATAAAAGATCGCCAATTGAAAGAAAAAATTAGCAGTTTATTTGACATACATAAAAGACAATTAAGTTAGTTACTAAAGTCAGTGTGTACATGATCAGTGTAAACAAGAAGTAACTATATAAATCAAAATTAACTAGAAAATGTGTTCACTTCACTAACAAGAACGTAAACAAGGAAAAGAAAGAGAGTAGTCTAAGCGCTCCACCTATACTAGAGCAGAGAACAGAGTTATCTGCTATTATTTCAATTATATTGGCAGTCAACATGATAGATGTGAGTTTGACACTGACAAATGAGCTAAGCGATGCATCAGTACCAGCAGAGACAACAATGGTTGTCTCTGGTACCAGCGCTACGCCAGCCGATAAACTCTCGTATATTGAAAAACGTTTGAAACCAATCGATGTATTTTTAATTGCATTATCCAAAAATATAAATATTTAAAACTGCATATACCACCATTTTTGATATAATCGCCATCAAAGTTGTAAAAGTTCAGGTTATGATATCTTTGAACTCTGGATGTTCAAAAACTAAACTTAAAATTGACAAATTTTACGAACTTAATTGCCAAACCCTAAGAATTTCCATTTAATGACTTAGAAATTAATAATCCATATGTTCTCCACATCATCTGCGCTATTTTACGTACCATGCTATGCTCTCAAAAGTCAAATGGAGACTTTGTGCATAGCATAGGATGTAAAATAACGCAGATTCCGTGAAGAATAGAATAAACTAATTTATAAGTTATTAAATGGAAATTCTAAGGGTTTGGCAATTAAGTTTGGAAAATTTGGCAATTTTAAATTTAGTTTTTGATCATCCAGAGTGGTCAGGCTCAAAGATATCATAACCTGAACTTTCACAACTTTGATCGCAATTATTTCAAAAACGATGGTATATGCAGTTTTTAATATTTATATTTTTGGAAAATGCAATTAAAAATACATCGATTGGTATCAAAAGTTTTTCAATATACGAGACTTCATCGGCCGGCGTAGTGCTGGTTGCATCAGTAATCAGTCGTGTCCACAAGATACTGAATTTTGATTACTGATTAGTAAGCGATTGGTAATCAGAGGCACTGGTTTGGAAATGACTTGGTACAAGTCGCACTTAAAGCCTTATGTATTCCTATCGTAAGTGCGACCTATTGAAAAAAAAGAAATAAGACATAATTGTGGCTTTGGCTATGTTTTGTTAAGGTAAATGTTTTTTGGTCTTCATATTTATCTAGGGATATTGGCCTTTTATAATCATCATAGAAATAATACTCCCAATTCTATGATAATCATATTAATATAATAAAAATGTAACAGGTCGATATCTGTACATTAAAGATATTTAAGAAAAAATGATATGGATGGTATTTGTTAGAGCAACAGAAGCCTAAACATTTTTTGAATTTTTGTCTGTCTGTATGTTTCTACGTAAAAACAACTGCATCGAATTGAATGCTGTTTTCACCGATGTATTACAGAGGTCTAACTTAAAATAAAGGCTACAATTTATCGCTTCTGTCTGTCTTTCTGTACGTTTGTACACGTATCACGCAAAGACTGCTACATAGAATTGAATGCAATTTTCATCGATGTATTGCTAGAGGTCTAACTTAGAATATAGGTTCTATTTTACCACGTCTGTATTTTAATACATGCAAAAAACAACCGCATGGAATTGAATGCAATTTTCTACGCGACGAAGTAGCGGGCAAAAGCTAGTTATACAATAAATTATAAAAACAGTATCCCCAGATAAATACAGAGGTAACAAATTATATTGCCATTTCAAAACAAATTCGTATGCACAGAACACAACACTGTGCTCGTCTGAATTAAATTTAGCGGGGATTTTCAAAATTTTAAATTTTCACGATCTTTGCGCCAGATAGTGGGATAACAAACATTTTACTTGGTTGTCTCCAGAGAGAACAATGTTTTTTTTCACACTTTCAAGGTCGCACCCTAATTGGGGCATAATTCAAATCAAAATTAAGTTTTATTTTCTTTACATTAGTTGCGCCAATGTCTAGGTGTTTATACCTACCAATATTGATTGACAATTACGAAAATAAGAAAGTTACGGGATTTGATCTTTACTCAGTCAGAGGTGCTTTTCCATAATTTTGTGGCAATATTTAATAAGAAAATGAAAATCTGTAAATACTTTTATTCACATATGTTTGCAGGATTCTTATTATTTTAAAAATAATTTAAATATGATATAAAACTAAAATATTTGCAGATATTCAGATATTTTACAAGTAACGTCACCAAACTAGAACATGTATTATTAAGGTGCATTACAGTCCAAACACAAAACTGTTCAGCAAGAACCACGAGGAGGTGTAGAGTACTCTTGCCAGGAAAGCAGAAGAGAAATAAAAAGGGAAAAAGGAACTATAGAATTGAAAAGGCGTAAATGAATCAAAAGAAATAGTCAAACGTAAAAGTAAATTCTTTGCTATAAAAAAGAAAATAATTGGTAAACTATACCAAAACATTTAAAAAAATCTGAAATAACAATAAATAAAACAAGAAGTTAACAAATAAAACAGCGAGTGCGAATATACTAATTCGTGGAAGCACCTCGACATGCAGCATACGATAGAGGTGAAACAATTTACTAACGGAATGCGATTCTTCTATGTGACAAAATGATCTATAATCCTTTCTATAAAATTATGCTCGTTGATTTGTGCTTTTATTTTTTTTAATTGACATTTTTGCCATATTCCTTAGACCTGACGTGTTTCTTACGTAAGACTTTATTCTTTCAAGTGCCGTTGGTACCGGTAGAACAAGAACAACAGCGACTGATCTGATATCAGTTGAAAAAGCTCTGGCATGCAAGATTCTAGATGGTTCTCATGCTAATATTTATGCATGGCATTGGGAGTACTGCAGTTAAAATTTTCAAATCTGAAAATCCAGTTTTCTCCAGACCTTTACACTACTATTAGATATATGGGAACAATACACATGGCCAGCCAAAATAATTTATTTATTCTAGACTTTCTGTCAGCCAATCCTATTTTTATACCAATCTTAGTAAAACCACAACCTGGCTTTCCCACAGTATTAAGATTTGCCAGTTTGCTCATATCTGTCATAGGAGATTTAATTTATTTGATAATAATCAATTTTCCATCGTAGTTTATCTGAGAAAATGAACACGTGTTGATTAAAACATTAACAATGGCTTTACAATTTCGAATATCTACATTTACGTCGACTTTGATCCCATCTACTTGGGCACTGCATACAGGATGTTCCATTTGTGTATAAGTATTGCACTAAACCAGAGCACTAAACTAAAATTTAATATTACAAGAAACCCGGAAGAAAGACTTTAGGTAGACCATTAACACAAAGTTCAGATGAAACACCTAATCATCAAGTTACCATATTTTGAAGTTTTCAATAATAATTATTTCCGATACTAACACAACATGGAAAAGAATTAAAAAAAACAGTGGTTGAACTAATGTTATTCATCATTCCCTAAATAAAGAGTTTTATTATATAATTATTATTAAAAAATAAACCCTACAATAATCACATTTGTATTACCATTATACACACCATAGAAAAAGTATTATTTCTATGATTCACACACTGCCGCTACGGCTAATCTAGTATCTCTCTGCCAGACGTGTTGTATGGAGACCTCAAGACGGTCCTTATTGTATTGTAGATGGTGACTCATATTTTCAACATAGACCTTTGCGGGTTTGAGGGGAGAGGAAATCGACGATTCATAGGCATGCGGTTATTGTTAAAAATAATCTATGAATATAATAATGCTTTATGAAATTCCTATCAGCACACCCAAACATGAGTCACTATCTACAATTGTGGTACTGTGCATATCCCGATTGCTAGTGCTGTGTTTTCTATCGACAGTGTGTCGGGCTAGAGGAAAATAAGTGCATGCGTGGTTCTGAAGGCTAGAAAGAAACAAATATATGATGATTCATCTCCCATTTCTCGATGTCTCTGAGTAGAAGTAAATTGGACAGCAGTTTAATTTGTCTCGCGGGCCAGTGATGCGGTGGGGGGTCTTGGCTTAACCGCTCAGACCAAGAGGAAATAACCTCATCAAAAATTCTAAATCCAAGGCGGGAAACCAGGCCGATGGATGCATGGCCAGATAGAGGACTGGTCTCTACTGGTTTCGACCTTGGAGCACAAGGGGGAACTCCATTGTATTAACCATACCATTAAATGGTACACTGATGGTTCTAAGACCACGACGGGGACAGGCGCTGGAGTGTTTGGGAATCGCACCAAATGCTCACTTGCGCTAGGCCGCTGCTCAAGCGTCTTTCAAGCAGAATTGCTTGCAATTGAGAGATGCGTGGAGGTGAACCTTGAAAGAAACTATCAGAAATGTGACATTGCAATACATTCTGATAGTCAAGCTGCAATTAAAGCACTGAACTCTCATACCATTGAATCTAAAATGGTATGGGAGAGCCGAAGGAAGCTCAATGAGCTAGGCAAGAACAACAGGGTCTACTTAGTCTGGGTTCCCGGCCACTCGGGAATCAAAGGCAACGAGGAGGCCAACACACTTGCCAGGAAAGGAGCACAAACTCCATTTACTGGCCCAGAACCCTTCTGTGGCACAGATAAAAGCACATACAAGAAGGAGTTTCTGGAGAGGGAAAAAACCGTAAGAGAAACACTCTTGCGGGATACCCCTGGATTGGATCATTCCAAAAAGTTTCTAAAAAACTTTGATACTGCAAGATCCAAAAGGTATTTGGATCTCAGCAAGAACAAGCTACACCTACTCACTGGATTTCTTACAGGACACTGTCGCCTCAAGAGGCATCTAATGAGATTAGGTCTAGCAGAGGATGACGAGTGCAGATTCTGCGGGGAAGAGGAGGAAACTCCGGATCACCTGATGACGGAATGCCTCGCCATTGCTAGCCAACGCAAACAGAGCCTTGGACTAGCAACCTGCAGTAGTGAGGAAGTATCCTCCTTGAAGCCAACCCAGATAATGGAGTTCATTAGAACTCTGGAACTGGAAGGCGAGTTGTAGACCGCGTATAGGCGAGTGCAACTCAGGTGGGGGGCACAATAGACCTTATGGTCGCAGTGCAATGTAACCCCCTCTTAAATCTAAATCTAAATCTTAATTTTTAAAATTGCGCCTAGGAAAGCAATAGTCATCTGGACAGATTCCCCTCCCCCCAATAGCATGGACAGCAAAAATCGGGAAATAACATCGGGAGGTATAAGGTTCGTTCCAACACGCTATTTTTGTATGGTCCCAGAACTGTCACGAAACTGTGTGGATCGATTTTGTGCGCAGACGTTAACATTGCACGGTTTTGTAATCGTGCCAAGGTGGACACGCGTTGGAACGGTTTCGTGAACTCATCCGAAAGATCTGGACACGACAACTTGAAGCTAACCTTATTTTTTCATTATTTGCTTTTGTTATTGTTTTTGTTGCTTTTCACCAAGGTTATACACAAAAACATGTACATACAAAAACGTTTGTAATTTGTCAATGAACTTAAAATAATAAAATTCATTATTGCCCTTCTTCTTACAAAATTGCAAGAATATATTTTAGTTGGACCCAACAATTTACAGACAGAACCATTAAAGTCTGTTAATCTGAAGAGCGAAACAAATTTGAAAATGGACTATAAGTGGAGTCGAAATTCCACTTGCTTGTTATAGATTTATATGCAAAGTTTCATGAAAAACTAGGTACTTTTGAAGTCAGGAGTAAAAAAAATGATGTGGGTAAAAATTCCAGAAGAGCTACCTGCTATTTTCCTCGAGACTCAGTATCCAAACAATACTGTGTCGGAGTACTGGGCACTATATCCTCTAAAATTAAGCAAAAATAAACCTTTCATTTCAACTTAGAACAATTTAACACATGCCTAAATAGTTTTCATTTTTTAGTCTGGGTTCGTTTATAAGAAATTCCAAATCAGATGATTCACTGATGAAAAATCACTGTCTCCATTGGCATTCATGGTTTATTTAATTTTGAATAATTATATAATATTATTTTATTTGTGAAATGTCAAAACGGTCCATAAATAATAGAATTGCAGACGAAAATCTCACAAACGGCAAAATGCGCAAGTCAGTCCACAGCGTACGAAGATTCAACCAAGTATCGAAATGACCGTACGAGAACCGATTTGCCAACGGTCCCTTACTCTGCTGGAACGCCAACAAGGTTCGTCCAGTAAACCGTCAAGAATTCGATGGAACGCTTTTCTCTTTCTGCGCATGAACCGGACGGTACAATGTATGGTTTCCATGGGTGTTGGAACGAACCTAATATCACTTGAAAATCGCTAGAGAAATATTTGATCTCAAACTTAAGGATTTACGAAAAATAGAAAATAAAGGTAAAAATAAATTAGGAATTCAGTTTTCTTCACATGTAGCTGCTTATAAATTTGTAAAAAATGAATCTTTCAAAAATAAAGGGTATGAAATGTATATCCCGTACAATCAGGTAACATACAAGGGCATCGCCCGTTATGTGGATGATTCCTTCTCATTGGAGGACATCAGAAGCACGACAGTGTGCCCATATAATATTATAGATATTAGAAGAATGAATAGAAGAAAATAAGTAGATGGAAAGGTTGAATATGAAGCAACAACAGTATTATTTACTTTTGAAGGGGTAATTATACCTAAATCAATTATTTGTCATTTAAGCACACCAGTAAGCCCATATATTCCTCCTGTAATACAATGTTATCGCTGTTTGATATACGGGCACGTTAAAAGTCAATGCAAAAGTAAGGCTAAATGCCAAAATTGTAGTCAAATTCATGAGAATGTAGGGGACGGTCAGGATCAGGTACAGCAAACATGTTTAATGCAATGCATGTATTGTAAAAGTATAAATCATAAATAAATAAATAATAATAAAGAATGTCCGGAATATAAAAGACAAAAAACAATCAAAGAATTTATGGCGTATGATAATCTCTCTTCGACGCAAATCGAATGGTACCAATCGTGTACAAAAACACAGCAGATACGGAATTTGGAGTTCAAAATAATAGAAATAGTTTTGTCAGACATCCCCAGGATTTCCCGAACTTACCAACACGAACAAACCTTATATCAAATAACCAGGTAAATGTTAATCAAAGGCGTACCATAGCAGAAAGTCAACTAACCCGATCTAAAAGATTTTATCAAGCAGCCGCTAGGAAAAAATATGCAAAATCAAAAAACCTACGATAAAACCAGTCATGAGGAATGCCTATATTTCCCTAATGGACGACCAGAAAAAATCTTCCGCGAAACAATTTCGCAACAACATAATCCCCCTCTATTACTACAATCTATGCCTATAAGTGCTTCGCAAAGATCTCAAATTACACCTAGTACATCCCTTCAAAAGGAATACTCGGACTCACAAATAGTGATTGATTATTATAATAATTTTATGCGAATACCTGATGAATTTAAACAACATATTAGAGATTTGATAAATACTCATTATCATATCTCTAAAATTACACCTGATATAGATGATCCCAATCAAAATTAATTAACAAAAAAAAATTAATGGAAAACAAACAATTGAAAATTATGCAATGGAATATACGGAGTGTAAATTCAAATAGATATAATTAATCTCATTAGACATGAACAACCAGATATCGTTCTATTAAATGAAACATGGTTAAAATCAAATCATAATTTCTACGTAAAAAATCACAAGGTTATTCGTAGAGACCGCCAAACGGAAAAGCTGGAGTATCATTAATAATTAATCAAAACCTGAATTTTTTGGAAATCAGTGGAAACGATAGGTTACAAACCAATGATTTTCAATTTATTATTAAAATAATAAATCTAAACATAATTACAATATACTCAGCACCGAGAAATAAAATAAATCCAAAAACATTTGATAGGCTATTAGGAGATCTCAATGGCCCGATTATACTCATGTGAGATGTGAACGCCCATCATCAGAGTTGGGGGAGTAATACAAATAATTACAACGGTAATATAGTAGTTGAAGTAGCAAATGATTATCATCTGGTAATCATGAATGACGGTTCTCCCACTAGGATGACTTTATTGAAATCATCAACAGAGCTGCTGAGTCATCAATTCCTATAAAAATCAAAATATTAACCATTCAAAACAGGTTCGTAACCCATGGTGGAGCACAAGCTCCTTTTATTGGCCCAGAACCTTTCTGTGGCACAGGTAAATGTACCTACAAGAAAGAGTTCCAGGAGAAGGAAGAGACCGAAAGAGAAAACCTCTGGCGGAATCTTCCTGGGCTGGATCATTCCAAAAAGTTTCTTGGAAACTTTGACACTGCGAGATCTAAGAAACACCTGGATCTTATCAAGAATATGCTACACCTGCTCACTAGATTCCTTACAGGACATTGCCGCCTCAGGAAGCACCTGTCGAGATTGGGTCTAGCAGAAAACGACGAGTGCAGATTCTGCGGGGAAGAGGAGGAAACTCCGGATCACCTGGTGACGGAATGCCTCGCAATAGCCAGCCAACGCATAAAATGCTTTGGACAAGAAACTGTCAGTAGTGAGGAAGTAATCCGCTTGAAGCCATCCCAGATACTGGAGTTCATTAGAACTCTGGAACTGGAGGGCGAGCTGTAGAAATCGAAATAGCGAGAACAGCTCTGACGGGGGGCACAATAGACCTAAAGGTCGCAGTGCATTGAAACCCCCTTTCAATCTACAATCTACAATCTACAAACCCATGGTGGGATCAAAAATGTACGGAAAAAATATTGGAACGAAAAGCAGCAATCGATAAATTCAAAAACGTACCAACTCTAGATAACTATTTAAATGCAAAAAAAATTATAGCAGTTGTTAGAAGATATTTACAAAAAACAAAAAAAAACAAATTTCAAAAGTTCTGCTCAAATTTGAATCGCAACACTGACACTTCAAAAATTTGGGACACATTGAAAAGATTTAGTAATATCCAACATAAGACCTACAACTGAGACCGCGCTAATGAACCAATGAGTGTAACAATACTCAATAAACTCACCGGTTGCCTTATTGAACCAGATTTCACCCTGAAACCACAAAATAATGATATAGAACAATTCAACATCATCGAATTAAAAAATAGTCTGGCAACAAAAAGAAACACGGCTACGGGAATGGATAATATTTCTTATGCTATGTTGCAAAATCTTCCCGATTTAGCTTTAACAAAATTACTCGAAATTTACAACAGTTGCCTTCCTTAAACCAAACAGACAACCAGACCTAGCTGATAATTATAGTCATAACTTTAGCGTCCTGCGTCTGCAAAACTTTAGAAATTATGACAAAAAACAGATTAGAGTGGCAAATAGAACATAATGAAACACTGTCAATATTTCAAACAGGTTTTCGTAAAGGTAAAGGCATTTACGACAACCTAAGTTATTTTTCTGCTTATATTCAATCAGCCTTCAGCGAAAATCAGTCAGTAATTGCCGTTTTTCTTGACATTAAATCAGCATATGATCATGTAAACATTCACCTATTATACAATTATTTAATCAAAATGAATACCCCGACAGAATTTGCAAATCTTATATTTAGACTTATGGTGAATAGAAATATATATATATATATATATATATATATATATATATATATATATATATATATATATATATATAAGAGAAAAAAGATGTCCGCTTCCCTTTAATATTTATATACAATCAATATATTCAATCATACCCGAAAATATGACTCTTCTCTCGTATGCAGATGAATTCCTACTTCTCATTAAAGGTTACAATTCCTCACATATGTCAACACAAATTAATGCGACACTGAACAAAATTTCCAAGTGGATGAATATGCATAATTTTCAGCTATCATTAAATAAGTGCGAAACAATGTTCTTCCACGCAAATAATAGAACAAGAGATAATATAGAACCAATAATTCTTAACAATAAAATTTTACCCAATAAATCCAATATAACGTATTTGGGAGTTATTTGGACCCAAAACCTCAATTGGGAGAAACACATAGATCATATAAGAGGTAAAGCCTTAAAAGGTATAAATAATGTAAGATCTTTCTGTATGGTGGGGTACAGATGGCTTACAACGTGTTAGTAAAGTCCCATTTAGATTTTGGAACAATACTGATTAAACCGGCGAGTAGAAAAGTACTTAGCAAATTAGACTCAGTGCAGTTTCAGGCAATAAGAATCATAACAGGATGTATGAAAAGCACTCCAACGAATGTCTTATTGGCGGAAACAGCAGAAGTCTCCCTTGAGTATAGACGAAGGTGGTTAGCTACAATTTTTTTAATAAAAATATTCGATTACAGAGAACATCCTCTTATCTCAAAATTGATAAAGATACGGAAATACTGTCGATTTAGCCAAGGGTATTGGAGAAATAAAGAAATCCCCTACATGATTGAGGCATATAATTACTTGGAACCTTTTTTAGGATTGTTTTACAGGAGTAACAGATTACCTTGTTTTGAATTTGATTATAAAATTTAAAATAGCAATATTCCGTGTTTGAATTTGAAAATTAAAAAAGATGATCTCAATAAAAAAACACATTTTTACAATGGCTACACAAAAATGTGAACAATCTCATACATTTGTATATTCAGACGCCTCCAAAAGCAATGAGAAAACAGGTATGGGGGTACATATACCTTCTATCGACTTTTCATTTTCCTCTAAATTACCAAATCACATTAATATATGTACAGCAGAAATTATTGCAATACATAAGGGAATATGCTCCTGTATACAAAAGGATAATACACAATGTATCATTTTTACGGATTCATTAAGTGCGCTTCAAAAACTTTCAAAGACAAAAATTGATAATAAAAGTGATTATATCTCTCTTAAGACTAAACAACTAATAGTAGAATTGAACGAACAGGATAACAATATTTGCATAGCTTGGGTTCCGGGACATTCCGGGATACAAGGAAATGAGATTGCAGATAACCTGGCTAATGTAGGAAGAAATTTGAATGTTCCTATGGAATTGAAGAAAGATATAAATGAAATGATTCCATACATAAAAAGGCAATTTAAAAACAAATTTTCAAAATATTGGCCAACTACCACCCTAATAAAAGGAAAATACTATGCTCAAGTTCAGGACCGATTTACACAAGTCCCATGGTGTTCAAAGTTTCCCTTCATAGACAGGAGACACTTAACAACAATCATAAGGATGAGAACAGGACATTGTCTTACTGGAGCCCATCTTCACAGAATTGGCATTAGAGAAACTCCTTATTGCGAATGTGGCAAAGTTGAAAATTTAGACGATATAATTCTTGAATGTCCCATTAATGAGATACCCAATCTTAACATCTACGAAGAACTCCGTAAAACTGGAATTACAACCCCAATGAACAGTTTGACACTATTGAAAGAAATGAACTTAAAGACAATGCTACTCCTTATAAAAATTTTCATATACAACAAAATCAATCTTTGATGATTATGCTAACTAGATTTAATATCCTTACCTTTTATTACCCTGGGTCCTAAAAATCCGAGGTAACTTTCTGGGTGTGAATGCTCCGCCGTTACCCCGGATCGAGAAAAGTTTTACCTTTGTTGTGTTATTTGTCGATTAATACCCTTTTACACCTTTTAGAAAACCACAATTTTAGGGTATGACTTAGACTCAGACTCACTTTACTGTAACCCTACAAATATAAGAAGAATGAGCTGGCCAACTTCCAGTTAGGAAAGGGCCAAATAAGAAGAAGAAGAATATAATATAATGAGAAGTGTTATTTATTTACCTTTATTGTGGCTCATTTTGCGTTGTTTTTCAATTTACATGAAGCCAATAGTGTGTACAAGTGTGCGAGAAGAGATTCAATTAATTTGGTTATTATATTAAGAGATATGGATATTATAACGATTATAGATATGGATTCTGAAAAATTGTAGAGAAATTATCCATGTCTAACAGACGAAATCATATTTCATTTAAATGCAAGGTGAGTTTGGTTCTCATTACCTCAACTATGTCATCAAGTACAATAATTTCATTTTATATACTATGATGTACTTATAATTGGTTGAAGTGTTTATAAATTAGAACATGAACTAGTTTCCAAACCTTCAACTGTGGGTAGGTACACAACAATAAATTACTTTAAACATAATGAGTATATCATCATAAAAAAATCTTTTCAGATTTTAATGGCATTATCTTCTTATGGTTCTGGTAGCCACATACTTAAAGTATGAAGCATTGGCACTATAAAATATCATCATTCGGATTCAAAAAGCATTCAGTCACCAACTGCAGGATGAAATGCTGTTTATAGAGGTGAATAGATGTCAATTTCAAGATGTGTGAAGCTAAATGGTGGCGATTGTTTCATTGGGCATTGAATTACAATCTACGTATTGACTACAGCCCAAATAATCAAGACTTGTTGCACAACAAATATGATCAGCATACAAAATCACAAAATATCTGATAATGACAGTGAAGCCCTTACATGTGATAAAAAAGTGTCTTGTCGTATGTACAAACTATAAAATGTAATCTATTATGAATAAAGTTCGACTCAACAAGACTGACTTGAATTTTATTTTAACAATTTACACATCAATATCTAGTTTATAAATTTAATAACTGCGACTCAAAGTACATAGCTTGCCCATCCACACCATTTTCAGATTGAGTATTTCTTATCAGTCCAAATCTGAAAAAGTTATACATTTTAAGAAATAGTATCTTACCTTTCTACCTCATTATTTTGCGACTTTTGTTGTGCCTTCCAAGGAATTCAATAAAATTGTTATTTCGAGCCATTTCAGTTTCAATCGACTCCAGATGCCTTGAACAATTTCAAGATCTTCTTTAGAATTTCAATTATATTTTCATTTGTATGTTGTACTGATAAGACGTTTTAGAAGCACTAACAAGTGAAATTTTTGAAAAAAAAATAAAAATAGTTTTTATTGGGCATTTAAGATTTAAACCGTACCGATGAGTACCTACTATTGCTATCCTTTTCTCGATTTTAACTATACTTGGATATATGTGTTTGCCAGCAACAGCAATTCAAATTACTGTTTGTCTACCACAACACAAAATTAAACTTTAAATTAACAATAACGTCTGACGTCTGACAATTGCGACATAACCATAGACGTTCTTCCAGAAAGTACCTATATACCAGAGAACGAGACGTATATATACGCTCCATGCTCGTGCGTAATTCCAGTGACGGATCCCATTGTCGTTCCATGTCGACAAAATAATGATCTTGGTTGAATGAGATAATTATAATTACCAATATTGGATCACACTTGGAGCTTAACAGGCGGCGAGATGTCTGCGATCTAAGTACGAATTCGAAATTTCATGTCTCTAGACCGTATGGGGCCTGAGAAATCGCTGCGGAGTCCATTGATACAAGAACCGAAAGTAATAAAAACTATTTAAAAATATGTATTATAGTATTAATTATTCACAAATTCAAATGTAGGCAACACTATATTCATTAATTTCAAAAAATACTTCGAATAAAAATTGTAGGCACTTACTCATGTTTTCTTAAAAATATTAGGAATAATTAAAACTTTTTTGTAAAACGCGTACTAATAAAGACCTTGAATATTTTGATTTTTATTAAAAGTATTCAATCACTGTCACTGCGCCTGAAGTATATGACTTGACACTAGACGATTTATTTCAGAGAATGCGAATTTCACATAACTCGATTGTGTTCTCGATCGAGTGAAAATTTTGGTATTTTGTTGGATCGAGTTCTAAGTCGAATAGAGAATAGAGTAGAGAATCGAATCGAGTTTCAGGAGTTAATTAATTATTTTTTTTAAACATTCGTTACAGGATATTTTTTTTTTAAATGACAATGTACAAGTAAGCATTTAAGAAAATCACAATGCCATGCCATTACGACGATTCTAAAGAGCCGCCATACCGCTACAAAGACGTCGATTTTTTTAACAATGCAAAACGCTTTGTTACAGTATGGCACTTGAATTCTGAATAGTTCATAATAGAGCAAATCTATTTAAGCCCTCGCCATACTTTTAGTGGAGTGCGAAAATGGTGCCATACTTGAAAACCGATAATTTTCTAAACGTTCTAGATGTTCAAACTTATCAAATGTAAAATTATTTATTACAGTATGGCATTGTCTTATTTGTGTAGTTGCAGAACGAGTAAATTAAAAAAAAAAATTTAGCATAGTTTCACTATAGGTCCGAGAACTGTCACTGTTTGTGTATGATGTTAAAAAATAAAAAATGTCGAATGATTTGTAACAGTATGGCATTAGAATTTTTCGAAAGTTTATGGGGAAGGGTGTTTGAAAAAAATAATGCCATACTTATGGCGCCGTGCTACGGTCATGCCATACTCGGAAAACTTACCTTCAGCAGATTCACACACACAACATATATATATATATATATATATATATATATATATATATATATATAACGGTGAAGCGCCTGACCAGCAGATACCGTATACCTGTGAAGCAGAAGACGCTCCGACGTTGAATATTTTACGTATTTGAATCTTGTTATAAAATAAGAATGGCCTCTCGTACGTGTTAGAAATTTTATACTTACGTTGCTGGCACTTTCTGCTTGTATAAAAAAATTATGCCATACTGTAACAAATTGTTTGAACTCCGCAAAAATGTGACAATTTTCACAAAGCACGCCACCTATATGACCCAACCTATGGGTATGGCATAATTAGATTCACACATATAGTTAGAAATATAAGTAGTTATCTGAGTTTCAGGTTGTAATAAATTGTTTTGCATTGTTAAAAAGATCGACGTCTTTGTCTTGCGGTATGGCGGCTCTTTAGAACCGTCGTAATGGTATGGCATTGTGATTTTCGTTAATGCTTACTTGTACATTGTCATTTAAAAAAGAAAATATCCTGTAACGAATGTTTAAGAAAATATATTAATTAATGCGTTTTAATTAAGATGGCGGGCCATAAAACCCGCCAATAAAGTATGGCATTACGCTAGCGCCAAGTTTACTTTTCATGGACTACAAAAAAACGCAAGAGTTTTTGTGTAACAAATCGTTTGAACACCGTATTTTTTCCGACAAATTTAATTAATCAGCCTGTAATTAGGCCGCGCGGGCCAGCTCTGAAATTACTATATTCGGTTCTCAAATCACCCAATTCGACCCTCTAAGGGTCGCCATACTTGTAACAAATGACTTGAACTTTTCTGTCTGTCCCAGTCTATTAGATACATAGGTTGTATGGTAACTTACAGGTTGTGGCCCGATCTATTGAACTAAGAAAAAAGTTACTAACCAGCCTCAGAGTTTTTCTCTAAATAGGAAGCAAATATTTTTGATTTCAAAATTTATTTTTCAAATTCTTATTCGTAATACCCTTTATGGGTATTTAAAAAAAATCGTTTTTCGAGCATTAAAAGGAGATATGTTTATTTCGTAGAAAATAATGAATACACCAAGTCCAAAAATTTATAATTTATTTAGAAAAAGTTTACAAAATGTTAAAAACCAGGAAATCTTACTAAGTACTATTTATTTAACCAGTATAAATATTACATTTATTTATTAAACCACAGAGGGAAATATTTCCCTGTACATGGACTGGTGACTTGAAACTTGAAATGTTTACTGCAAAGCCTTTTTGCAATAGGATTCCATTTATTCTTTCTGGCACATTTTCGAACACATTTTTGAATTTTAGATTCTGTTGGAAATCTAAAGAACATAAGATCTTCCCCTTTTTCTCTTGCTTTTTTAGAATTGCTTTTGCAGGTAGCCACACTGCAAACAGATTCCTCCTGGCATATTTTACACCTACAACCAATTAATTATCATTATAAGAACCAAAGTATCGTAGTTCATACTCGTTTAACTGTTAAGTCATAATTTTTGCTGTAACTCATATGTCTATCCTGTCTTTCTTTTGAACAAGACAGTGACAGAGATATGAGTTGTATTATGTCTAGATATTAAGTGTGGATTCATGCAGCATCATGTAAGAATTATCGAGTAAAAAGTATAAAATAACAATTATCAATTAACAAATATAAAAATGTAGCATTCATGCACTCAAATTAAGAAGTAAAAAGTAAGCATGCGCACATGTCTGACATCCGCGGTATTCATTTACAAAATAACCTCTGTCCCCGCTGGATAACTGAAAACAAGTGTTTAGAAGATACCGAATCATTTTTCGAGGTACCCAAAGAAATACACAAATATTTCAAAAAGTGAGGTTATTTACATCATCGGCCTGACCAATCCGCGTTCACCTCGTTAAATAAAAGTAAGAAAGTTAAAAGTTGGCCAACTTCTTAGTGTGGATTCATGCAGCACAAATTAACGAGTAACAAGTAACAATTACAAATAGCAAGTAAAAGTTGAACTTCTTAATTTTCAATGGGAGTGTTCATGCAGCCAAGTAACAATTATCAATTAACGAATAAGAAGTAGAAGTTGGCCAACTTTTAACTTTCTTACTTTTATTTAACGAGGTGAACGCGAATTGGTCAGGCCGATGATGTAAATAACCTCACTTTTTGAAATATTTGTGTATTTCTTTGGGTACCTCGAAAAATGATTCGGTATCTTCCATTTTTATTGAAAATTTGGAATTCTAAACACTTGTTTTCAGTTATCCAGCGGGGACAGAGGTTATTTTGTAAATGAATACCGCGGATGTCAGACATGTGCGCATGCTTACTTTTTACTTCTTAATTTGAGTGCATGAATGCTACATTTTTATATTTGTTAATTGATAATTGTTATTTTATACTTTTTACTCGATCATTCTTACATGATGCTGCATGAATCCACACTTAGAAAGACGAGCAAAAACGATTGTTTATAAATCCAAAATATCTATTAGTATAAAACTTACCTTATTACAACGTATAAAAGCTCACGAAGGTGTAGGCCAAAATAAATGTCTTTTCGGAAGTCTTCAGCATCTAAGTCCTTGCAAATAATCACGGCGAAATGAATCACAACAAATATAAACTTTTTTCAAAAGAAAATAGTCAAATAAAACACCTTAAAATTGAAAATTAAACCACTAAATCTCAAAAGCACTCGTAATCACCAAGTAAACAACAATGACGCGTCATCCCCTCTCACAAAAAGTTACCACTTTACCTACTCATTTAAAGATCTTGGGTCTGGTCCAATGACCTATTAACAGAGATAGACAGAACAATTATTGATAAAATACGTTTTGTTTGTTGACAACCTCTTTATATTTCTTTATACTGTGCTCTTTGTGTGCCAGGGGGTGTGAGCTGTGGAACCGGTCAGAAGGGGGGATACAACGGTTTTAACTAAACCCCGCCTCACTGCACTCGTTTTCTTCGCATAGAAAATATGACACCAGTGGCGTCTCGTTCTTTTTGGTTTCGTTTGCTATACGTCGAAATAATACCACAAAATAAATATGGAGCTTGGTGAGTCAATGTCCGGAAGTTGCATGTTTCAGAAATATTATTAAATAGGTGAGTATAATACTTTTTTAAACTCTAGGATTTGAAAAGCGCAAACAATATAAAAATCTCTTTAATGACATAGCAATGATAAGGTAATAATTTCTTTACTACGCCCATGACCCACGTTTATATGTCAATAATTTTCATTCAAAATTCAAATATATGTTACCAAATTTTAATTTAGACGGGCTACTGACCGATGAAAAGTTACTTCTGGGTTCGTGGATTCTATTTTATTGCATACTTTGCAACGTTTACTCATTTTTTCAAGTTTTGAAACCAAAGAATATAATAGAATATTCAAAAACATCCAGAACACCAAATATTTACATATTAGGGGGCAAGCTGATATGCGATGAGGCGTGGCCGAACAAGGGATGATTTCAACACAATATATTGTACTGAAAATAAAGGGTTCCTGTCAATAAGATTGGATAGTTAATTAGGAAAAACAAAAATTCCTCTATTTACATCGTCAGCTTTCTGAAGAAGTTCACGTCTGACAACCAACGTGACTGGGACCGATATATTCCTTTGACCTTAATGGCATATCGTGCCGCGGTGCACTATGTTACTAAAGAGACCCGGCTTGCATGATGTTCGGGAGAGAGTTGAGGTTACCCTGCGATTTGCTCTTTCGAAGACCCTTTTCATTAATGAAAGCCACGGACGAGTTCACTAGGCGGCTCCAAGAACGACTGCGAGGAGTTCATGAACAAGCCAGAAAACATATCCGTATGGCCAGCGACCGCATGAAAACCCGATACAATCGACGCGCCAATTCCGAGGGTTATCAGGTGAAAGATCGGGTTTGGCTATTCAATCCAAAAAGAACGGTTGGCCATTCTCCCAAACTGCAATCCGATTGGGAAGGACCTTACACCATACAGGCGCGACTCAACTATGTCGTTTATCGCATTCAACGAACACCACAGGAAAAGATGAAAGTGGTATATCTGGATCGACTCGCTCCATATCGAGGAACCAACGGTGAAGAAGAAGTTGTTCCACCGGATCATGCATGAGTCGGTATTTCGTTCGGGACGAACGAAACATAAGGAGGAGGCAGTGTACTGAAAATTAAGGGTTCTATTCAATAAGATTGGATAGTTAATTAGGAAAAACGAAAATTCCACTATTTACATCAATAACAAAAAACAAGAGAAGGAATTTCACTTGGAATGAGAATGGAATGCCAAGGATCTGTCCAGATGTCCATGTGTTACGGAGTGTGAAGAATAGCTAAATGCACTTCAAATAAGTGGAAAAAGGATGGATCAATCTAGTATCCTATATAAACTACAAATTTCATACGACGAGCAGTTCATTTCTCCTAGAGACCTCGTAGAACAAAAATCAGTGGGAGTCGAAATCAGATTATTCCCAGCTGAATCATCGAGGATGAAGAAGACATCTGCAACCAGACCAGCCTGCATGTGGCATTGATAAATTGGCTATCAAATAATATTGCCAGTGGCGTGCCATAATAGTTGTATCTTGGGCAAAATAAAATTATTAACCCACAAAATCGTAGTTTCTTGTTATTTTGGTTAAGCTGAGAGGATCCCGAACTGCAATTCAGTTCAATATTGTTTACAGTTCCGTCTATCTCTGTTAATAGGTCATTGGTCTGGTCTGTGCTGTAATAGTCATAGAAATAGGAGTACTAATTATATGGTTGTTTCTCTTTCTGCGTGAATGGATCTGCTTATATACTCTTATATACCAGCCTTCTAGGAGTACTAATTCTTTGGTAGTAGTACTAGAGCGCTGTGTAGATGAGTATTGTCGCCGTCGGCCATTGACACTCATTGAGTGGTATAGGTAGAGCGCTTGTTTACGTCTCTTTACGTGTATAATCTATACCCCTGACGTGACAGCCAGGACACACAATGGCGGGCGGCGATAATACTCATCTATACAGCGCTCTATTCGTACCACGGTCGTATAAGGTCTTGCATCTTCACTTGAAAAAGTGTCACACTTATTGAAGGCGTCTTTCGTAATTCTAGGTTTGGCCGCGCAAGTCGCTGTAATCTAGTGTCGTTGCCAACTTCGTAAATATGATTCTTGATTTGTACTGTACTGAATTAAATTAATTTCAGGATCGGTAAGCGAATTATTTATTATATAATAAAAGCGATTAAACGAATGATTGTCTCTGAGATTAATTTTAAAGAGATATCAGCCACTGATACATTGACACTAGCGACTAGCGCCACACCCAAAATGGCTATAATGCAAACTAAAAATATCTTCAATATCCATGACAATTTGGCCTACCCAAACTCCGTGATGTTGCAAGACCTAATATTATACGACCGTGAGTAGTACCAAGTACTATTCTTTCTCTCCGCATCTACTTCTACTTCGTAAGACTTACATCTTCAGTAATTTCTGATAAAATCTAGTTGTTATAAAATGGTTATTAGTTTTTTAAATTCAATTTGCATTTTTCGCACATTCCATTTTAAGACTCGGAGTTAACTGTACCACCATACCGAATAACAATAATAATAATAATAAATCGACTTTATTTAATGAAGGCGGGTACCTACATTTGCCCTGAAAAGGCGAAGATTAGCTAAAGCTACTCTTGACAAGAATTGAAGATTCATCAGAAGTCAGCAATATGACTTCCCAAACTTGTCACTGTAACAACTAAGTTTCTAATAGAATTTGAAAGATCCATAATTGATTCCAAGCAGACGAAACTTCACATGAAATTGCAAAAGGCCATCATCAACAATAATTTCCGTGAATGTTTGGGCTGCCATCGTCGGTGATAATTTGATAGGCCCACATTTAACGGTGCAGATTATTGACATTTCTAGAAGTACTGCCAGAACTGCTGGAAGATGTACCGATTCAAGTAAGACAAAACATGTACTTTATGCATGATGGAGCTCCAGCCCATTTTAGTTTGGTAGCTCGCCAATACTTGGACGACAAACCGTTGGATCGGTCGAGGAGGTCCGCACCCTTGGCCCCCGCGATCTCCCGAACTTAATTGTTTAATTTTTTTCTTTTGGAGCCATATCAAAATCCTAGTCTACGCTACTCCAGTTGAAAATGTTGGCCAATTAAGAGAGCGCATTGTTGCATCTTGCGACGTAATCCGAAACACTCCGGGAATTTTCTTGCGTGTTAGTCAATGCGTCGAAGTATTGCTGCGTGCATTGAAGCTGATGGCGGGCATTTTCAACATTTAATTTAACTATGGCTTTTATTGTTTTTTTAATTAGGTAATTTTGAAGTTAAGGTTTGCTTTTGTTACTGTTTCTAACGTTTACATAAATTTTGTTTAATAGTAAATAAAAGTTGATTTTTCTCGAAAACGGTCGATTCTAGTTTTTAGTTTTAGACTTTTTCTTACTGATGCTATTTCTGGAATCGAGAAGGTGAAGTACACTGCCTGAAATTATCTTCCTTCAGTCCATGAAATGTTGAATTTAATCGAGAGAGAGACGGAAATTTATTGTCGTGTCTTTATGCATTACAATTATTTGCATAAAATTGTAAAATGACAACTTGTGGTGAGATTTGAAGGGAGAATAGCATGTAATACAGTCCATAAATTTACTTTATTCAATTTCGAATCTCGTGCACAACAGCCAAACATTGGTATATCTAATAGAATTATATCTTAATTTTCAACATAAATATATATCTGAGCGTAACACTAGTACCTATGAAAATATTTTCATATACATGAACTGGCTCACTATTGAAACTTGTTAAGTAATAATCTAATAAGAAATAAATGTAGATAAAAAGAAATTCACAACCATTGGAAATTATTTCAAATAATTGTTCGAACGTTCTTGGTGTTACTTACATCCAATGATGAAATATATTCGGTTGGGTCAGTTCTTGGATATAAATTAGAGATTCTAGTAACACAATATTAAGTAAATGTTGATCAAGTAGAGCTAATAATCAAATAATTAAGAAATGGCCTCAGTTATAAAAAAAAAACATCGTGAAAATGTCTCGAGATCTCTATGAATGTATTTTATTAGAAGATTCATTTCAAGTCAGGCAAATAATGGTGGTTATGATAAAGCATCTCAGACTAAAATGTTTATGGTAGAATCCTGATTGTACCTACATAATAAGAAAATTCACTTTCAGGAGTAAAACCATATTTTCTGGATATTGCACAATCAATGGGAATTTCCATGATCATTTTCTTTTATTCTCATGGAATAAATTAGAATAGGAACGGCAAGAAATATCAATCTACTGATATATCGATAAATGTAATATGTTGTTTTATAACGTTGGACAATTGATTTTGAAGTCGTCTTTGAAATCTAATGCCAGTAATGTTTTATAGATTACTTGTTGTTTTTGGACTACCATACTTCTGATTAGTGAAATATAATAACTAACTAAAAAATAATATGCTGATTCTCAATGAATCTTAATTTCACCACTTAGACAGTTCCAGTAACACTATTCATTTGTGAAGTGTACAAATTGGTTATATCGATATACACATATCTAATAAATTTAACGGATGGATATTTCGTTGCCATTCCTAGAGAAGAAAAATTTGTTCACGGGATCAATCATTTTATTGATCAGAAAATAATAATGAGGAATTAGGGAATTCATAGATTATTATTGCCCTTATTCCAAAAATAACATGAATATATGACTGAGAGATAAAACTGTAAAAATAAGTATTTGAATCTAAGAGCAATACATTTCTTTCTCTTTCTATCCAAGAAATGATTAAAAATTATTAAACATTTTGAACTTTGATTAAATTCAACTAGATAAATATAATATACAATTGACTATTTACTTTTTAACATTAGCTATTTTTTTAATAACTACCCACCTACATGTAATGAGCTCACAATAAAATTCGATAATTAAGAATGTAAAATGATATGACATATACATCTTAACATGAAAAATACTAGAGGGGATAAAAAACATGAATTTAGGAAAACGATTATACTTCATATAAAAATAGTAGAATCTAGATAAATTACTGCATTATTATATCGTATTATATATATACATAGATTTCTTTCACATAACAAAATCAGCAAGAAAGATACAGATATTGATTTATACATCGCGATATAAAAAAACCTAGACAGTAACCAATTTTACAATATAATAAAATCGTGATGTTCATCAATTCAGATTAGATATAGGTTGAATTGAGAATGATAATTCTCAAATATATACAGAATACTCTAATTGTGCAACATATAATATATTCGCTAGTATGATGCCGTGAGCTGTCCATTAAAACAATTAATTAACGACAAGATATACAAATTCGAACTAGATAAATATAATCATTACCTTACAGATTTCAAAAATTTAAGTACGTAAAAATATTGATCAATTTTGAAAGTTTCACATACAACTACAATATTCGAAACAATACTAGTTTATTTAACGATGAATAAAGAACGCCGCGTGAATAGATGGCTACTATTGTTATACCAACCATCAAACCTAAATTTTCATCGAAAAAATAAGATTTTAACAATTCTGATAAAAAGCGCCACGAAAAAATTGAATGGAAATATGGCACAATTTTACATAGGGAGAAACCTCTCTTTAGCCAATATTTGAGGAAAACGAATTATCTACCTAAAAGTTTTTTAAAGCTTAAGGAAACTATCAATAAAAATATATAATAGAGAGTATAATACATATAGGATCACAATATTTTTCAATAGTAGAGATATAACATGGGAAATATAAGTAGATATCTTGCATTTGAATTGAATACGTTTAGGAATTGGTGGAATGACAAGAGCTACTCTCCAGTATCCAACCATTTATTTTCTTCTATGATTCTCTCGAAACAGTCCATGAGGTACAGATACTGAAATAAGGTGATAGTTAATGCATTTATAAAAGCTTGTCTTTTCACAAATTTAGTAGATCGGGTTGTGACATTCATTTTTTATTATATTTGTATCAAGTGGTTCCCTTAGAGCCAAGCAAAAATCCCGCAAAAAATCGGCTAATTTTATTTCGAGAAGTAAAAATACATCTCTCGTTCTTTGAACCAGAGTTTAGAAAAATATTGTATACAAAGAAATTATTTTTTTTAATTGACAGTGACAAATCGAAATATAGATTTGCAGCATTGCCTTGTCTCTGAAATTATTCAGGTAGTTAAGAATTAATTTTGTCTCTAAAATGGTTATAGGATACTTATAAAAGTGTAGATGAAAGATGTTACTCTCCATAGAACAAATTCATAGATTTAAATGATTTTTGCATTTACCTAATGAAAATCAATGATGCTAGAAGAAAGGTCACAAAGGAATATCCTAACCTATATCGCCTTTATAGATATCGAGAAGGCATGATCATTATCCCATTATCACAAAAGTGGGAGACTATAACAGATCTTTAAATACAGCCTAAACTCATTTCGGCGATAAATAAATACACATTATTATTATTATTATTATTACAAATGCTGACATAGTTTCAACAATATTTTCTAACCCACAAAAGTTTGCGTCAGGGATGTGGTCTCTCCAACTTTGTTTAAAATTAACCACCAAATTCTTTAGAAACATGACGCCGCACGTTACAACTCATCTTCATTCAAGGTATCACTTAAATACAAAAGAAATTTCCTTGCTACCTTCATCATAAATAGGACTACAACCTTTCCCGTATATTCTTCACAGATTGAATTATAGGGTTAGAAGATTATGAAAAAGCCTCCCCGAAAATAAATTTGGGAATAATCCGAATATCTACTGACAAATGATAGCATTTACAATTTACTCCTAGAAAATAAACAAATAACGGGCGTGGACAAATACATATTTATGAATAACCTTCGATAAACAAGTAAATAGCAACCAAGAGCTACGGAGTGGAATAAATAAGGGTAGGTCTTCTATTTAGTCCTTAAATTCTGTATTATGGAATAAAAATATCACTGAATACAACAAAAACACAACTATCAAGAGAATAGTCCTTATGGATCTGAAATACCAGATCTAGGAATTACAACAGTTGAGGGGTTTGGGCCATATCAAATGAATGAACCAAGATAGAGAGCCAGACTTCGGAGAAGTTGGAAAGATGATTTCAACCATGCTATGGCCGCTAGAGATTTACGAGAGGAAATTTGTCAAGACGCGGAAAGTACAACCATAGAAATCTTACATACAAGGTGAATCAATAATACAAAATATGAAGATTTAACCCAAAACACATTAAGGGTCATTTTTATGAAAATCGGTTCAACCGCCCGTTAGTTTCCAGCTTCGGTCAACCGGACGTTATAAAACTGGCCTATGAAAATATTACTCACTGAGTTACAGAATGTTTTTTAATTTTTAATTGATTTTTTTCAATGCTTAAAAACTATCATTGTGTGGGACTATACACTGTATTAAATTATGTTACACTAAAGATGCTGGTTAATACCAGAGGCGCACGACAGGAACATGGGAGAGATTGACCTTCCTACATGCTACGGCACTGCCCGAATAATTATTTAAGTATACATTTTCAATTCTCCGGTACTTTTACGCAAATAATCTACCCAATCTATTGTAACGATAAATTAAATATTTTTCGAGAAATCTAAACTCTAATACAAAGCAGCACATTTTTATTTTTGGTTTCAGAATTCCATTTAATACGTAAATCAATAACTTGTTTTTTAGGTTTATAATTATTACGAATAACAAACAATTTTATTTATATAAACGATTAACTCAGAGAAAAGACTACTATACAAAATCTGAACTTATTTTTTTCAATCTTATCAATAAAGTAACTTTTTGATTCACGCTATAAAAGCAATCCTGTAAAAAAAAGCTGCTGAGACAACAAACATAACGCTATCAAACGAATTCCATCGAATACAAAAATCGTATGATTTGAGTAACACTTCAGCTTTTTCAGCGTGCCAAACAAACCAAACAACAATGGTTATCTTCAAATCTGACGCTAAACCAACCGTTTAAGCACAATATGAGTGAATACTTAAATTTGAGAGTTCATTAAAGCATAACTTTTTTCCAGCTTTTTCTTGGAGATGTTATTGCACGTGGTGAATGGCTTTTAATACAATGTTTTAACTAAACACTTTTTTCAGCTAGCTAGCAAGCATTGCGATCAAGATGCCCTATCTGAGCCACCAACACCGGCGAGCCTTTTCGATACCATACAAATGAAACATATAGCAACAAAACGGTCCATATGTCCCCGAGGCTGAAAATATTGTTACGTGGATGAATTATCACACATACTTCATTTATTTGTTTTGGTATCTACCTTGGGTGTACCATGTTCGCCAAGTCACTAAAAAGGTCAATACTGCTTTTTATCAGATTTACAGTCTTCGACTCTATTTTTAAGATTACCTTTAATTAGGAATTTATTCTATTAAAACTGTATATATTCTGTACATATTTTTGTTTAACTTCCTAAACAATAAACTTAATATCTAATCTAATCTTGGTTGCTACAGTTGTTTCTTGTATACTTGATTAATTAATTCTTGATTCAGTAGATTTATTCTTAAACCTTCCAGAAACGATATGTGATGTGCATTTTCTCACAGTATTGTTAGTTTGACAAGCGCCTAGAATAAGCTCGAACGATGTCGATACCTTCCTTACTATAATGTTCAACTTTAAATATCTCGAAAGATAATGATTAAATCGTTAGGTGAAATTTATACCAATAGTGTAGAAATTAGAGAGGGTCAACCGCTTTCTTGCCATTACATTCGACTATGTAGCCATAAACTTTTATTCAAGATTCACGACGAAATTCAACCATAATTATTTAAAATTAAGATTGAAAATTATTGAGGTTCTTCTGTCAAAGAAAGAACAACTTTAAGTTCTTCGACTCTAGCTTAATTTGTTAGTTGGTTATTAACTATTTATGAATAAGGATGTATGCTTCTACAATTATTGAATATATTTTTTGAATTTTGTTTATTTATTTCATTGAAGAATTATGAAAAAAAGATGCGATGGCCAAGAATCGAACCTAGATCAGATGTAAGCTTTCTAAGGGCAAACGTAAAAGCAATATGCTTAAAACGGGGTCAAAAGTATTCTCTTCACGTATTATTATATAGAAAATACTGTAACTCAGCAATGGTCAATGTTTTCTCTATATGATTTGTGTTAAATCTTCATATTTTGAAGCGTAGATTCCCCATAGCCTTTTTGGTTAACAGATTTGTCAAACAGATTCATTATTGATCTTAGAGCATGGAATATGGAATTACCAAGGAGACATCGCATTCGGAGAGCAAGTGAAGCCAAGTGAGTACTAAATCAGCCGCTATACTTGCCAGTGGCGTTTCATCGCGTGAAGCTTAGACAACGCAAAATATGTAAAATCCCGATGGCCTGTAGTCAGCGGAAAGGTAAATTTTTCAAAATTCATTGAATTGAAATTTGAACAACCTTTTCATTGGTATACCTACATGTTATTACATTAAATTGTTGTATGTGTAATAGCCTTGCGGTTAGAGGTTTTTGTTTTGGCTGTGGAATATAAAGCAGACAGGGTTCGAGTCCACTTCAAGGCAGAATTTTTTTTCGCCTATTTCTTTTCAATAAATATACTATATATTTTTTTAATCAGGGTCTATATTAAGATCTCCAGAAAATGTACAATTACATCAAATTTATATTGAGTGTTCATGTTTTATCAATATTTGTTATTTTTCTTTATTAATTTTTATTTTTTTACCTGTGTATTTTTTGAAAAATTACTTTGAACAAAAGTTGTAGGTACTGATTATATCTATAACATAAAATTATTTTTAATAATATTTCCACTACGGCTATTTTTTGATATTTTTTTTAAATGTTTGAATGGTCGCCATTTTGAAACTACTTACCCGATATTGCCCAATAACGAACTCGACCGAGATATTTGAGAGATTGATTTTTGTAGCAAATTTGAACTTGATACATTCAAAACTGCGACCTCTATCGTGTTAACAAATTTCGTAATATCCCATATATATATATATATATATATATATATATATATATATATATATATATATATATATATATATATAAACTTTTGAACCAAATGTTTTTTTGGACTAACTTATAGACATATAACAACATGCCGTTGAAATTTTTTCGAAATTCAAAAGTGTGAACGATCGCAATAGGTATATTTCTATAAGAAATTTACCTAATAAATAATAATTGACGGTTGTAATTCAAGAAAATTGATGAAATTTGGTAGGTATACTGGGTATAGGTTAGTGTGAATCCTATTAAAATGATATAAAATAGCATGCTCTGGGTACCTATTAATTTTCTATTCTCTACGAAAATCTAGCTTAACGTATCCTTATGAATATTTGTCAATTTGTTGACTTAATGAATTTAGAATTATTTTTATAAGATAAAATTAATAAAATCAAGCCATTCGCTTGAATGAAAAATTAAATTCGAGTGGTAACTCGAGTTAAAGTACAGAATAGGGAGCCAAGAAGAAGGATGGAGGTCATGTAAAAAAATTAATTTGACGCACAATATGGCTAGTGTAGTATTGGTCGACATTACAAAAATATCACAATTGACATCTGCCATTTTGTATGAAGTATCATTTGATAGTTACATAGACAGACTGCAAAAAGAGTTATTTAAACATGTCATATGTTTATTGACAGTTATTTCACATTCGTGCAGAAAGGGTGCTTGTGGGGTGTCGAAATGCAATAAGGCTTATATGGTAAGATATATTTTGACATATTACCGAAAAAGTACATAATATGGCTTATATGTAAGTACATAATGGTTGATAGGTAATAATGCCTCCTTAGTTAAAGTTAGGTATTTCAATATGTAATCATCATTTTGAAAGTCTAATGTATTACCAAAACTGTGCATACAATGACCTGTGTGGTATCAATTATTGAAAGATAAAATTATTGTATGTTTCTCGTTCGGGTTTTGTAGAACCCGGTGTTTTCAAAACGTTTGGAGCAGATTTTTTGACTTTTATTCGGCATAAAATTTTGTATCTTCATATTTGTAATTTAAATATTGAGTTTCTCCGTCAAGAACTGTCTGTTTATTGAAATATTTTTTGATTGCTAAAATCAAAAAACAAAACTCGAACACTACAGAAATGTTTTATATCAAATACAAAAAACGAAATTTGACGTACTTATATAGTTAGTTCTACCTGGTACCACCCCCAACCCATCCTCAAAAGAGATGATATTTGAGACTTACTAAGGTCATAACTGTAATCTAAACTCTAAATGCATAGAAAAATTTAAACTCACAGGATATCTCAAAACTGACCTGCAAGATTTGACCTTAATGACTTGCAATATTTGACATAAATCGACCAATCCTGAATTTGCCATATTATATTTTTAAAGTACGATCCAAAATTTGAAACTCCCAGTCCTCAGAAACCTCATATTTTAAACGAAATTTAATTAAAAAATCCTTTGTCAGCACACCACTGGTGGTGCCTAGCTTGTTCAAGGGTTTTCTACTTTTAAACAATTATTTCTTTTTCGTTTACTTTTTAGTGTTATTTATTACAAATTTAAAGCTTAAAACGAGATACCAAAGTATAAAGAAGTATTTTGGATATTTTTATGTTGATTTTTATTCACCTGTGAAATGTAAAACCATATTCTTTTTTTCGACAGCGACTCTTGTACACAGAAGCCTCGCATTTCACCATCGTCGTTTTTTTGAAAAAATAGCACAAAAAATGAAAATCAAAAATAAGCTGTAAACACCAAAGTGAAGCCGAAACTAATGGCGGTCGATGAAAAATTGGCTTAACTTTCGTTCCACGGCGGCTATTATACAGAGCAGCATCTCCTGTCGTGTACGCACGACTTTTCCCTACTCTAAGTTATTAACGTACGCAAACATGACAGGAGACATTGTCATGTTTGTAGTTAGGCAGCGTGTTCCTAAATACATCATCAGTCAATGTCATATTCTAATATTGAGTCCCGTATATTATCTGTCGATTTTCCACGGCTATTTTAACCCTCACCAGGCTAATGATTCGTATTTTATCATGATGTTGACAATACCCAGCCAATCACAACACGAATTTGTTTATTTATGTAAAATATTTTGAAGTCTGACAAATGATCATCATAACATAATGAATAAGTAATCAGCTGATTCTAATCAGTATCATATGATTCTACAAAGTTGGAAATTTCAAGCGTACCAACTCACCTGTGAGGTAATATAGCTGGTTACTTGAATATATTTATATAAAAAGTACTTACATATGGCGTAAAAATCTTTAACCATTTGGGTGTTTTGTCAGGCCTATTATATTTCAAACAGAATGCCATTCCTAGAAGAAAGGAAGAATATAACAACTACTAAAACGAACAAAATACCCAGTGCTCACCCTCCTCATCAATTTCCCACTGACCTAAGCTGTCCCACTGAAGTATGACCGTTTGACTTTCTGGGGTACCATCTTCACGACAAGCTCTCAATCTGACACCCGTAACGCCTATGGAGACGGCAACACGTCCACCTTTGCGTTGATCACAAGGACAAGGAGGGAATGAAACTTCCCCATAACCGGGTAGATCTCTTGCCAATCGAAGATATTCGGGTGCTCTTGCTTCATCTTGTAAGGCTTTCAACTGATACAGTCGTTCACCGGCTTGAATGCAACTACGATTTACTTCATCGACAGCCTAGGTTGAAAAAATCAGAGATAAAAATAACAAAATTATACTTCCAAACTTGTACAACATATTCTAATCTAATCTAATGAGTGCTTTTCATTATTTCTCTTTATCTATCGCGTGTCCAGATAGTCACTAATTACTGGATGATATTATTAGGAGACCCGCAGTCTATCTTATTCTATGTCAATGATTCTAACAATCGCATTTTTTTCAGGGCATACAATAAACCACAAGGTTTGCGCATATGTCTCAGGAATAAGCGTATATGTCCTATTACATAATTTACATAGTATCTCTATACATTTCAACCATGTATTACATATTAGGTATCTATTAAATTTTATTTTAATTAAGATTAAGATACAAATAAAATAAGAGAGAGAGATTAGAAATAAATAAAAAAAGGCGTTTTTAGTATAAACTTCTGAAACATTGATTTGTTAATGAAAATGTCTACAATAAAGGGTGTACTTTCGTTTCGTTTCATATATAAACAAAGTTGGTGTATGTATCATAAAAACGAAAGGTCGCTTTGCTTGGTAATATTGGATAGGTACACCATTTTCCAATGCAGAAAAAAATACTTGAAAAAATACTTTTTGCTAGCACTACAGCGAACTTTTAATAGACTACGATCTATAACTATTCTCGGAATCCTAATACTTATCTTGAACACACTGTATATAAAGATTTTAGAAGAAATTATTTTATTAAGTTATGAGTCCAACACATTAATCAATATATGTACCACATACAGTATTTGGGTACGTAAAAACGCATGAGAAACCTGGCAGAGGGTCATTTCTTCTTTAGCCATTGTTACACTTACGTTATAGTAGCGGAAAAATTGTATACGTTTATTATTAGGTAATGTTTATTGTGAACATTTTCAGATTTTTATGTTTTGTTTGTGAAAGCTTTTCAAAAAAGAGAGCTAATTACAATTATTGTTCGGTCGAGCTATATAAATAATACATTTTAACTTTGAGCGCTGAATTTTTTTCTCTACATCCCTATTTTCCTGATTAAATGTTTCTTCTGGAAGGTCAATAAGCCTGTTTTGAGAAATTTCCTTTTCTCGATATGAAATGGGAAATTATTTCTTCATAATTGCAGTAATATCTGATGAGGGGTTAAGCTATAAATCAATTCTTTCTATACAACTTTTACCAAGAAAAGTCTGCTTTTAGATTATTTGCACCACAATACAGTTAAATAAAATGTAGATTTTAACTTACTTGCCAAAATATGTAAGATGTTGCTTGAGGGTCATTCATTAACGCTAATTCCTTATCAATCGAAAATAGCCACTTTCGAATACTCAAGCAGGTACTAGTTGCTGTACTATAATTTTGTATGTAAAGATTGTGAGGGTATTCGCTGGGTTGCAATTTCCTTTCTAAAATATTATATTCTAAATTAAGCTAACAAAGCATTATATGAATCAATTGTACTTACCGAAATTATACTCTACGATTTCAAATAAATAAAAATAATTGGAAATCTTCTTGCTCATACTGATTTTCTTTATAACCGCTTCGTATACTTCATCAGCATTTGCACTTTTTCTTAAAGATACTGTTACTACTTCTCTATCAGGCAATAATACCTAAAAATATATTTTTTAATAATATGGACATAATGTCAAAATTTTCAAGCAATGACAAAATAAACATGAAATATAAGTTTTGTTTTGAACAAAACTTTTATAATCTTAAAAAATCAATAGGCAGTTTTATTTATTTGAATATTATCTATATTAAAAATCATAAAAACTTATTGGAAATAGTGATGGAAGCTTTCATAGAATTCAAGATTTGTAGTTTATAAATTTATAATAAAAAATGATGTTACAAATTGCACAATACTAGTATTGTTTCGAATTCATATTTATTAAATTAGTTTTTTTGTCTCCTTGACACAGACATGAACTGTAACGTAGTAGCGGTTTTCAGAATTTTAGAGGGAAGTAACAAAATAGTTTATAAAATTTCCATTTTTTTTCTAAAAATAAGTTTCTATTATCATTGCTTTTGAATAATTCTGTGCTATTTAAATATCTTGAAAATAAACATGGAAATTAGTACACAATACGGATTTCAATTAAAACAGCTTTATAGCTAACAAAGTAAAAAATAAATTAAAGTATAAACCGCACTTACTTTTAAATCAACAGGACTGTTACTATTCTCATCGTCCTGATCAGTGAGAAACTCTTGCATAACATCAGACTCTGCAATAACTCGAACTGCGCATACTCTTTCTAAATACTGTTCCAGACCCCTTCGTCGTGCATCGAGTTGTTGTTCACTCATGGTAAATGGCCATTTGCCTGGCAGTTTTGGGAATGTATAACCTGAGAATATAATTTCTTAGAAACATCTTATTTACACAAAATACGATCTCTACTAACCCATGAATTCTTTTTTGAGATCGCTGTGTAGCTTTGCGAATTCTCGGTATCTTCGGGAGCACAGATGTCGTCCTGCCATGTATATATTGAAGGAAACATAGCGCTCTCCTCCTCTTTCATTATGGTTATAATCTGGAATACTAATTGGCAGTGACCGTTTCTCACTATAGTCATAGTATACTTGATTATCATCGGACGGTTCCAATCTTTCAGCTTCCTAGTAAAAATAATATTAATTTAAGCGATCCATTCATAGTCCAACATATTATCAAAGATTTGCGCATTTTTTTTTTAAATAAACGTAGATTTGCCTACTTGAGGGCAAGGGAAAGTTCGAAAAGATGCTCAAATAACTGTCCCTTGTCCTTAAATGTTAGACAGCCAAACACAACAAATGTTTTTAAGTTTATATTTCATAGAAACAAGTTGGAACAGATATTTGATCCTCCTATATGAGTATCGATCTAACATCGAACTGACATTAGCCCTACATTTTGGTAGGGCTAATGTCATTTCGCAACCTCAGAATTGCATTTTTGCTGTTATTGTATTTCTTAAATTGATAAACTGAATTAAGGAAAAAGTACTTACTTGCTGTGTAACAGAGATAACTGTTAAAGTTAAGACGTCTCCTCCTGATTTAATTAAATCAACCACTTGTTTATGGGTAGCACCTTCCACATTAACACCATTTCTAAGTCAAAAAGAAAGAAATTACCAGGGTTATTAATATGTAGGTAGATATAAAGATTTTTCGACAGAGCTAATACATTATCAATAATTTTTAGTTAAGCAGATGTAATCACTGAACTATGACAAGAATTTGGCTGAAATTCTAGTGAAATGATCAAGAATCGGGTAAAATTTGTGGTATGTTCCTATTTCATGGTGTATCAAAAAGAATGCAGGGATAGAAGTAATACACGATGTCATGTGTCAGATTAGCAAAAAATCGATAAGAATAACGACTTCCTAGATAAACAGAACAAAATGCTATCCTTAAATACAATTTTAGTACTAACACTTCGAGAATGCGATCTCCTTTTCGGATTCCAGCTTGTTCGGCGGCTCCCCGGTCTAGAACAGCACTGACATGTTGCAAAGGGGCGTACAATTCTCCATTGATACTTCTCAATTGACCTCCTTCACTAACTTGGCCCCTCACGTTAAATCCGAATCCTGTTTCTGTTTTATTTATGGTTACAACCCGGGGACCATTTGAAACTTTTATTTCATGTCGATTCGAGTTGCGGATAGCCGTCTGTACGTCAGCCATATTTTGATGGGAAAATACATGTCAATGTTTGAAATGTCAAAGTACCTACCTGAGTTAGAAACGGTATCAGCAGAGAACAGAGACGTATATAGAACTGCAATCCTTATGGTAGCACGTGTTCCAATAAAATTGATCACATTTAATACATCCATTTACTAAGAGATGGCAGAGCGATCAGGAATTAGAAGGGACTTTAGAATTAGCAAAGAATATACTAGTAGTAGTAGTATTTGTCTCTGAATTAATTAATTTACCATTGCTTGATTTCAGTCGTTTAATTTATTAAATAAATTCTATGTATACGATTGATTATTTTATTATTAAACTGACAACTTCATTTTAGTCATGAGTCCAAAGCCTATCTGATTAATTTATGAAATTCTATTAAATAGGTAATTACAAAATCGTAAATATTTCTGAAAAATCATTATGAGGCCTAGTTAAATTTTCAGTTATTCCCATGTAAAATTATCCGATCTTTCCATCCGCAGTGTCAAAGTTATACCGTCCTAATTGAAAAAAATGAGTCATAGCTGATTTTATCAAAACTTTATACAAATATGTTTTGAGCAAACCCGGTATAATTTCAAGGACATATAAATTAACCGTAAAATATTTTTCGATAGTGAGTAGTGTCCATACAAATTTCAGTTCTTAATCTTAATTAGTCTCAGAGATATGAATTTTTATATAATGCTATTTATCTATCAACATTTTCAGAAAATAATCAATAGGTATCAAGGTATCTCATAAAATATTAGCTATAAACATAAAGTCATATTAATATACTGACATTATTTTTCCATTTTGATCTGAAAAATAAATTAAAATTATACCACACATTCCATAAGAAAAAACAAAGTTGTGTACAGTTCCAACTATTTAGAAACACCCGGTATATTTGAAAATACTTTTATATTGTAGAATGGTTTATAATAAGATGGGGTTAACATTTTCTCCTGATCTTTACATCGTCCGAATACGCACTAATCTTCCACCTTGTATATACATCCATAATCCATACAAATAAATTTAAAATTAATTTCTTATGCGAGTCGCAAACGTTTTCTCTTGAAAAATAATCTTTATGAAATAAACACGAGGAAATCTTCTCTTCCAAACAATTTACTCACATTTAAACAGGAACACAGCTTTTGAAATTGATCAGCAAATATTTGATACGCACTTAATATTGATCCTGAAAATCCATCAGAAAGGACATTGAAATGCAAATGTCCAAAAGTGGAGCCGTCTTTCGTCTCGTACGCCTTATTACAATAATTACACAATGTTCCTCTTACTTTTGAAATAATGAACGTTTTTTTCTCTCTAGACTTGAATTAAAGTGTATTTGTTCACGCGAATCCAGAATCTCGGCTCAGCAATTCAAATGGTATTAGACTGAATAGAAAAAGAAAAGATCCGAAAATAAAAGAAAACTTCAATAACATTGGATTTTATTTCTTGGAAAGCGCTGAGAAGGAAAAGAAAGATGCGGTATGTACATATATATAATACTCCTATATGGCCGGCGTCTCATCTAATACACAAGTGGAAAGTGATGCCATTAAAGAGAGATAGAAACGGTTTGTTTCGCTCCCAATGCTCGTGCACGACCATTGCTTCATATTAGGGATATATGCATATTTAAACATGTGGTGGCAAACCACATTACACCTATATGTGTTTTGTGTTGCAAACTATCCCTATTTTGCGTATATGGGTTCGTTGAGATGTGACGTTGCAGCCGTTTTTAGAATTCAAGCGGGAAATTTAAAAACAATTTTTGAATATACTTTTTTTTATTGTCAAAATTGACTCTTAAATATTTTTTTGTATTTTTTTGGTTTAATTGAATGTCTAACTACAAAATAAAAATTGTTCAAAAAGTTAGTCAAGTCTATGTTCTCTGGTATCAGAGAACAGAGACGTTCTATGTTCTCTGACGGTATTTCGAAAGAAGGAAATTTTATATATGGGTTGTATCTATATCACATGAGGTGGCGCTCTTTTATTTGTAGCATGGTCGTAGTCGTATCTTGTAGCGAGCAAGTCCCTAAATCTAAAGCCCGCTGCTGACCGAGTATGTTTTGCTGCACGGTCCGATAAATGTTGCCGCTGGTGTCTTGATGGCTCCATTGCTTGTGTTGGCTTCACACGATGCAGGCCATCATGTATGTAAAATGACAGTACAGAGAAATATGACTGTGACGAATGATACAAAATATTGAACATTCTAATCAAGCTCTATTTCTAATCATTGTTACAACAGAGAAAATGTAACAATCAAAAATAACATGTTATCATGTGCAAAATAACTTTTGAGCACGACTCGGCTAGTTCCGAGTGCTCCGACAGGGCACGATGCGTGAAAACAATCAGCGAAAATAGCACCGGTTCTATCATCAAATCATGCACGAGATCAAGCAACCAACCGTGCACGCGATATCATTTTTTTACACGGAAGCATGCACAGCACAATGCCTATGCCATGTCAAGGAAACATGCAGCAAAACATACTCCGTCTGCAGCGGGCTTAATTTAGGTAAATGTGTTGAACAGATTACCACCAAATTGGTAACTCTTTTGGCTAGTTGCTTAGATATATATATTATAGGAGCACATTCCTATTAAAATGTCAGCCCGCTAACCACCAACAAGCTTACGGGAGAGTGGAGTGAATAGGGGTAGTGGTCTGGGCAAAATAAGTGTTTAGTGATATACTTTTAGTTGTACTTTGGCTAATATAATACTAAATTCGGATAAATAAAAGAGTGCTGCAATTAGCGAAAACGGAGCCCTAAGAAAATTATAGAAGGGCAAAGATATTCATCCTGCCGCTATTTCTATGTTTTAGATACAGCCATTGTGCGATGTTGCCAAAATGACTCGTTTGTACGGACACCCGATACATGAATTCGAATTTGTAGGAATAAAGTAATAAATAAATAAATAACGAAATATTAATAATAAGCCTTCAAAATAAACAGTCCAGCAGCTTAGTGGCGCACAGGCCTATCTTATGAGTCGGAATTAGGAGAAATTCGAGGTGAAAATAGTAAACTTTAGATTGTTTTTTCTCGGCAGTGTGAAGTGAGCTGGTTAAAATTTTAATTGGAATGTGTCAACTAGCCAAAATGGCAAAAATCGGTGGGAACCTGTTCTACACATTGACCCTAATTTAATTTAAGGCATTTAAATAATAGATATGAGTACATATTCATAGAGTATTGCTAATTGCCTTTAGATGATGAAGTGAACTCACACTTCTATAGTCTTAAATTAGTTTATTTAGCTCTCTCGATACAATTATCTCTTAGAATTATCCTGATTTAAAAAAGAAAACCATTATGCGACAATGTGACATGACTTGACTTTCCTTGATAAACTGACAATTGACCAGAGAAAACATACCTCCAACAATTGACACTTCATACTTCAATGGGACATTTCAGCGGCTCTCAAACATGAGACTGATGCTACACCTGCCCCTATAGGTTCAGTCTTTTGGGAGGGTGAAATGAACAACTTCTACGCACAGGAGCCTCCTGGACTTGCACAGATGAGTCTGAAGATATGGCACGCCGTTTTGCTATTTAATAGCAAGGATTGCATTAAATAGAAATAAAAATAAATTACCTATTTAAAATTCAAAAAAGAAATGACTCTTTAAATTCTTATTGTGCCTAAATATAATAGAAATAATTATTATTTATAAATTATAAAATGTATTCCGAGTGTATAGGAGCAAATTAGGAAAACCTCGAATTATTATATAGACCCAACAATTGTCAATTTCTTTATACTTACGGTATATGGTTTCTTTATATTTTTATATCATGTTAAAATAATAACTCAATTGATTTATATTTCGATAAATTACAATGTAATATTCTATGATTATAATTATGCTGTAAAGGAATACAAATAATTTATTTATTGAAATTGCCCAAATAATTTCAAGCCTTTTGCCCATTTGAAAAATTGTATGTATTATTATGGTGCTATATTCTTATTATTATTGAATACTAGCTGATCCGACAGACGTTGTCCTGTCTTAACAGAAGCATTCAGCGGTAGTATTCGTGGTCTGCCCAATTTCGGCAAACTGAACATTACAATGAATGATGAACAGTTCTCTATAGAACGTGTGAAACAAATGAAATACTTAGGTGTAATCATTGATTCCCATTTAAAATGGGACTCTCATATAAATTTTGTTACAAAAAAATTGAGATGTATATTATATAAGTTCAAAAAACTCAAGGACAATTTACCTTCTAGCTATATGAAACCACGCACTATTTGAAAGTCATATACGGTATGGAATTCTAGCATGGGTGGGGCTTTGATAACGCATATGAACCCATTGGAAATAAAACAGAGAAGATTCATAAAACTATTTTTTTTCAAAAAATCACAGATATTCATCCGATTTAATATACTCTGAATCCAAAATCTTCGATCTCAGACAATTGTACTTCTTCCTCACATGCATAAAATATCAAAGAACTAGGTATAACAATCAACTCCCAACCCACAACTACAACACCCGGAAAAAAATCATTTTGTGCCACCATTGATGGTTAAAACCACAACACAGAGAATGTTCACCTACTTAGCACCAAAGTTCTACAATACAATTCCTAATGAGTTGAAATGTATAGATAACAACAGAACATTCAAAAAACTATTGAAAGAATACATACAGGCAAATTCGAGACATATGATACATCCCCTTTTCGATATATGAAACAATTTTACCACATTGAACTATTTCATAAGTATCGCTATTCCATAGGTGAAATTTAATTCCTATTCCATTTAATTCTTTATATCTATTTGTATAATGTAAGTTGTATTTTCCCATAATGTAAATTGAAATTTAATCCTTTCTATAGTATACTGTTTTAAATGTTTTTATTTATGTAAGTATGTGTATAATATGAACGTTTGAAAAATACATGTAACTTGAAATTGACATTTAGTCTTGTCTTAAGTATATACTGTTATAAATATCTCCTTTAATTGTGTGCTAACTATTTTCTCGAAACAAGTGTTTAGTCACTTATCGAGTAGATTATTTATTTACACGTTTCAATTCAAACAATGCATGTTATATGCTAACCACATCTTGTATAATATTGATTATACTTTGATTAATTTGCGTCACATACTAATTTTAATTGTTACTTATCTAAAATAATCTTCTACGTTCTTCTTTCAGACGCTCATATCAAGTTTCCTATTGTTTTGATGTTTCCCCTTGAAACCTGCAAATTCATCAAAGACGCAATATTTGGTACTTTATTACTAGAGAAACTTTTAGAACCTTTATTTGTAAAATCATCAAAAAGGCACCTGCACTTGTTTACCATAAAGGTTCTGAAACGTAATTAGTGACGTCATAACACAGAAGGTATAAATATTGGATCCTTCTCCACTTCAATCACTTTTGAAGTCACCTTTTAAGTCAGATTGTTATTTTCAAAATTAAATATTGTAAAGTCAAACTGAACGACAAGTTGTGAAACAAGTTTAAATAAATAAAGTTTTTAAAAAAAGTTTTAATTGTTACAAATCCCGTAACATGCATGATGTTATATTTTTTTTCTTCAATGTAAATAAATATTATTATTATTACTTAAAATAATATTCTATCTTCATTGAGTGAATAATCTTGATTCCTTAACTATTCTTAAGTACAGGGCCTTTGATTATATTTACGTGGCTATCTGGAGTCTTGAAGATAAATATAGAAATAAACGTTTTGTATAAAAATTGTAGTTTGTTTTTCATATTAATTTTTTATGAAATTATAGTGAGAAATATCGCATTTAAGAAAATGAAAAATATAGGCAACTTTTTTTTTTCTAAAAGGAACACCCTGTATATTATAATCAATAAAATTCTTTGATTAAAGCCGAGCTTTCGAGAATGTTTATTCTCTTCTTCAGGGCAAACTTGTTAATATTTTTAAGGGGTATAATGTTATAATATCGAGAAAGAGTGTAAAAACAGTATCTAGTTTATTTTCTAAATTAAAGTCTCCTTTAAAAATAACAGAAAAATCTGGAGTAGTATATAAAGTAAATTGCCTAGACTGTGAATTATCATATATTGGTCAAACTTCCAGAAATATTTCGGGAAGGATTACATCTCATAAAAGTGATATTAGACGAAATAAAAAATCTTGTGCCTTGACAGAACATGCTATCAGTAAGAAACATAGTATTGATTTTGATAATACTATTGCACTATGTTCTGAGAAAAATTATTTTAAACGTGGTTTCTTAGAAATGGTGAATATTAAGAAACATAATAACACTATGAATAAACGCTCAGATATAAAAGGACTTAGTTCCATTTATTCTTATATTCTAATATTATATAATGATAATTATAATAATTTTTCTCCAGATGTATCTCAAAATTAATATGTATACGTATATATGTGAATGTATGTATATGTGTGTATATATGTATATTGGTTATAAATGGATTAATGTGTATGGATATATGTACCTATATATGGATGAAGGACTGGTCTTAACTGATTTTATAGTAATTAACTTTAAAATTTTAGTTTTCCATAAACAATAGAAAAATTTAGATCAACTTATTAGTGAGAGAAATTTAGTTGATCAAAGGGAATTTTTCTCTTAAAATTCATTATATGTTTACATTGAATGTATAATCTATTTATGAAAGGTTTTCATAACATTTACTGTTTTCGAAAATATGCATGCTGATTAGTGAGAGATATCAGCTTGTTTCTGGAAAAGTGAATGATTTTCAAAATGTTTCATTCTCATGTCGTATTGTGAGAGAATATGATTTTATATATTATTTTGAATATTTATGAATATTTAAAAGAACATTAAAGAGTATTTTAGGATTTCAAAACATCTATTTTAACCAAAAATTTAGAGGTTGATTAGTGAGAGAAATCGGGCTTTTTGATGGAATAAGTATCAGTGCAATTTGAGAATAATCATGTTTATATGTTTCGTATTGTGAGAGAATATGATTATACTTATATAGAAATTTTACATAATATTATGTACCTTTTTCTTTTAACTATCAGTTCAAGCCCAGAATAAAAGTATATATGTAAGTATTTATGCAATATTCTTAAATTACATTATTTATTATTATTTTTTTAACTGAACCTGTATCTGCCTTAATAATAATTTTAATTTAATTGTGCTCCTTGTTCAAATAGCCACAAACATATAAAGATCATTCAGTAATATTCATTTTTATCAACAAAATCTAGATACTTTCTTACTTATTGTGTTACCATGACAAATATAAATAATGACATTTGTAATTGATGGCTATGAAATCTTTCCAGTTTTTGGCTAATTTATTCTAAATTCACGATTGTAAGTATTTTTATAATACTTTAAGTTGTTGTTGAAAAACGATTTGTAGTTTGCCCTGAAGACGAGAATAAACATTCTCGAAAGCTCGGCTTATTTTATTGATTATATGACTGCATCCCCAAGAACATCTTTTTTTATATATATATATATATATATATATATATATATATATATGCATATATATTTATTGTTATAGTGATACGTACGATTATTGTTACTGATGATAACTTCTATTCCAAAATATTTAATGTTTAATTAAATCTCAACTTCGTAAGTACCATATATTTTTCATGTTTACATTGTAATTTCATAATTTGTATAATTTAAGTAATCCTGATGAAGAATCAATAAAGATTCGAAAGCTAGACTAGAAAAGAGTTGCTCTTATTCCACATACAAGACTGCAAATATATATATATATATATATATATATATATATATATATATATATATATATATATAAAAATAATAGTTTCATGCCTGGCTGGTAAATTGAACCTACATTTCGTAGGGTGCCGCAATAAGAACGAGGTTTGTCGTCTACATATTGCGTTTGTATGCATTTTTCCACTATACTGCTCAAACAGATTGATTACAAAACATAGCATCAGTCTCCCAGATATATATCATGATTTCGAGGTTGTTGCCTCTCATCAGTATATCGTAGGGTGAAGAGCCATATTTGATAATCAATCCTTATTTGGAACTCATACTTGTATCAATCTTCGGTATAGAACTGTTGGTAGAGGCAAGTATGAGCGATATATTAAGCATGTATAATGGTGGATAAGAACAATCGGCAAAGGTGAATAATTAATTAATTAAATGAGGAGCTATCCGTACCAGATGATCATATTAGAATATGAATAATAATTTCATGCCTAGCTGGTAAATTGAACCTACATTTCGTAGGGTGCCGCAATAAGAACGAGGTTTGTCGTCTACATATTGCGTTTGTATGCATTTTTCCACTATACTGCTCAATCAGATTGATTACCAAACATAGCATCAGTCTCCCAGATATATATCATGATTTCGAGGTTGTTGCCTCTCATCAGTATATCGTAGGGTAAAGAGCCATATTTGATAATCAATCCTTATTTGAAACTCATACTTGTATCAATCTTCGGTATAGAACTGTCGGTAGTGGCAAGTATGAGCGATATATTAAGCATGTATACTGGTGGATAAGAACAATCGGCAAAGGTGAATAATTAATTAAATGAGGAGCTATCCGTACCAGATGACCATATTAGAATATGAATAATAATTTCATGCCTAGCTGGTAAATTGAACCTAAATTTCGTAGGGTGCCGCAATAAGAACGAGGTTTGTCGTCTACATATTGCGTTTGTATGCATTTTTCCACTATACTGCTCAAACAGATTGATTACCAAACATAGCATCAGTCTCCCAGATATATATCATGATTTCGAGGTTGTTGCCTCTCATCAGTATATAGTAGGGTGAAGAGCCATATTTGATAATCAATCCTTATTTGGAACTCATACTTGTATCAATCTTCGGTATAGAACTGTTGGTAGAGGCAAGTATGAGCGATATATTTAGCATGTATAATGGTGGATAAGAACAATCGGCAAAAGTGAATAATTAATTAATTAAATGAGGAGCTATCCGTACCAGATGACCATATTAGAATATGAATAATAATTTCATGCCTAGCTGGTAAATTGAACCTACATTTCGTAGGGTGCCGCAATAAGAACGAGGTTTGTCGTCTACATATTGCGTTTGTATGCATTTTTCCACTATACTGCTCAATCAGATTGATTACCAAACATAGCATCAGTCTCCCAGAAATATATCATGATTTCGAGGTTGTTGCCTCTCATCAGTATATCGTAGGGTAAAGAGCCATATTTGATAATCAATCCTTATTTGAAACTCATACTTGTATCAATCTTCGGTATAGAACTGTCGGTAGTGGCAAGTATGAGCGATATATTAAGCATGTATACTGGTGGATAAGAACAATCGGCAAAGGTGAATAATTAATTAAATGAGGAGCTATCCGTACCAGATGACCATATTAGAATATGAATAATAATTTCATGCCTAGCTGGTAAATTGAACCTACATTTGGTAGGGTGCCGCAATAAGAACGAGGTTTGTCGTCTACATATTGCGTTTGTATGCATTTTTCCACTATACTGCTCAATCAGATTGATTACCAAACATAGCATCAGTCTCCCAGATATATATCATGATTTCGAGGTTGTTGCCTCTCATCAGTATATCGAAGGGTGAAGAGCCATATTTGATAATCAATCCTTATTTGGAACTCATACTTGTATCAATCTTCGGTATAGAACTGTCGGTAGAGGCAAGTATGAGCGATATATTAAGCATGTATAATGGTGGATAAGAACAATCGGCAAAGGTGAATAATTAATTAATTAAATGAGGAGCTATCCGTACCAGATGACCATATTAGAAAATGAATAATAATTTCATGCCTAGCTGGTAAATTAACTCCCATGTTTTATTAAGTGTTCTCCAACAATTTCTGAAAGTTTCACTCCTTTCACTATGTCTAAGGGGAATTAATAAAGTCATAATAAATACACGAAAAGTGAGAAGTAATTTTTTTAATAACTTGAAGGTCGCCTATGTGAACATCAACATACATTACTTATTATAACAATATACTTATATAATATACTTATTATTATAATAAATTATTACCCAGAGCACTGTCTAAATAACTGCTTTTATTAAGCACTTATAACACCACCAGTACCCGGACGCTGGATACTTCATATGCCCTTGCATTGCTCCATTTCTTCTTCAGTCCTCTTCCGCTGCTCCTCAATTAGACATGTAAATAAAAAAACAAATTTTAAACATCTGCACCGTATATTACAAGTAAACTGAAATAATTACAAACAAAATTCAGCTATACTCACATTTATGCACTCATTATAATATCTCTATACCACCAGGACTCGGAAACTAGATTCTTCAAATGCCTTTGAGGTGTTTTACTTTTGTCACATCCTTCTTCTTCCGTTGTTCATCTGCAAGCATTCGATTTTGCCTTGTGCACCACCATTTCACTGCAATAAAAAATACATCATTACAAATCTGGGCTGAATGAGAGAAGCATGACAAACAATCAAATTTAAACGTTCTCTGAAGTGTAACTGTAATAGCCGTCTATTTTATTAGGGATCTATTGAGTATTCTCTGATCTCTTTGTATAATGGGCTAGACGACAATCTTAAACAGCAATACATTATAAACTACCAAACATGCCTTACAGCATATATTTAGTGGCATTTTCTTGCCACTGAGCCATACCAACACTGAAATAAATGAGATACGAATGATAAGAATCAAATACTAAAATAGAAATAGAGAATAAAATTCACATTCAACAACTTTTCTATATTTTTAGAAAATGTCAATCAAAAAGCTATTCATGATACACATACCTTTGCTTAATATTCCAGTTTTAGGATGAACTTGCTTGAATACTTGGTATATATAAATTCCGTTGCTCTCCATTTTCCTTCGTATTTTCTTCATGCCATACCTAATTACAAATGTTTTCCTGGGTTTTCAGCTTTCTCGGCAGCCTTACAGCATGTCTTTAGTAGCATTTTCTTACCACTGAGCCATACCAACACTGAAATAAATGAGATACGAATGATAAGAATAAAATACTAAAATAGAAATAGAGAATAACATTCACATCCAACAACTTTTCTGTATTTTTAGCTTCACCGGAGTACTAGTTGGTTTTTTCAACTACAACATGGTACGCTAATTTACTTGGTAGAAGTAGATTAACAGTTATTTCCTACATGTTATTTGCGATCTCTTTTGTTTACTCTGATCTCTATATAATGAGCTTGACGGAAAGCTTAAGCAACAATACGTCCGAAAATGTCAATCAAAAAGCTATTCATGATACACATACCTTTGCTTAATATTCCAGTTTTAAGATGAACCTGCTTGAAAACTTTGTATATATAAATTGCGTTGCTCTCCATTTTCTTTCGTATTTTCATCATGCCATACCTAACTACAAATGTTTTCCTGGGTTTTCAGCTTTCTCGGCAGCCTTACAGCATGTCTTTAGTAGCATTTTCTTACCACTGAGCCATACCAACACTGAAATAAATGAGATACGAATGATAAGAATAAAATACTAAAATAGAAATAGAGAATAACATTCACATCCAACAACTTTTCTGTATTTTTAGCTTCACCGGAGTACTAGTTGGTTCTTTCAACTACAACATGGTACGCTAATTTACTTGGTAGAAGTAGATTAACAGTTATTTCCTACATGTTATTTGCGATCTCTTTTGTTTACTCTGATCTCTATATAATGAGCTTGACGGAAAGCTTAAGCAACAATACGTCCGAAAATGTCAATCAAAAAGCTATTCATGATACACATACCTTTGCTTAATATTCCAGTTTTAAGATGAACCTGCTTGAAAACTTTGTATATATAAATTGCGTTGCTCTTCATTTTCTTTCGTATTTTCATCATGCCATACCTAATTACAAATGTTCTCCTGGGTTTAACCAGCTTTCTCGGCAGCCTTACAGCATATCTTTAGTGGTATTTTCTTGGCACTGAGTCTTACGAACACTGAAATAAATGAGATACGAATGATAAGAATAAGATACTAAAATTGTAATAGAGAATAAAATTCACATTCAACAACAGAGAATTGCTGAGAAAACGTGCATATTCTCTCATTTCTCAGATACATACCTTCAAAACATCCAAAAGCTACAAAACCAGAGAAAATATACCAATTACAAATACACACAACGCTTCAGAAAAATGAGGTTAGAGGTGTTAGACAGATAACATATTTATAATAGAACATTTACGTATTTAAATGTTACCGCCATTAATTGTCGAGAGCGATACTAGCGATCAATCGGTACACTTTGGCAACTTACGGTCAAAATTTTCCCATAAGAGTTGCCACGGGCTGGTACATACCCAGCGTGTTCCTAAATACAAACCATTAGCCGGCCAGGCCTACATTTGTATCATCAGTCAATGTCATATTCCTATATTAAGTCCGTATATCTGTCAATTTTCGACGGTCATCAGACCGTTCCATCGCAAACAGATAAATTCATTGATTAAATCAACACAAACGACATACACACAGAAATTGAGTATCATAAAAAAATCAACAAATAAAACTAAAAACGCTGAAATAGATGTGCAGAAATTGGAAAAGGATCTGGGAACTGACTGAAGTCAACAGAAACATAATGAGCTTTGGAAGAAGAGAATAAGAATTTTGCTTCCACTATTGAAGCCCTGAGAAGCAAAATTCGTTGTGTGGAATTGAATTACAAGAGTAATGATATGATTGCCATAAAGTGAGTGAAGTGAATTTGGAAAAAAATATAGTCGAGCTTCTCAATGAAGATATGACTAAACCAGTCTAACCAAAACTGGTCATGGCTTGAATAAAACTACTACAATGAAAAGTAATCATTTGAAAATATTTTCAACTCGTAAAAGGCATTAATATTTATAATATCAATATATGTACGGTGTTGCCGGTGCTAAAATTTGATGATATAAATGTTGGATAAATACCTAAGTGAAACCAGCAATACAATAATAAACATGAATGTAAAATAATTTATTACTTATTTAAAGAACATGCCAACAACTTTGCTCTTATTCGAAAGTGTACATTTTACCGCATTAATAATATTTGTCCAACGTCCAACGTATACTGCAACTAAATGGCAACAATAAGGTAGATGTAGCAGTAGCTGAGCGCTGTATGATATCCCAACTGACACTGACAGATGACAATCATAATGCAATTGACAAGAAATGTCGTAAATCCGAGTATATACAGGGGGTAGAGGGACTCCTTTGTAATGGACCACGAACTAGAAAGGGGTCCTAATATGGCTGCTTGACAACAGCTGTTTCCGGCCTTGGTACCAGTGGCGTAACGTACCAAATGGAGTAATAAAAATGAAATGAAATGAAATAAAAAATATTAATATTGAAAATTAGCATTTTTGGTTACATTGCACTGCGACCATAAGGTCTATTGTGCCCCCTACCTGAGTTGCACTCGCCTATACGCGGTCTACAACTCGCCTTCCAGTTCCAGAGTTCTAATGAACTCCAGTATCTGGGTTGGCTTCAAGGAGGATACTTCCTCACTACTGCAGGTTGCTATTCCAAGGCACTGTTTGCGTTGGCTAGCAATGGCGAGGCATTCCGTCACCAGGTGATCCGGAGTTTCCTCCTCTTCCTCGCAGAATCTGCACTCGGCATCCTCTGCTAGACCTAATCTCATTAGATGCTTCTTGAGGCGCCAGTGTCCTGTGAGAAATCCAGTGAGTAGGTGTAGCTTGTTCTTGCTGAGATCCAAATACCTTTTGGATCTTGCAGTATCAAAGTTTTTTAGAAACTTTTTGGAATGATCCAATCCAGGGGTATCCCCCAAGAGTGTTTTTCTTACGGTTTTTTCCCTCTCCAGAAACTCCTTCTTGTAGGTGCTTTTATCTGTGCCACAGAAGGGTTCTGGGCCAGTAAATGGAGTTTGTGCTCCTTTCCAGGCAAGTGTGTTGGCCTCCTCGTTGCCTTTGATTCCCGAGTGGCCGGGAACCCAGACTAAGTAGACCCTGTTGTTCTTGCCTAGCTCATTGAGCTTCCTTCGGCACTCCCATACCATTTTAGATTCAATGGTATGAGAGTTCAGTGCTTCAGTGCAATTCAATTCGAGCAGTCGTACGAGACGGTTGTGTTTTTTGTCTCGTTTGGAGCTTCTCGGTACTGAATGTTTTGTTTTGCTTTGGTTTGAACTATTTTGTTTTGATTTGATTTGTTGTGTTACCCGGTGCGTGTATACTATTTTGTGTTATTGACTTCGAACCAGCGTGTGATTTATCATTGTACGTGTGTTTTACTTACTGTAAAAATTTTGACCTGGTGTGCGTTAACATTGAACCCGTGTTTAACTTGACCTACCGTGTGTGTACAAACTTTTACTGTGTCATTGACTTTTATTTTTATTTACAAAAATTGAACTTTAACTTTAAAATGTCTGAATTTAAGTGTGATTCCTGCCAAACAATCGTCTCGGAAAAGGACAAATACAAACTTCGCTGCAGTGGAGAGTGTCGCCGTATGACCTGTACTGGGCTGGATAAGTCAACAACCAAAGTGCTCTACCACCAAAAGTTCCATAACATTCGATTTTTTTGTAATGTTTGTGACTCTCCTACCTTGAAATATCTTCACGACAAAATATCACAGGTACATAAATCGCAGATTTCTATAGAAAATGTTGAAGCTCTTGAAACATGCTTAAAGAAAAATAATGACCTGTTTCCAATATTTTCTGAAATGTACGACATTTTAAATACTCATGACGCGAAATGGAAAACGTTATACAAAAAGATAGATGAGATTCATAGTCAACAGACACGATTGGCGGAAATTACACCAGAATCTCTGTTCCATTCTATCAAGGAAATGAAACAGAATATTTTTAATCTGTCATCTATTTTAACGGACAATCAAGACGAATCTATTAAAGTTCAGATTCATGACTCATCAAAGGATGAGTTATTGAAGGAAATGGCCAATATGAATAAAAGTATAAGCCAATTAGCACACACGGTTGAAAAGTTGGCTGCCAATGATAAGCCAATTAGTAGAAGTAACCCACCAATAGTGAAAAAGTCCGTTTCGACTCAAACCAACCATACGGATAAGCAAAACACAGAGCTTTTGACTTCTCCAAAAGACATTACGCCCAGACCTCCCAAATCCTCCAATAAAGATGAATGGCATTATGTGGTAGTGTCCAAAATCCCATCGACATATAGCGCTACCCTTCTTGCACACTATGTGAAGGAAAAACTTGGAACTACTGACTTTATTCGATGCTTTCCAATGATGAAGAATAAGGACAGTTCGCACTCCGACTTCAAAGTTGGTGTGCAGAATAATAGTCACCTAAAGCAGCTAAAAGACCCAAGGATGTGGCCGCTAGGCACTGAAATCGCAAAATCATCTTTAACACCCTTAAAGATTTCACCACCAGCGTCAAGTTTTTCGACCACAGGCTGTCATTTTATTCCAACCTCTGTAGACAGCCGTAGCCCAACACCACGCCCTGACTTAACACCTGTAAAAGCTAGGGAGATCAAATCTGTTAAGATTGGATCTGACAGGGAGGCTTTAGCTGCCTGTAAGTCTCTTGCGCAGGAAAATGTAGACTTTGTCATGGAAAAAAGTACAAGGAAAGATAGTTTGCTAAATATTGACCCGATGACTCCACCTATAGTGCGGCTGTCCCGTTATTCGGATACGGCTGATGGTCGTTATTTGTTGGCTAGACTGAGGGACTCTTCCTTATTAAAAGCTCTTCGGCTATTTCTAGCCTATCTCCATGACCAACCATCCAGTGTATGTTTTGAAGGGCACACCACCACCAGCATCAAATTAACTCTAGCTTCAGAGGGACTTCCTAGTGACGTGGACACCTTGCGTAAGTTGTATTATCGCTACCACAACGCATATGGTATTGGCTCAGCCGAAGTGGAAGCTGATCTTGCTGCCTTCAGGTCTTTCTTTTCATCCGAGAAACTTCAACAGCTTCAGAAAATTAGGGAGAGTCATGGCAAATATTTTTCCACTGGCTCTCCAAAAAGGAATCAAAATTTTTAACTAAATTGACGCGAACAGAGGATCAAGCACCCTCTTTAAAATTGGACGATGGCAAGCTTAGTGTTTTTCTTATTAATATTCAGTCCTTAAGACACAAAACAGATGAATTATTTCTCTTATTAGAAGAACTTAATTTTCCAGAAATTATTGCCATAACTGAGCATTGGTTAAATGTTGATGAGCCTGTGTTTATCAAAAATTACGCTACAGTAACTAGATTTAATAGAAGTAATTTATCTCATGGAGGTACTATGATAATGTCTACAAATAGCGACTTTTCGGCTGTAACTAAATTCGATAAACTATTGTCTGAAAAAGTATTTGAATTTTCCATTGTCTATCATAGTGCTTATAATCTTTATATAGTTTGTATTTACAGAACACCTGACGCTGACTTGCATATATTCAGTCAAAAACTACTGAGCTTGCTTGAATCCCTGCCTTTAAAAAGCAAGTTAATTTTATGTGGAGACCTTAATATTGACTTTTCCAATGTGTGTACTGCTCAAGAATCTCTTCAGTCCATTTTCGACTCTTTTGGCATAATCATGCATGTTGACTCACCAACCAGAATAACTAAAACTAGTTCTAGTACTATAGACTATGTCGTATCATCCTTCGATCCAAAATTCGTTGACTGTACTGTCCTTAATTCAGGTTTCTCGGATCATGAAGCAATACTAACAAAATTTTCGGCTAAATATAAGTGCAAAAATGCTTCGCGCAAATTATGCCGTATTTTTTCTGATAAAAATTTTCGTAACTTCAAGCACCTATGTCTAACAACAGACTGGTTTGTCCTATCTGACGATGTCAATATCGAATTTCCGAGATTTATAAAAACTTTATCTAACTTGGCATTCAAATCCTTTCCTCTTAGGCCTCTAAAAATCAAACAACATAAACCCTGGTCTACTAAAGGCTTACGTACATCTGCAAAGAACATGCGCTCACTATCCTACATAAAAAAATCATCGGACAGCGTCTTCTACCATGATTACGTAAAACGTTACAGAAAAATCTATCATAAGACTATAAAAGCTGCCAAGGACATTTATTATAATAGGAGGCTGGCCAATTCCGGTAATGTTGCTAAAGAAATGTGGTCTATTGTGAATGACTTAAGAAATAAGACCTCATCATCTAACACAATATCTATTTCACCCGAGAACCTAAATAATTACTTTGTAGATGTAGCAAAACATTTAAAGAACACCATAACTCCTTCCGATGACCCCCTCTCATTTCTCCCTAAGGCTAATATGAATTTACACAGTTTCTTCTTTACACCCGTAGTATTAGCAGAGCTTAACAGTACAATTAATGACATTAAAAACAAATCTTCATCTGGGGCTGATGGGCTTACTCTGAAAATGTGTTCGAACCTGCCGGAATGCACATTGAATCATTTTATCACTTTAATTAACAAATCATTCCAAAATGGAGTTTTTCCAAACTGTCTTAAGAGGGCAATAATTGTTCCTCTGCATAAAGGAGGAGATAAAGATCAAGCTTCGAACTATCGCCCAATTGCACTCCTTCCCACATTATCAAAGATCATCGAAAGATTGGTTAAAAAAAGGCTTCTATCTTTTCTTTTTAAATATAATATACTCTCTACCCATCAATTTGGATTTTTAAGTAACAAATGCACAAATGATGCCATGTTTTCCCTCTTTAATAATGTATACTCAAACCTGATCAACCATCACTCTATAGCAACAATTTTCTGTGATTTCTCTAAGGCTTTTGATTGCGTAGATCATAATATATTAACTAATAAATTGGAGTACTACGGTTTCAGAGGAGTGTCTCTCGAATGGTTTAAGTCGTATCTCAACAGCAGGACTCAGATTGTGAGGGTTGATACGTCGATGTCTTCTTGTAAACCAATTGAATATGGAGTGCCTCAAGGTTCAGTACTGGGCCCTATTTTGTTTCTGCTTTTTATCAACGACATTGCTAGTCTTAACATTAGCGGTGAAATCTGCCTCTTTGCGGATGACACTAGTTTCACGTGGAGCAACCCGGATATTACGACACTTCATAGGACTGTATCTAGAGACTTAGTCACGATTAAATCTTGGTGCGATTCAAATCTCCTATGCCTCAATGTTTCTAAAACAAAAGTTTTATCATATAAAAGTACATTGCAATCTTTTGTGCTTAATAACACCACTATTGAGGCCGTTGAATCTGTGAAATTCTTGGGGCTTATTGTAGACAACCGCTTAAAATGGGACTTGCACATCGATGCTTTATCAAAAAGGTTAAGTTCTGCATGCTTTGCGCTGAGATCAGTTTCCAAGGAGCTCAACTTGTCTACTTCTAGAACAGTCTATTATGCCATTTTTGAGTCGCATCTCCGATACGCCCTTCCATTCTGGGGTACGTGTTGTGCAACTCAATTTGAACGTATTTTTAAACTGCAGAAGAGAGCTGTTCGGTATTCACTGAGACTAAGCAGTAGGACTCATTGCCAGGATTACTTTAAAAAATTCAAAATATTAACTCTTCCGTCCCTATTCATATTTGAATCTGTATCCTTAATCCGCAAGCACGTATCTTCTATTCCAGAGAGGCCATCTCACAACTATCCGCTTAGAAACACGGAGCATGATCTTTATCTGCCAACCCCTCGCTCAGAGTTGGTTAAAAGCTCTATACTGTACAATGCAAAAAAAATGCACAATCATCTACCATTTGAAATCAAATCCATAAGATATTTTCCTGAATTTCGAAAGGTTTTGAAATCATACTTACTGGAGAGAGCCTTTTATGCAGTAAGCGAATTTTTTGTTCAAAATTGTTAATACTTAATATTAAGCTTCTTACACCCACTGGTTTAGTGAATATTATTTGATGTTTGATATCCTAAGGGTCTTTTGTAATGTAAAATCATCTGTCACACGAAATTAAATCTATAACGGCTTATCCCAGATTCAATTAAATACCTACTACCTAGGATAATGCCTTTTATGCAGTTAATGACTTTTTTCACTAAGGCACGTTTCTGCTCAGCTCACGCACTGGTTTATTGTTTGTACAAAATTTGTTATTGTTTTGTGATTTAGTTAGTGTTTACCTTCTGACTGAATTTACAGCTGTATGTTAACTTACTTTCTAACCGAATATACAGCTGTAGGTTTCATTCTGATATATATTTTTGTTTTATATTATATAAATTTGATTAATTTTAATTTAATTTTTAGTTTTGACTTTGTTTTGTTTTTGTATTGTTTGATTTTGATATTTTTATTTTGCTTTGTCTACAAAATTTATATTTTTTCGACAATAAAGCATTTCTCTCTCTCTCTCTTTAATTGCAGCTTGACTATCAGAATGTATGCAATGTCACATTTCTGATAGTTTCTTTCAAGATTCACCTCAACGCATCTCTCAATTGCAAGCAATTCTGCTTGAAAGACGCTTGGGCAGCGGCCTAGCGCAAGTGAGCATTTGGTGCGATTCCCAAACACTCCAGCGCCTGTCCCCGTCGTGGTCTTAGAACCATCAGTGTACCATTTGATGGTATTCTTTTTGAGAGCTTGGGTTGTGAGCCCCCTGTCCCAATCTTCTCTGCTACTTAGCACCGTGGTGAAAGTTCTCTCGATGCTAATTTTCTTTGTCATTACATCACTGGGAAGGTTTGCTGATGGGATATGTTTGGACAGAGAGGACCAAGCTCTCTGATTACGAATTCCCACAATGTCTGAACCTTCCCTAGATCGTCTTAGAATGGCCTCATGGGCCAATCTGTCTATCACTAGATGGAGAGGTGTGAGATCTGTGATGATCTCTAGTGCCCTGGTCGGGCAAGTTCTCATGGCTCCAGTGATACAGACACAGGCTAGTCTTTGTATTCTATCGAGGGTTTTCCTCGTATTGCTCTGACTTGCCTTGCCATGCCAGGCTATTGACCCATATGATATTATCGGTCTTACAATCATGACGTACATCCATCGCAGTATTTTTGGGTTACATCCCCAAGCCTTACCAGTCAGATTTCTGCACGCCATTAAGGCCTTTATTGCTTTGCTAGCAGTAGCCTCAATATGCTTGTTCCACAGAAGCTTGCTATCTAGTGTTAATCCCAGATATTTGACTTCAGCCTTCCAGCTTATTATGTCTCCACTCAAAGTGAGAGGTTTCATAGCTGGAAGTTTCCTTTTCCTAGTAAATGGAATATTTGTGGTCTTGAATGGGTTTATGCTACGCCCCACTGACAAGCACCATTGCTCAATAGTGCTGAGGCCCTCCTGCAATAATTCGCATAGGGTGTTCGCGAATTTTCCTCGGACTATTAGGACTATGTCGTCGGCATAGCCTATACATGTGAAGCCAAGCTCCGTGAGTTTGTGGAGTAACTCGTCTACTACTAAGCTCCATAGGAGGGGAGATATTACTCCTCCTTGAGGTTTTCCACGAGTAGCTTTAACAGAGGTGGTATGATCACCTACTTGGGCCTCTGCTATTCTCGTCTTCAACATCTTATACATCCATTTGATAACGGTCTTGTTCACTCCTCGCCGTGTGAGTGCCTCCCTGATTGACACATGTGTGGTGTTGTCAAAAGCCCCAGATATGTCCAGGAAGGCACACATTGCGATTTCTTTATTGCTCAGAGAACTCTGAATGACCTCAGTTAGCTGATACAGCGCGGTTTCTGTTGAACGCCCCGCCCTGTATGCATGCTGATATTTATGAAGTGGTTTGTCCTTCAGAATCTCTGTTCTTATGTAGTTATCCACTACTTTCTCCATCGTTTTCAGTAGAAACGATGTTAAACAGATAGGTCGCAAGGAGACAGTGAGGTTACTTCCCCCGCAATCCTAAACTCTATAATCCTATGATCGGAGAGAGAAGGTTCCTCCATCACTGTCCAATCAAATACGTTATTCCTGGCAGTAAGGCTGGCAATTGTTACGTCCAGGACCTCTTCTCTTGCTCTCGTGACAAAAGTGGGGGTTGTTCCCACATTAAGGGTTTCTAGATTATTAGCTAAGAGATATTCAAGTAAGCACTCACCTCTAGGGTTGTTGTTCGTGCTTCCCCAAATAACATTGTGCGCATTGGCATCACAGCATATGATGACTGGCAGTTGTCTGCTATTGCAGTATTGCATTAGCTCTTTAGCTTCCACTGGAGGTATTGCAGGATTGTCTCCAGCAAAATAAGCAGATGCAATAACTATGTCTCGGTTGATGCCCCCAGTGTTGAGGTGTACTAGAATTGGAACAAGGTCCCGAGTCATGAATTCTGAAACACATGTGTAATTAATGTTGTTTCTTATGATCACACAGGCACGAGGGGACTCCTGCCTCTGGTCATAGATCAATTCTGAGTCTTTAGATGCCAAACCTTTAATTTGGCCTGCTTTGCCTGTCCAGGGTTCCTGGATCAGTACAAAATCCAGTTGGGATTTCGCAAATAGCCTTGCAATCACTGCTGAAGCTCCCTTCGTGTGATGCAAGTTCACTTGCGCCACCTTGGAAAAGGGATGAAGGTGCTGTAGTCTGGGGTGTAGGGGCTGGGTAGTCCAGCCTCTAGTTCCCCCCTCCTCTCTTTCCTCCTGTCCCTCATCAAGATCCATCGGGAGGGTAGTCTCCTTGGAGCTCGAGCGGGTATCTGGGTCTCGGGTTATGGCCTCGACCCCTGCATGGGTTCGCTCTTCCCCCAGGACTGCAGAGAATTTCTCTGCCGCCCTGGCTTCTTTGGCAGAGCCAGCAGAGGCCTCGACCAGACCTGAGCTAGCAGTTTTATCCTGCACACCGGAGTCCGTAGATGTGGAGGGCATCTCCGCATCTTTTGGACCTCCCGCAAGTTTATTTTTCGGTCCTAGCCCCGAGACAGACACACGTCCAAACCTAAAGTTCAAGACGCATCCTTCTGCCTTCAGGGCCTCTCCTGATTGGTGATCGATCCCAATCGTGAGGACATTACGGGTTCCCTCCTTTTTGGAGTTGAGAACTTTCCAGGCTCCGGTACTGAGCCAGGTGTTCTGTACTTCGACGAGTCGGAGGATTTTCTCCGTCTCCATTTCGAAGCTTCTTGGGAAGTACACCGTTACAGTGACGGGTTTGGGGATGTTTTTCTCCTCCACCGCCACTAACTCGGGTCCTTCCCAAGACCTCAAGGCCGGCACTACTCCAATGAGCCAGTCCGCCGAATCCTGAGAACCGCAGTCCACCAGCATCATTCCACAGCGGAAATGTATACCGGTGAAGTGCATTCCCTTCACCTCTCCACTGCACATCTCTTCCACTAGAGTATCCTCCAGTGTTGAGAGCCGATGTGGTTCAAGGATTACTCTAGGGCAATCCTTGGGTATGATACCCACACGAATAGCCTTTACGGCCTTGGCAGCTGCAGCGTATCCAGTGGCATGCCCGGTTTTTGCTGCAGCTGTTTTCGGCTTTTTAGGCTGAGGCCTTTCCGGAGGAGTGATATGCTCCGCGCTTCTCTTTCCTGTCCCTTTTCCCGTCGGTGTTACCTTCGGGGTCGGGACAGTAGGTGGTATGGAGTGTTGAAGAGCCTGTTTTCTGGCCTCCTCAGGTGCAAGTCCCTGATGGAGGAGTCGCAGGTACTTCCGCACTCCTGCTCCACTGAGACCCTTTCTCAGTGGATCGTCTCTGCCGCCTGGCTGTCCAAGTTTCGGCAGGTCGAACGGCAGACGATTCCTTTGCCGTTTGGCATTTCCCTTTTTTACAGGGAGCCCGGATGAAGAGGTGGAGGCTTTCTCCATCTCTCCTCCGGTGAGTTTGGGATTATGTGAATGTTCCATAAAGTTCCCACGAGTAGCTGGGGACAAATCGGTCCACTTCTGCCGAGCCCCGCATGCAGGAGTAAGGGGTTAATACAATGGAGTTCCCCCATGTGCTCCAAGGTCGAAACCAGTAGAGACCAGTCCTCTATCTGGCCATGCATCCCTCGGCCTGGTTTCCCGCCTTGGATTTAGAATTTTTGATGAGGTTATTTCCTCTTGGTTCGGGCGGTTAAGCCAAGACCCCCCCGCATCACTGGCCCGCGAGACATGACCACAGACGACCAGGATGCGTTGGTTTGACAGGGTGGTTTCGAGGTTAGCTCGAAAGCACACCTGGCATCGTTGTACCTGAGTGCAATTCCCTTAGCCATGACACTACAGCTGGGACAGGTGAAGTTGGTCCGCGGCAGGGTATTCGTGGCTGCCAATTGAGTTTTTAGTCTCAATGAGCCCTATTTCCCCGCAGGCCCCCTTCTCATATAAAAATCATCGTTAGAGGCCCCCTCCTATCCGCCACCTGGAGACGCGCCGGGTTGGCACTTCACTCCTCCCAGATGCTGATTGACAACATCCGGACCGGAAAAATTTAACCTAAAAAAGATAATCAACAAATTCTAAATTGATGCAACACTTGTTTTTTTTTTTAAAATATAATGTATCCTAATATCTAAATAACAATTAACGATAGCTTTAATTAATAAAGCAATATGATAATCAATCACATTTTAATCAAAAATATGATTCTGAATATTTTTAAAAACAATTTTATTTCCTATAAAACTATGTAAAATCTCATTTATAATTTTTTTTTCGATAATATTAGAGCACGGAAGGCAAAACTTCTGAAGGGTTGACCTGAGTTTTGTTTTTTCTTTCGCAGTGTGCAGTGTAGTCCAAGGTGATTAGAATATTACAAGTAAATAAGGCGGTATAAGACTGTATGGAAACTTGAACCCAAAGAAAATGTACGAAACAGATACAGAAGAGGAGTACAAGAGGAAAAGGGATGAACAGGATGAAGCTTTTGGAAGAAGTAAAATAATCAGAAGATCACCTGGGAAAGGAAGCAAGGAGAGAAAGAGGATAAAATGGTAACAATGATGGAAACTCTAATCAGCAAGAATGATGACCTGATGAATGAGAACAAGCAGATTAGGAAAGAACAGGCAGATAACAACCAAGAATTACTAGGAATAAAGGAAGAGAATTTGAAACTGAAGGAGGAAGTTGAAAAGCTAAATAGTAGAGTAGAAAGCTTAGAAAAAGAAAGTAGAAAGAAAAATTTGATAATCTCTGGAATAAAAATGGATGAACAGGATGATAAAAAACTCAAAGAAAAAATCTAAAGCTTTATAAAGAAAGAAGTGAAAGCAGAAGTGAACCTAGGAGAATTGGAGAAAAAGCCTGCATCGTAGAGTTGGAGAGTTTTATGGATAAAATTGAAATTCTGAAAAATATGGCTGAGTGGGCTATGGCGTTGGAAATGCGTTCGTAGCTTGCAACAGCTCATCGTGAGCGCGGGTCCGAATCCCGCTAGAGCCATGGTTGTTTCTACTGGACCCGTGCACAGGTATTCTGTATACCTCTTCTGGAAAGTGTATTCCAGTTATTAAAAGAAGGGCAAACTAAGAAGTCTTCCAGACAAGATCTTTATCTACTCAGACTCAGACAGAAGAGCCGAAGATACAAAAAGAAATACGGGACTTTGGAATCATCGACAAGACCATCTTTCAATTATTGGTTTCCAACTCTTGTTTAAAAGGGACAAATTCATTATTTGATAACTATTTCTACGTAAAACATCAAAACTTGATATGATGTGGGTGAGTTATGTTGTACAATTTTTCCTACTCATACTCAATACTCTTTATGACTTCACATAAAAAATAATATCAAGTACTCGACCTTGGGAAAGGTTATGGGCTAACTTTTATTCCCCGTGGGATTCTATGTGCTGGTTTCCGCATCGAAATGTTGTATATTAATGAACACTATGTGCGGATTTAGATAGTCATTTTTAACAACGACTTTTTTAATATTTATTGGAATGATAACTTTTATTTCTATTGCTGGATTTTTGTAGATTTTTACCATATTTTTGTGTAGTATGTCACTGGACGGTTCTGTGGGAGTCTTTCAGTACCATTGAAACTTTTACTATGGAGTTTGCAATAGAGATAGACTTGACCTTGGAAAAGGACAGAGGCCACTTTTAGTTATCTGTGAGACACTATGTGGTGGGTTCCGCACCTGAAAATTGTATATTTCTGATTTCTCTGATTGGATTAAGATGGTCTTTTTACCATGCCTTTTTGTGAAATTTATTGGAATGATCTGGTAATGGCTGTAAATATAGCTGAGTCTAGGTGGATGGTTCTATACCTGTAGTATCCAAAGAATTATCTCTTAGCTCAATAATACAACAGTACAGATTGTATGTATTAAATGCAAATATTTCTAAGTATAAATAACATTTGGTAACAAAATGAATGGTTATATAAAATCAGTGATGGTAATCTACACATTTTCCACCCAACTATGGGGAAAAGATATATTGATTGAACATATCAGGCTAGTTCTGGCTACAAATAGATCCTTTGCCTAGGAAGAGCATTCATCCTTGCTTGAAAATACAGCGAAAAAGGAGAGGGCGAATGGGAAAAACACGAAGGTAGGATATGAAAGGCTGACAGTGAACGGAAAATTGTGGAAGTGGGAAGAGAAAGAGGCTAAATTGATTGAAATGGAGGATGCACCAAAAAACGTAAATATGGGAAGTTTGGTTGAATTTCAGAATAACGATGAGGCTATGAAACAGGAAAACACCGTAAGGAACTCAATAAGCAAACTAGAATATCGAATGAAATTTAGACAAAAAATGAAACAAGAAATAGTAAAGTTTGGTACACGGAATGTGAGATCAACTTTCGAAGAAGGAGGTTTATTAAGTATAATAAGAATGATGAAAAAATATACAACAGACCTATTGGCATTGCAGGAGACAAACCATAAAGGGATTACGGCACAAATGATAGACAGATACACCTTTTTCAATAGTGGGCAGGAAGATAATAGATATCTAGGAGTAGGTTATATCGTAAGTCAAAAAGTTAAACACATGGTAGTAGACTTTGAAGCGATATCTGAGAGAATTTGCCAAATATAAGAAAATAAGCTTAATAAATATACATGCACCTACTGAAGATAAAGAGCTGATGGATAAGTATGAATTTTATAATAAAGGAGATAGCTTGTAAGAAGAGATTCCAAAATACGATATCAAGCTAATATCTGGGGATATGAATGCGAAAGTAGGCAAAGAACCAGCTTATAGAAGGTAACAGAGGGAAAAGCCAACATGTAGAAATCTACGAAAAAGGAAAAATCTTGATAGAATTCGCATCGGAACATAACTTGAGAATTACGAGCACCAGCTTCGATCACAAATACATACGTAAAACAACACGGGTGTCACCAGATGGACGGACAAAGAATCAGATTGATCACCTTCTTATAGAACATGGTTCGATAAAGAATGCAAGGTAGCAGTGGGGAAAAGTAATCAAGCCAGAATGAAACTGCTAGAGGAAGAGACAGAAGAAGCTAGGAGAGTCTATGTCGAGGTGAAGAAAGATACTAAAAAGATACTCAGACAGAAAAAGAGAAAAAATATTGACCACAGACTGGATGTACTTGAGGGTTACTTCATCAATAATCACGTTAGGAATTTTTATCAGGAGGCCAAGAAAGCGAAGCAGGGTACCGAGCAACATCAAGCAGTAGTATACTGTAAAGACAAACAAGGAAATTTGATAGGTGATTTAGAGGAAAAATTAAAAGGTGGGCAGAACACTTTGAGGAATTATTGAATGGTGACAAGAAAGGAATGCAAACGGAGAACGAGGACGACACGCCAACGTAGCAAGATATAGAGGAACCCACAGAAGAGGAAATAGAAAAAGAAATATATAGATTCAAGATCAATAAAAGTGCTGTAGAAAATGACATACCAGCGGAGATAATAAAATATGGAGGCAAGAAGCTGAGAGGAAGAATATGCAAGCTAATCCAGACAATATGGAAGGAGGAGAAAATGCGGGCTAGGTGCCCGATCCACAAGAAAGAAAACAAAGCAGATTGCGACAACTAAGGGGAATCTCTCTTTTAGGTGTGGTTTACAAAGTTTTAGCAAGAATCATCAGGAACCGATTGAACAAGTATCAGAGTCTTATCGGAGAATATCAAGGAGAGAGAAGGGAGAGGCACAATAGACCAGATATTCACACTCAAAACGATTATGCATAAAACCTACGAGCACAACCTGGGATTGCATATTTTATTTGTCGACTTCAAACAATCGTTAACAGGACGAAAATCGAAGAATCACTAAAGAGTTTACAAATATCCGAAAAGATCATCAATCTCGTTAGAATGACTGAAAAACGTACAGAGCAGAGTCGCAATAGAAGGTCAGGTCTCTAGCAGTTTTTGAGTAAGCATAGGACTAAAGCAAGGAGATCCCTTGTCAACAATGCTATTCAATTTTGTGCTGGAAAACTTTTTACGAGAGAGCGGTATTCAGACAACCGGATAAATTTATCACCATCGACATCAGGTTATCGCCTATGCAGACGACATAGTAGTACTAACTAGATCTAAGAAAGAAATTGCACTAGCCAAAGCAGCAGCATCAAATTGTTTTTTATATGTAGACCAAGACTGTTTACCGTCGAATTTTGGGGCTTCAATTTTAACTGGACTAACTACACCATTTTGAATTTCATTGGACTATCTTCTCAAGTGAACTTCTGGCTTCATTTGTGATATCTTCTCTTCCATCAATTGAAATTTTTGATCAAAACTTTCTTGAACTTTCTCTAATTTATGTTCAACTTCCTCTAATTTCTGGTCAACTTCTTTTTAATCTTTCTGTCTGTTTCTATCTTGTTCTTCTAAGATTTGCCTTATTCTTGTCTCTTGTTCTTCTTTTTCCTGTTGTCTAATTTCTTTCTCGTTCTTCTTTTTCTTGTTGTCTAATTCTTTCTTGCTCTTGTTTATCTTGTTGTCTAATTCTTTTTTGTTCTTCTTTATCTTGTGGTCTAATTCTTTCTTGTTCTTGTCTACTTCTTGCTTGTTCTTGTCTACTTCTCTCTTGTTCTTGTCTACTTCTTTCTTGATTTTCTAGAATTTGTGCGTTTTTGCTTATTTCTGCAAAATTTGCCAATTCGTCGTAATCTTTCGATCTGGTATTCACCATATACTCTCAGCAAAATGCGAAGATCCCTTTTTCTGACACCAATTGTAACGTTTAACCCTGTGCTAAACGTTTTGGGGTGAGTTCACTTGCGTAACACTCAAAAGTTCGCAGATTGCTTCCAATGGTTTATTTTCAAACACTCAGTACACGATCTTCTGTTGTAGTACAACTGTCACAACTTGTCACTTTGACTATCGCGTTTCAACTACTATCGACTTATGCCTCCAATTGACTGATACAATTAACTGACTCTGTTCCGTGATCGTCACTTCTTTATATATCTGAATCTTGAATATTCATCGAGAATGTTCTATGATTATTTAGATACACATAATTAATATTCTAGATCCTTGTCAATAGTATGACAAATTGTACCTCACAAATAGTTTCTGGAAGGATCGAGAATAAATCTACTATAATTCTAGAACTACATATTGGAATATACATGCAATAACTATTGTAAACAAATCAGAACAAATACAAACTAAAAGAAATAATAACAGTAAGTACATGATAAACTACCCACGTAACAATACGTTTATGTTTAAAGTCGTGTTACAACGTCAATATTTTTGATCTTATTCAAAATGGAGGAGGAGTTTCGAATTGTGGTTCTATTCTATTGAAAATTTTATTTGTTTTTAGATTGATGACTTCCTTTCGCAAATCTTTCTTATTCCAGTGTAAATTTTCAAGATAATTGCGTCGTATATATCATCATGAGACAGGCAGCACCAATATGGTTAGCAATGAGAGTACGAGAGTACCTACAAAAATTATACCCAGTTTAATATTTGACTAGCGCTCAACTGCTTGTAGGTACTAATTACACAGAAAAAAAGTACCTAGTCAAACAAATTTCTGGTTTCAATATGGCGAAAAAAATCATTTAAAAGAAAACGATAGTTTATTTGTATTAAATGATTACTATTTATTTGATACAAAAACCTTTGAAAAAGTCAAGTGTTATATATCTTTCTTCTGGTTCATTTCATATATGAGTAATTTATTTCATCTGAGAATGTACAGCATAATGCAACCAAATAAATATTTGTTTCTGTTGATTACTTCGTCGTAGTCAGCCTTTTTTTGCATCCACTCCTGAACAGGCCTCCTCTTCACTGCCTTATCAGTATTCCAACTGGGACCTACAGCTTAAGGTGGACTCCAAACCATCAATGTGTCTGTAAGAGACATATGATTCTACCAGGTCAGAGTGTTTTTGAGGCATACCTTGCCACGCTACCTCAAAGCGGATTGGTAAAGGGCAAGTGTTGTCGACCACTAGCAAAATTTTTATGTATGGAAAAAGTCCTTGACGTTTGGCTCGAACCTAGACCTCTCGGTTAGAAGTCCAACGTCTTACCAACTAGACCACCGGACGGGGACCTCCTTGTTGCTGATGTTGATTGCTTAAATATTCTTTTTTTATTAAGTATGTAATACCAAACTCTATACAAGTAGTATTCTGTAAACTTTGGTAATATTATTCAAGCCTTAACCTGGCAAGGAAGGATGCTCCACGCAGCGATTCCGTTATGTTGTAGCGAAAGAGAGTGACAACGTACTAGTTACATTTTGAACTCTTTATGCTAATATGGTTATGTATGTGATGAATTTTCAATAAATGATGTCTAATGAAAATAATTAGGAGTTATCTAATATCATTACAAAAAAATCCAAAATCTTTGTATTTTTTCGCAAAGTTATTACAAAAGATCTGTATACCTACTATTTTACCATATGAATTCACAAAAAGTATTATCTTATTTTGATTTAAAACACATATATATATCCTAACGTATACAAGAAAAATGGAAACAAATTGACGTACCCAGAGTTTACAATATATTGAAAAATTAAGGTGTAGAGCATCTATCATTATTATATATATTATAGATATCTTCATTTACACATATCCTTACGTTAAACGTAATTAGGCTCTCAATACCTAGGTGGCGCGAAGTGTGTCCCGCTGGTAGATCTGGTCTGGTAAATTCCGACTATCTTCCAGTTGCTTTTGTCTAGTTGGATACAGCTTCCACTTATGTGGCGCTGATGAAAGCTAACAAGCTTGAAATCACGTGATCCGCTTCTAGTGGTGGTTGTGTCCAACTAAATAAAAGCACAAAGGTGTAGAGCATCTATCATTATTATATATATATATATATATATATATATATATATTTGATAAAATAGATTTTTGTTGGGGATGCAGTCATTTAATAAATAAAATTCTTTGGATTATGCCAAGCTTTCAAAGAATTTTATTTATTAAATGACTGCATCCCCAACAAAAATCTATTTTATCAAATAATAAACCAGTCAAGAATTCAGAATCAAACAATATATATATATATATATATATATATATATATATATATATATATATATATATATATATATATACATGACAAACATTCATAGGGTTGCGGCACTATGGTCTGTAGGATAATGAAAACTCTTTTTCAATTATCAACGTTTCGATAGCGGTGGCTATCTTTTTCAAGGCTGTATTAAAATAAAAGAAAGTTACAAGGAAGTACTTAATTAAAGGGATATAAGAATCATCGAAATAATAATCAAGAAAAATATTTATATTTGGTTTCGAAAAGAAACTAAACTACAAATATTATAACTTTGTGCTGTTTGTTTTTATTTTTAATTCTCAATTGACAGCGTAGACATTAGACGTCAGACATGCAACCCATAGACAAAATTAACAAAGAACACACAAATCAAGGAACAAAATAAAAGACAGTAACTTTGAGTTCCATGTATTCAAAAATTTAAATAAAAAGTAAAAATACAATCTTCCCCTGTTTCTTTATTCAAGTTTTTTGGTATTTATGACCATAATTTTCTGTTGTACCTTAATTCTCGTACAGTTGAGTTCAATATTCTAATATTAGATATAGAAATTCAATTTAATTCTGATAACATAAGAATGAATGATGTACCTATCTATATTTAACACTCAAATCAATGTAAGTTGGAATTCGTATAACGTGTTTTATATATATAACTATTTTTCTTGATTATTATTTCAATGATTCTTATATCCGTTCAATTAAGTACTTCTTTGTAACTTTCTTTTATTTCAATAGCCTTGAAAAAGATATCCACCGCTATCGAAACGTTGGTAATTGAAAAAGTGTAGTGCCGCAACCCTATGAATGTTTGTCACTTTGGTTATACATTCTCGGCAGTGAATTACTAAAATTATATTATATATATATATTATATATATATATATATATATATATATATATATATATATATATATATATATATATGTATATATATAGAAATAATACTTCCATGCCCAGCTGGTAAATTGAACCTACACTTCTCAGGTTGCCGTAATAAGAACGAGGTTTGTCTTCTACATATTGAGTTTGTATGCGTTTTTTCCACTATATTGCTCAATCAGATTGATTACCAAACATAGCATCAGTCTCCCAGACATATATCATGATTTCGAGGTTGTTGCCTCTCATCAGTATGTTGCAGGGCGCAGAGCCATATTTGATAATAAATCCTAATTTGGAACTCATACTTTTATCAATCTTCAGTATAGAACTGTCGGTGGAGACAAGTATGAGCGATATATTAAGCATGTATAATGGTGGATAAGAACAATCGGCAAAGGTGAATAATTAATTAAATAAATAAAGAGCTATCCGTACCAGATGACCATATTAGAATATGAATAATAATTTCATGCCTAGCTGGTAAATTGAACCTACACTTCGTAGGGTGCCGCAATAAGAACGAGGTTTGTCGTCTACATATTGCGTTTATATGCGTTTTTTCCACTATACTGCTATTATAATATATAAAAAATGTTCTTGAGGATGCAGTCATATATTCAATAAAATTCTTTGATTGAAGCCGAGCTTTCGAGAATGTTTATTCTCTTCTTCAGGGCAAAAATCGTGAATTTAGAATAAATTAGCCAAAAACAGGAAAGATTTCATAGCCATCAATTAAAAATGTCATTATTTATATTATATAAGAAGAGAATAAATATTCTCGAAAGCTTGGCTTCAATCAAAGAATTTTATTGAATATATGACTGCATCCCCAAGAACATATTTATATATATATATATATATATATATATATATATATATATATGTATGTATGTGATGGACGATCTAGTATATTCTTGTCTGAATAAAGTATCTTTCCAAATCCCTTTTCTCAAAAAAATATGTGGATGACATAATCCTATGTGTTCCGCAAGATCGGATAGAGGAAACTCTTCAGGTCTTCAACAGCTACAACCAAATCTTACAATATACCATCGAACAAGAGGATAGTAACCACAGTGTCCCCTTCTTAGACACCAAAGTCATTAGAAGGGATGACAATACCATTATCACATCATGATACACGAAGCCTGGTTCCTCAGGTAGATTTCTACACTACAAATCTTTTCACCAGAAAAGACAAAAATTCAACCTGGTTCTAGCTATGAAAGACAGACTGATCAAAACCTCTCACCCCACCTTTCGGATAGAAAATCTAAGAAAACTAGCACAATTATTCATAAATAGTGGCTATCCAAAAAAACTCATTTATCATTTAATTCTCAGCAGGTCCTCCATCAACTCTACCCCAATGAATAACAGACCAATAACGAACACCCCTGTAAAATTTTGTTCTCTACCACATTTAGGTAATTTATCTATTCAACTTAAAAACATTTTAATCAGTTTTCAAACATCTAACTTTCCTTCAAAAACAGTTTATCTATTAATAACCTCTTCTCTAAACTGAAAGATAAAGAGAAATTATTACATAAGTCAAAAGTAGTATACTCCATACCCTGTGGAAATTGCAATCTTTTTTTGTTTGGTCTTTGTCTCGTAAGCAGCAAAGCCAGGTCTAAGGCTGCGGTCTTCACAAATATGATTTAAATTAATCTTTTTTTGTTTGGTCTTTGTCTCGTAAGCAGCAAAGCCAGGTGTAAGGCTGTGGTCTTCACAAACATGATTTAAATTAATCTTTTTTTGTTTGGTCTTTGTCTCGTAAGCAGCAAAGCCAGGTGTAAGGCTGCGGTCTTCACAAATATGATTTAAATTAATCTTTTTGTTTATTTGGTCTTTGTCTCGTAAGCAGCAAAGCCAGGTGTAAGGCTGCGGTCTTCACAAATATAATTTAAATTAATCTTTTTTTTGTTTGGTCTTTGTCTCATAAGCAGCAAAGCCAGGTGTAAGGCTGTGGTCTTCACAAGCATGATTTAATTTTTTTTTTGTTTTGTCTTTGTCTCGTAGCCAGGTGTAAGCCTGCTGTCTTCACAAACACGATTTTAAATTTTTCTTCTTTTTAACTGGTATTTGTCTCGTAAGCAGCAAAGCCAGGGGTAAGGCTGCGGTCTTCACAAACATAATTTAAATTAATATTTTTTTGTTTGGTCTTTGTCTTGTAAGCAGCAAGCCAGGTGTAAGGCTGTGGTCTTCACAAACATGATTTAAATTAGAACAAATGTGATATAAATTAATCTTTCTATTGAGTCTTTGTCTCGGTAGTAGCAAAGCCTGATGGAAGACTAAGACTACAGACATTGGCAGAATAATAGTTGTCAGTGAGATACATAATCATACTTTTGCAGATCTGGAGCGCTATTCTGTACCTACACGTTTCCGATAGCCGTCGGTATCGGTATGTTATCGACAAACATCGGTTGCGCTGCCGACGGGATCATGATGACGCTATTCTGTATTCCATTGTTACCGACGCTCGGAAACGCAACCGACCACTATCGGTAAACGAGTGACTTCACATAAACATCACTCGTTTTGGTATGTTCTGCCAATGAGCGTTGAGGCGTTTTGTGAACATCAACCTAAACGTCAGCTTTTGCGATTTTAAATTGGCGGTAGTGCATAGAGGTAGTGTAGATAACCAAGATCAGCAGTCAGCTGTCAAGAATTCATTAAAATAATTATTATCGTACAATAGCGTAATTCAGAGAATGATTTCTTGTGAAGACTTTTGCACATTTTTATATTTATGGTAAATATGAAGAGTAAACTACTTTTATAAAATGATTCGAACATTTCTTTAAACGAAATATTTATATGAGTGCGAATTAGAAAGGGTTTTGAACAATAATGTGGTAAACCATTGTTGACTCTAATTCTCAATCTCTTTAAGAATAAATAAAAATATTGCAATATGTTGACTACCTAATAATTTTTACCGACCGTATAAAACGCTAGTCACTACACTGTGAAATCACCCTTCAAATAGTCCAATAGTCCAAATTCACTGAAATAATACGCAATAAAAACTTAAAGAAAACATCAACAAAGAATGACAATTCCAATATACATCGGTATCGGTTACCGTGGGGTTCCTGAAGGCACGGTAGAGATACCGACTCTTGTCAACTCGGATTCGCGATATCGGTTGGTAACAGAGCATACAGAATGCCGCACATCGCGAGTTAGCGATGGCTGTCGGTAAGTAACACTTACCGATAGCGACGGCTATCGGAAACGTGTACAGAATAGCGCTCCTGGCCGATCAAGAGTGAAGCGTCGAGAGCGCCGCCAATGTCAGTATGGCCGTGTTAGAAACCAGCCGGCGATTCTTCTTATTTTTATATTTATAACGAAAGCTGCTGTCAGTCAACGGGAACATCAACTGACGACGTTATTCTCATATATTTTTATTGCTCAAGGTTAACGGAGGGTGGCTAAAGAATTTATTACCTGGCCGCATGAAAAAGGGAAAAGAGAGATACGTCGTCATACTGATATTCTCCGTGCTCGGGTATACAGGCTACTTTTAAGCTGTTATATTTTGCGTAATAAAAATTAGAGTAAATATACGTTAGTATTTTATTTTAGTTTCTATCAATATATATATATATATATATATATATATATATATATATATATATATATATATTTGATAAAATAGATTTGTTTGTTGGGGATGCAGTCATTTAATAAATAAAATTCTTTGGATTATGCCAAGCTTTCGAGAATATTTATTCTCTTCGTCGGGGCAAAATTCGTGAATTTAGATAAAATTAACCACAAACAGGAAAGATTTCATAGCCATCAATCAGAAACGTCATTAATTATTTAATTTAATCTATTGTATATCTCTCTCTATATATATTTTAGATTTCGTTTTATCTAATTGGCTTTTTAAAAACGATTATTTTATTTATTTACTTCTGACACCACTTATTATTAATGATTTAATAATAAGAATTAAATTATAATTATTATACAAGTGAAATTAACTGTAAGGTTAGGATGATTATGAAAACTGACATAGATTCGTCTTACTTTAGATTTACATTTCAGAATGATTAAAATTATAAAGTGTTCCTTATTTATAGTGAAAAAATGTACAATATGGAATATAATGTTCTCATGGGAAAATGCCACTAATTGCGTCATATTCACGGATTCCATAGTCAGCATACTCGGGACGGTGTAATCAGAAGAGTTTCTGGATATGTTATCAGTTGAAGTACGATATGTTGAAATATGATATTCCTGGTACTGCATTGTCATCATACTGTTGTGAAGTCGAGTTCATGGGTTTAGCAGAGTCAGCAATATTGGTTGATATAACAGCTCCCATCATTTATAAAAAGTTGGTGCTATGCAGTAACTTTTAAGGTAGATTGGATATTCCAATGGTAGGAATTTCAATTACTTCATTATTTTCAATGTTAGGTCTTCTTCTTGGAAGTAGACTTGTAATTCTTTTGAAGGTGGATGATTTTTCTTCATTTTCTTCCTTTTGTCCTTTGAGTTTTTTCAAAATTTTCATTATGATATAAATAGTAATGATGCATAGAATGGATCCTATAGAAATGTAAGTGAACCAAGATATATTTTTGGTCACGAATGGTTCGTTCATTAGATTTTCTAATTCTTTTGAATATTGCTCTAATTTGTGGTTTGCAATATCCAATTCTTCCATGTTTATTTCATTTAGCTTTAGTGGTTCTAGTTTAGGAATGTTGATACTTTCAACTAAATGATCACAACATTCGTAAGGTATTATTACTGGATGAGAATTGTCGGCATAGTCGGTAGATTTTTGGCTTTCTGCTTGGATTTTTGTTATTCCTACGAAGGCTTGACATTCGGAGGTAAACTTCACAATTGAGTTCTGCATTATTGTTACAATTTTCGTGTTATGTTCAGGACAGTTCATGTTTATTTGAAGTGGTTCTGCTACGATAACTAGCCAAACATTGTCTTTGAGTTTGAACACATTGTAGCCTTGACTGTAGATTACGGAACTTTCACAGGTTTTGGGCACATTTTGACGGTTTTTCAATAACTGCGCTTCACACACTGCATTGTTGTCTATGGGGTAAGCGTACAAGTTGGGACACAACTTCTTATGTGGACCTATTTCTTTACAATTATTAGGCTCCTTTACAGGAATATACATTAGAGAATCATCATTTCGCGCAATGTATTTATGACTAATTGAAAGAATATGATGAAGGCCAGTTCTTTTATCCAAAATTGGAATAGGAAACAGATGATATAGAGTATAAAGTTGTTGTTCAACTAACGGTATTTTCAAAATGAAGACAATTTGGTTATGTTGTTGATATGCTTCAAGCTCTATTAATTGAAGATATTGTGCAATTTTAGAGATTTTTACTGGTAAAGGGAGATTATTTCTCACAAGGTTTTGTGATATCTCTTGAAGAGCTGATACCAAGTTTTGTGGTGAAATAATTGAAGAGTGAATTATTTTCAATCTTGCAAATGTTACTGCATTTATAATGTCATTTAAATTATCTTCAATAATCAAATAACTCTCCATTAATTTTTCGCATATTTCCAAAAAGTTTAGTTTGGCTTCAACAGTTTTAACTTGGTTGTTAATATCATGAATTGCTCTTTCAATTTTATAAATATCTTCATTAAATGTTTTTCTATCAATTGTTAAATTTTGTATTGTTTCGTTGAAAGTTCTAATTAGAGAGGATGATACTGAAATCTGATTCTTAAGAAGGTTTTCAATGTGATGTTGATCATTGTTTAATTTTTCTATATTTTTTGTATAAAATTCACCATCTGTAGCATCTAAGTTGCCTGTTATGGTTTTAAATACGCTTCCTATAATGTTCACTAAACCTCTTTTAACGCGTTTTGTATCTATGATGATTTCGTTGAATTTCTCTTGTATGGATTTAGATATTTGTGTTAGTAAATCTACGTGTGTCTGTACATCGGAACGAAAAATATTCATAGCGTGATAATCTGGTTTTAAAGTATTACGTATAGTGTCCAAAATTTTGTTGTTGTTTTCATATGCAGCTAAAAGTCCTGTAATGTTCTTGTGTACTAGTAGAGTCCACTTGTCGTTGGAGATGATAATTCTTGTTTCATCGTGATAGAAGACTCCTATCGTGTTGTTTATAGGATCAATTTGAAATTGGCAAAAGGCCATATTGACCAATAGGGGGTACCTGAAAACATTTTAGTTTTCAGAATATGGTTTCATACGGTCGAAATTAACTTTTGTTTGTTGATTAGTATTAGAATTAAGTAAAATAGCTGAATTATTGAAAATTTCTAAAATATCGTATGGACCATTAAATTTATTCTGTAACTTGTTTTTTAGTTGTGACTCTTTAATAAATACTTAATCTCCTACTTGAAAATTTGGAGTATTTTCGTGTACATGCTTATCGAAACGATCTTTAGCTTTCTGTTTCTTGCTTTCATTGCGTTCTCTGGCTATTTTGTAAAAATGTGAAAGTCTGTTATTCAGATCTCTAACATATTTTGTTATTAATTCTTTTTCATTGTATAGCTGCTCTGGCGGTCTACTTGAAGTATGTCCGAAGACTAACTCATAAGGAGTGAAACCATGAGTTTTATTTGCTGAATTGTTGTAGCAAATAACTGCGTACGGTAAAACATTAAAGGGATGTTCGTTAGGATATTCGGCGAGATTGACTCTAATCATTTCTAACAGGGTCGAATGAAATCGTTCGAGAGATCCGTTAGACTGCGGATGTCCTACGCTGGAAAATGTCATCTTTATGTTATACAATGTACAGAGGTCTCTAAGTAGAGAATTATCAAACTCTCGGCCATAATCGGAATGTATTCGAAGGGGAGTGCCATAGTGTCGAAAATATAAGAGAAGGGTATTAACTACTGATTTTGCAGATTTGTCTTTGATCGGGTAAGCCTGACTGAATTTTGTGAGTTCATCGCGTATTGTTAAGGCATAATTTCTGTTAGGAACTTCTAATATGTCTATATTAATACGTTCGAACGGTGTTTTTGGAGTTTCTGTGATTACGAGTGGTCTGTCGAGATTTTTCCTACATGCTTTATTTTTCTGGCATATTTCACAAGTTTTTATAAAGTTCTCAACGTCTTTTGTCAGTCCGTTCCAGTTATATATTTCTCTTATTCGACGAATAGTCTCGCTTATTCCTCTGTGTAAATTCGTCTTTCCATTATGATTTTGGTCAATGATAAGGGGAATTTCGTCTGTATCTGGAGTTTTGGTCTGGTTTTGAAAAATTTTAAATTTGAGTTGTTTTTCTGAAGTAATAAATGATAAAATTTCTAGTATGGGTAAATCAATACTAGTTTCAACACAGTATGTCTGGTTGTCCTGAAAAAGGTCTTGATCTTTGAAAAGGGCTCCAAATAAATATTCAGTTACTGTACCTGGATTATATGGTAATGCTATTATAAAATATTTTCTATTTTTCACAGTTTTGCTAGATAATACATTAATTTTAAGATGTTCGAAGTCGTAGTTCTCTTCAAAAATATCATCAATAATTTTTTCTTGAATTTCGTTCAGTTGGTTTTGTCTAAGAAGTATATTTTTATTATTCTTATCTAGTAATTGTCCGTTACTTGATTCTATTTTCGAATAGTCCAAAAGGGATTTAGTCTTGTATAAATTTACAAATGTATCAAATTCTTTATACATGTTTTCTAGAAATTCAGGGTTGTTCTTTTGATCTTCGGGGATATTTTCATCTATGTTCTCATTATAAGCAAAAGTTGAATAAGGTGTTAGATTGTATTCAGATTGGAATTTTGATAAATTTTGTATATGATTTACTTTAATGCGGGAAAATGCATCTGCATTTTTGTTTATCTTTCCGGGTTTGTACTTAATCTCGTAGTCATATTCTTCGAGCTTTAGTCTCCATCTTGCTAATCGACTACCTGTATCTTTTACTGAAAAAAGCCAAGATAAGGGACGATGGTCTGTGATTAAAGTGAATTTTCTTCCAAAGATGTAGGGTCTAAAGTGTTTTACTGCCCAAACGATCGCAAGTAATTCTCTTTCAATGGTGGAGTATTTTGTTTCTGCTTTGCAAAGAGTTCTTGATGCATAAGCTATCGGAAGATCTTTACCAATTATTCCTTGAGAGAGAACTGCACCAATCGCAAAAGCGCTTGCGTCTGTTGTGAGAATGAAAGGCTCTTCGAAGTTTGGATATATGAGCACTGGGGTAGAGATAAGGGCTTGCTGTAATTCGTCAAATGATTGTTTACAATCGGCATCAAAATCGAATGGAACGTCTTTTTTGAGAAGTCTGGTTAGTGGTTTTGAAATTCTAGCGAAGTTTTCGATAAATCTTCGGTAGTAACCGGCTAAACCTAGAAAAGATTTTATGTCTTTTTGGTTCTTAGGTGTTGGAAAATTTATGATACATTCAACTTTAGATGGGTTTGGTTTGACACCATCTTTAGTAACAAGATGTCCTAGATAGGCTACTTCCTTGCGGAGGAATTCACACTTATCCGGTTGGATTTTCATATTTGCATGTCTGAGTTTCGTAAAAACGTCAGTCAGTCTGTTAATATGTTCATGTATTGATGGGGAATATACAATAATGTCATCCATATAAACTAGACAACGCTCATTTTGTATACCGAGTAATATATTGTCCATTACTCTCTGAAAAGTTGAAGGGGCATTTTTGAGACCGAAAGGCATTCGGACGAACTCGAAATGTCCATTCTCGACTGAAAAGGCAGTCTTCTGAATATCTTGTGGATCAATTTCGATCTGGTGAAATCCAGAAGCTAAGTCTAGAGTAGAGAAATACTGACACTTGCCAAGTTGATCTAAGAGGTCTGAAATATTTGGCAGCGGATATTTATCGTTAATTGTGATTTTGTTGAGCTTACGATAATCTACAACTACTCTCCACTTTTGTTTGCCTGATGCGTCCATTTTCTTAGGGACGACCCAAACTGGAGATGAAAAAGGTGAACATGAAGGTCTAATAATGCCTTGATCAAGCATTTTATTGATCTGGGATTTAACTTCATCTTTGTGTATTTGCGGATACCTATAAGACTTGGTGAATGTTGGTTTGTCGGAATTAGTTTTAATGGAATGTTCAATTTCGTTGGTAAAAGTCAATTTGTCTCCTTCGAGGTAAAATATGTCTGAGAATTCAATACACAGATTTGTTATGAGCTCTGATTCTTCATCGTTTAGATGCTCTAATTGAAGTTGGTTACGTATTTCGGGAATTCTGTCTTGTTGTATGTCGTGTTCGTATTCGCTGAGATTGTTAATAGAGAAATGTTGTATAGGTACTATGTTAATAACTGAAAAATTTATTTCTTTAGGAATTGCGTTTGCGTTAAGAATTGTTGTTATAAATTCGCCATTTTCATTAACTTTTACTAAAGCATGCGGAAGGCGTACTTTTTCTATTTCTATACCCGTTAATAGTGCGTCAGTGTTTGATAAATTGCATTTCAATTTATAAACTTGTTCGATTCTTGGTTCTATTCTAATTATGTTAGTTGTTCTTTCTGTGTCCTTGGTTTCGATGTTTTGTATATTATCTGAAGCTTTGTGAAGTTGGACGGTTTTAAAATTTGTTTCTAATTCTCTTGTTTTGATGTTCATTACGCAATCGTAATGTTCGAGGAAGTCTGAGCCTAGAAGTCCATCAAATTCTATATCTAAATTACAAATATAGACTTTGTGTGGATCTGTACGGTTAAAAGGAACGAGTGTAGATTCAGTAATGTGAACTTTTTGATTAGTGATTCCTTGAATTATTACATTCTCTGGAAATCGCTGGGGAAATTTCTGACAAACGTGAGGTTTAAAGATAGAGAGTCCAGCTCCGGAATCAATGAGAAATTTGTGAGTATTTGTCGAGTCTGTTATGTAAAATAAATTTTGTGATTTCACAGCGAGCAGAGGATTTATAAGTAGCTTTGTTCGGGGAAGTTCAGATTGGGGTTGTAATCTTGAAGATTGATCGCTTGAATTTGGGTTTGAAGCTGATCTATATCTGACTTCTTCTCTGGAGGAGGATCTGTTGGAACTATTGGGCTTACGTGAAAATCCTGGTTTTCACTTTGATTAATTTCTTCTTGTTGATAATTGTAGAAGTTTTCTTGTGGATTGTAATTACTATATGAGTAATCTTCAGGTTCGTATTGATATGATTCGTCATAATAGTTATCGGATTGATTGATATGGTAAGTAGGGTTTTGTTGAAATCTACTAAAATTCAGATTTTGTTGGACGACGCTTGGTCTGATATTACCAATATTGGGATTAGGACGTATGACAGAAGGTCTATTTGTAAAAGATTGATTTTGTTGGAAATTATTTGGAGGATTTGGTTTTTGAAGAATGTTTGACTGAAATTGTGGTCTGGCTTGGAAAGCTTGGAAGTTTTGATTGAAGTTTTGTTGGAAAGGTCTCTGTCTGCATTCATTGGTTGCATGACCAATTCGTTTGCAATTTGAACAATGTTTAGGAGGGAGATTAATTGGTTTGCGTTGTTGTAAAGCCGTATTCTTGTTTGTATTCTGATGTTTCTGATTTTCGAAATAATTTAATTGAAGTTCTCTCCTAATTCTATTTGTTGCTGTCAGTATGTCTACAGGGTCACTAGCTCTTACAATTTGACCTAGCTTAGGTTCTAAGCCTGTCAAGAGTGTATTAAGGGCCATAGTTTCCGCTAGACGTGTCTGCGCGTTCTTTTCTTCGATAGATAAATTTTGTTTATTTATTGAAGCGTACATTTTAGCTTCATGGGTTTGTAACCTGGTGATGAAGGTTAACGGAGATTCATTAGGTAGTTGCCTAATTCTCTGTAGATCTTGGATAAGAGATGATAAGCCTCTCGTATCTCCAAAATGACTTTCTAGTAGCGTTTTTATATCATGCCATGTAGCAGGGTTGCGTGAATTTATTAATTCAGCAGCGCGACCGCGAAGTTTGTTTTTGATATGTAAGCTAAGGAGAATTCTTTGATTACCAATAGCCATTCCAAATGCAGTTGTACATGACAGAATAAAAGTATTTAGAAATATTTGATTACCATCAAATTCAGGAATTATTGAGAAAATTTCACTCAACTTATATGGTTCAATATTATCTACATTAGCGTTAGCATTAACACTAGCGTTATCATTAACAGAGTTATTGCCTTGTTGACTCATTTTGATTTTCTTGGATCTTAATATCATAAAAAATTGTTGCAATTTATATTCTATATGTTTCCTTTTATTATTGAATTAAGAACTGTTGGTTTCTTATTTAAAATATAAATAGAATTTAAATTATTAAAAGACGAGATGATTCTGAAATGACTTACAGTAATTTCCACATAGAAGATGAAATCCGCTTCCGTGAAGCTTGCTCCGTCAGGTGAGTATGTACGTATTCCTGGCGTCGGAAAGACCGTCTTCGTATGCGTTGCAATGTCTTCTACTGGAGATCTGGGTTGACCACACCGAGTTAGTTGCCTTGTTCTGGGTGCGTAGAGGATATGCCACTTGTGTTGTCTGTTGCGTGTTGTCTTTCTTCTTGAAGGTTTGGAAACCACCACAATCTTCTTGCTGGATGTGTAGATGAGATCCCACTTCTGACACCAATTTTTAGATTTCGTTTTATCTAATTGGCTTTTTAAAAACAATTATTTTATTTATTTACTTCTGACACCACTTATTATTAATGATTTAATAATAAGAATTAAATTATAATTATTATACAAGTGAAATTAACTGTAAGGTTAGGATGATTATGAAAACTGACATAGATTCGTCTTACTTTAGATTTACATTTCAGAATGATTAAAATTATAAAGTGTTCCTTATTTATAGTGAAAAAATGTACAATATGCAATATAATGTTCTCATGGGAAAATGCCACTAATTGCGTCATATTCACGGATTCCATAGTCAGCATACTCGGGACGATGTAATCAGAAGAGTTTCTGGATATGTTATCAGTTGAAGTACGATATGTTGAAATATGATATTCCTGGTACTGCATTGTCATCATACTGTTGTGAAGTCGAGTTCATGGGTTTAGCAGAGTCAGCAATATTGGTTGATATAACATATATATATATATATATATATATATATATATATATATATATATATATATATATATATATATATATATAGAGAGAGAGAGAGAGAGAGAGAGATTTTAAGTATTCTTGAACCTGAGAATGTATATATACACATGTACAACATATTTGTATATTTTCAAACAGACACAATTGATTTTTATTAACCAATATATATATATTTTTCATAGTGTTGAGATTATCGAAAGGAAAGAGTGACGATAGGGTTGAAGAGAAAGATAATCTTCAATATATATAAGTACGCTTTATTGCACACGTCTCGTGGGCAACGGTCACCATAGATAATATAATAAAGATAGATGTGCCACTCATATAGGAACAATTGAAACCACTAAAACTTGACCGCCACATCTCGCTAGATGGTGACACTGGCACTCGAGTCGGTATAAAAGATCGCTTTGTCGTCGCCGTCAGCTGATTCTGGATTGCCAATCGCCATTTTATTTCTTTCGTATTGGTGGTTTTGTTGTTCTTGTGCTTGTGTTTCCAGTTATTTGTGTGATTATAAAGACTCTTAGTGTTGAATTTTCGTTAAATTTATTGGTAAGTAGAATTATTTTATAGTATAATTGATGATTGAGGTGAATATTATCTTAATTAATTAAAAAGGCTGGCTTACTCTAGCGAAATTTTTTTTTATGAAATTTTCACACATATTGATAATGCTCGAACTGAAACGATTGATATTAATTCTATCATGCGCAAATGAAAAATTAAAGAGTTATGAACATAGATAATCTAAGAAATCTATGGTTATCAATTTTTTTACATAAAAGTTTTGGTGGTTGATTTTATTGCTTTGGATTAAATTTTCTTTGTATGTATCACCTATTGTACTGTTGTAATTGATTTATTAGAAATAACTTGACGAGCTGAATCGATTGATACCTGTTTTATTATTTTTATTGTATATAAGTGAAAAATAAGAAAGGTATAGGAACTTATCAAACTATTGTTGGGTAAGGTTAGGTTAGACTTTGAAATAACATTTTTTCTCAATCAGTTCGTTCTAGGGTAAGCAGACTAGCAGTATTCCGAAAGCTTGTTGGGTGTTAGCGTATTATAAAATTCTTATTAGGTTACTTTGTTAATCGGATACTATTGATTTAAGAAAAAGAAATCGTAACTAAACGGTTTCGCCCTTACCGAATAGTGACAGTGAAACTTGATGTAAATAGATATTATAGTGCTTCCATCAGTTACATCATTTTATTTTTTATTTGATAGAACATGGTTGCTAAATGTTGTGTTCCCGGATGCATGGATCGAAGTGCTCCAAGACATCGTTTTCCAAATCCTAACATGGACAGGGCACGTTTTGATCGGTGGATTGAAGTAATTGGAAATTCTAACCTTCTTGGAATGGAACCGTCAAGAATTTATAATAATTATCGTGTTTGCCATTTACATTTTGCCTGTAGTGATCATACCACCAATATGTATATCAACAAGTTATCAGTCCCATCATTGAAACTACCAACTATACCATCTAAAGACTTAGAAGTGTTATATTCAGGTTTATGGCTGTTCCTTACTGATAATTTCAATTAATAGGTTGTTCGCGAACAGAAAATGACGATTTGCCTCCAGCAGAGACTCCCTACCAGGAAATATCTTCTGATCAGTTGTCGTTAGCCAGTAAGCTGTTGTATTCAGGTTTCCTATAAGGCATTGCTGCCAACTGCGAGGAGACATTTGAAACCTCTTTGGTACAATCAGAAAGCATTTTGAAAACTGATGTAGAACCCAAGAAATTGACACCACTAAATGTGGACTTGTCTCGTTTAGAAGCTGGCATCTCAAATTTGTCAGATGAATATCTTCAGAGACCATTAAGTAAGGCAATAATGGGTTATATATCAGGTTTTATTGCTAAAAAAGTGTTTCAAAAGTTCAACTGTGAGTTCTGCAAAATTTATATATTGAAAAATGATTTCACAGATATGTCTTTCTCGCAGTTGATAAAAGAGAAAGAATATGGCTCACATAATTCATTAACATACTGTAATGACATATTTATTAAAACTGTTTTCAAAATTTTCAACATATCTAAATTTATTTTGTCCAATTTTTTTCATGTCCATGTTAAAGATATAATATATAAAATGATATTGAAATATGTAAATTTTACATTTCTTTGCCATCACAAGCAAGAGATATCCAATTTTATAATGAACTATGTGATTGACTTATGTATTTTTACCTTTTGCAGAAATATTAATGATCTAATAAGTGGCAAATCAAGTGCAGTTTCCACTAAAAGTTGCCATTTATATAAACAAGCTAGAGAAGTTTTTTTGAAAAGAAGGAAATATTGATCTTAACTATAATTATTGCTTATTCATATATATATATATATATATATATATATATATATATATATATATATATATATATATATATAGGGTGTCCCACGGTCATGGCCTATTAGAAATTTCTGGAGAATGACAAAAGCTATCGATATGAAAATTTTATGGCTTCTATTATACATTTCAAACTAACTTTGGAAAATATTTTCATAAAAAAATCACTTCCGGTTTTGCCGGAAGTAATAACAACTTTGTTATTTCAAATGGGATACCTCATATTTTGATACATTTTTGAATTCTACACAAAATTTTGAGTAAAATGGATATACCTTTCCCAATACTTAAAGTTAATAGTTTTAGAGTTATTTAATTTTATTCGTTAAAAATCGACAAATGCGAGTTGATCGAAAATATATCATAACTTTTTTGTTATTTGCTTGATAAACATGGAGTTTAAATTTTTGGAATCTCTGCACATTATTTCAAAGATTTCATTATGATTTTTCTTAATTTCCTGAGAAATTATTAGAGAAAAATCGATGTAAAGATGACTTAATTTCTAACGTTAATAACTTTCTTATTTCAAATAGAACACCCTGTATTTTGTTACACTAGCATATTCAAAATTAAAATACCTTTCTATTGATGTAACCACTTCCATATCTAAAGCTGATAGATTAAAAGTTATTGAACAATTTCCGATTTTTCAACAATTATTTTGTATTACCTTAACTTTGGAACGCATCAAAACGGTAACCATAGTTACCACTTATTTATATCATTGTCAAAGTGTAAAATTAGAAATTGTCTCTTTCATAGTTTTTTTTTTATTGAAATTAATCACAATCATGAATCAAGAATACACAAATGCCGATCTGCTCAACCTTTTCGCAATTTATGGAGAGTGCAATAGGATTGTCACGAGAACATGCAGGACGTTTAACGCCCGAAAACCGAATTTGCCGCCGATGACTGCAAAGAAATTTTGCCGGATTCAAGATAATTTTGTTCAATATGGCCAACAAAATGCTCCAAGAAATCGTGTTCCTCCGATTACCGCTGACGAAGCAACACAAATTACCGTATTGGTTTACTTTTACGGAAACCCTCAAGCGTCGATTCGAAGCGCTGAACACGACTTACGTGTTGCAAGATCGTCAATTCAAAGAATTTTAAAACAGCACAAAATGCATGACTTTAAGTTCACACACGTTCAACATCTACACCTCCAAGATGGCCCTAGAAGAGTAGAATTTTGCAAAATGTTTCTTCTAAAAATCCAAGAAGACGAAAACTTTATGAAAAAAATAATGTGTACAGATGAAGCCAAATTTTCGCGAGAAGGAATCTTTAACTCAAAAAATAATCATTTCTGGGCAGACGCAAACCCACATTTGACGAAAGAACAAAAGTTTCAAGTTAAATTCAGTTTCAACGTTTTTGCTCTTATAAAAGACAACGCACTTAAGTTTTATATTTACGAAGAAGTGCTGAACAGCGAAAAATATCTTGAAATATTGCGCACCATCGTTACAGACTTTGTAGATGACTTGCCAATTAACGAAGCCATAAGCTGCTGGTATCAGCTTGACGGAGCACCAGCTCATTGCAGCCATGAAGTTACCGAAGAACTTTATGAAATGTTTGAGGACAGGTGGTTTCGGCGCTCGGGTCCCTGGAATTGGACACCAAGGTCTCCAGATCTAACGCCTCTAGATTTTTATTTGTGGGGGGTCATAAAAGAAAAAGTTTATACTAACCGTCCACCAGTGCAATCGACAGAAGACCTGAGAAATCGGGTACAAAATGCTTTTGCAGATCTAGACCCCGCAGAAATAAGAAATGCAACATCTAGTGTGGAATCAAGACTTATTGCATGTTTAGAAGTAAATGGGGGGCACTTTAAACACTTGTAAATTTACATTTAAAGTATTGTTATGTTTTTTTTTTGATTAGGTTATTGATTAATATTTTTTGTGTAGATTATTAAATTTGTTATTGTTTTAGTATTCTTTCGTTTTTAATACATACTGTAGCACGCCAAAGTTAAGATAATTAAAATAATTTTTGAAAAAATCTGAAATTGTTCGATAACTTTTAAGATATCAGATTTAATTGCATTGCTTCATCAGCGGAAATCGAAAGAATACGATTTCTTGGAGCATTTTGTTGGCCATATTGAACAAAATTATCTTGAATCCGGCAAAATTTCCTTGCAGTCATCGGCGGCAAATTCGGATTTTGGGCGTTAAACGTCCTGCATGTTCTCGTGACAATCCTATTGCACTCTCCATAAATTGCAAAAAGGTTGAGCAGATCGGCATTTGTGTATTCTTGATTCATGATTGTGATTAATTTCAATAAAAAAACTATGAATGAGACAATTTCTAATCTTACACTTTGACACTGATATAAATAAGTGGTAACTATGGTTACCGTTTTGATGCGTTCGAAAGTTAAGGTAATACAAAATAATTGTTGAAAAATCGGAAATTGTTCAATAACTTTTAATCTATCAGCTTTAGATATGGAAGTGGTTACATCAATAGAAAGGTATTTTAATTTTGAATATGCTAGTGCAACAAAATACAGGGTGTTCTATTTGAAATAAGAAAGTTATTAACGTTAGAAATTAAGTCATCTATACATCGATTTTTCTCTAATAATTTCTCAGGAAATTAAGAAAAATCATAATAAAATCTTTAAAATAATGTGCAGAGATTCCAATAATTCAAACTCCATGTTTATCAAGCAAATAACAAAAAAATTATGATATATTTTCGATCAACTCGCATTTGTCGATTTTTAACGAATAAAATTAAATAACTCTAAAACTTTAAGTATAGGGAAAGGTATATCCATTTTACTCAGAATTTTGTGTAGAATTCAAAAATGTATCAAAATATGAGGTATCCCATTTGAAATAACAAAGTTGTTATTACTTCCGGCAAAACCGGAAGTGATTTTTTTATGAAAATATTTTCCAAAGATAGTTTAAAATGTCTAATAGAAGCCATAAAATTTTCATATCGATAGCTTTTGTCATTCTCCAGAAATTTCTAATAGGCCATGACCGTGGGACACCCTGTATTTATTGTTCTCTTTATCGTCATTTTTGTCACTAATTTTCTCATAGGCTTTAGGCAGTTGTATCGATTTGTTTCTGGTTTTGCTTGTGTTGTATATAAAATTATCTCTATTAGGTAGTGATTCGAAGTCAAAAAGTTGTCTAATATTCAAAGGGTTGTCTTGTGCAATTACATTTTTGTTTATTATTCTAAGTATTCTACTTTGTACATTTTGCAATAATACTAGATTGTTCTGATAAGCTCCACCCCAAGCTAATATTCCATAGTTAATAATGCTATGAAAAAAGCATAGTCGATCATTCTTAGTTTTTCTGTTTACATGAATTTTGCTAATTTATAGAATATGTAAAATAGATATTTGTTTTTTTATTATTAAATATTCAATGTGCTTATCCCATTTAAGATTCTGATCTATGATGATACCTAAGTATTTACAATGTTCTACCCTAGTTATCTTTTTATCCTCTATTTTAACTTCTACATTTTTTGGGATTGTATCACAGTTTAAGGCAAAAGATATGAAAATGGTTTTATCTATACCTAAAGTTGATATATTCCATATCATTCATTCATTCCAACTATTGACAGTAAAGCATTCATCTTATTTTCTACATCTTTGCCTGATACTAAAATGGCGATATCGTCAGCATAGGAGATTAATGAGTCATTTGGCATGTTGATTAGCAAATCATTTATATATAAAATAAAGAAAAGCGGCCCAAGAACTGTTACTTGGGGTATGCCTGTACTTACAGTTTTGAATTCACTCTCTCTCCTATTCTGACATTTTGTTTCCTATTACTTAATTAGCTTTTTATGAGATCATAAGCTTTTGCCCTGATACCATAGTTTTATAATTTTTTTAATAATTGATTGACACTATCAAAAGCTTTGGCTAGATCCAGAAACGCAGCGTTATATTTGTTTTTTAGTTCAGTATTTATGGCTCACTTTTTAATTGTTTGTAAAGCAGTTCGTTATTTTCACATGAAATAATAATGCTGTTAGATATCCAATCTTTTTTTTAGGTTTTTTCTTACGGTTTGAGGTATTTTTATTATTTTGTTCTATTTTATGTAGACAATCTTGTATATCTTTATTAAGACAATTTATTTCGTCGTTTGGGTCAAATAGTATTTTTAAATTATTATTTATTATCAAGAGTAACTGATTGCTTTCGTATATCAATAAATAATTAAAGATATGCATTTTTATTTATTCACAGCTCCTTGATTCCTTATATTTTAATAGTAAAATAATTTTCAAATTGTAGATATCTAAGTGCTGACGTCACGATTCCAAACAAAACAAAATTTTGATTCGTTCAAATATAACAATTTCATATTTCAACGATTCGAAAATTTTGTTTTTCGAATGGTGACGTAAGCATTTAAGAAGTTTATTGCAATGATCTTGGGATAGTATAGAACTATTTCAATATCCCCCATATAAAAATAATATGGCCACATCTCGCGAGGAGGCGCGCGGACGGCCACAATTTTTAAGCGTTGAGTTTCATATCTATATTTATTATATTATCTATGACGGTCACGCATCAACTGACTAAAAGTTACCAGTCACGCAAGTAGTGTGTTCTGGCACCTTAATAGTTTTGCTCACGCATGCGCAGTGAGCCTATCGACGTGCGATAACTACTTCTCAACACTCCCGCCGTTTGAGTGCGTCGAGGACCTTATGCCTAAACCGTTACATAGATGCTGAAACTATTTTTTTGGAAGTGCTTTGGTAAATATATCAGCTAGCTGCTGATCAGTAGGAATATATTCTTCCGATATTTCCCCACTTTAAAGAGCATTCGGTAAATCTGATTGTCTTGTTGCACACCAACACCGAAAACTTCACCGTCACGGTTAATTGTCACTAGTTTTCCTTTGAACAAAATATTGAAACCTTTTTCAGTGCATATGCCAACTGAAAACAAGTTCTTTCGAATCTTCGGAACGCAGAGCACGTTTTCGATTCGAGCTTCACACCATTTACCGTTCACTAGTCTATCGATGAGTACAGTGACACTAACGGTAACGTCACACACGTCATTGTCCCCAAGCGATATAGACTCGCCACTGCTTGTCGGTAATCCAGAAATCGCTTGTGTCGACTGCCATGAGTCGTTCTACGACCACACTAATCGACACTGTCTCCGATTTCACTTGTCGCTGTTTTTGTTCACATGTCGAAGCGACGAACGCACACTCGCGAGGGTTTTCACCAGCATTGTCTTTGTCCCTTTTCTTTTTCCGGCAATCGCGAGCAAGATGTCCTTTCCTTTTACAATAGAAACACTCGATACTCATATTTCTACTTTCGCGATTTTTCTCACTGTTATTGTTTGTATTCGCGGCGAATTTTCTCTTTTTGTTCCCACCAAGTCTAACAGCGGCTAACGCTCGAGTGACGTCATCATCATCTTCGAGTCTTCTTTCTTCCCTCAATAATCGTTCTAATAAATTATCAAGCGTTTGTCTTTCTTCGGGTACACTGTCCCATGCTGTGTGGAGAGCGTTGTACTTTACCGGTAGGCCATTATGGCTGTGTCCAAAATCGCTTCTCCCAGATCCTTCAGTTGAGACGCCATGTTTTGTATCCGGGAAACGTGTTGTGCAACCGACTCGTTTGATTCCATGCGATATCCGTGCAATTTTTGTAGCAAGAGCAGCTTGTTCGACACTGATTTCTGCTCGTGAATTCTCACCAATTTGTCCCACATTTGCTTCGCTGTGGTGCAGTTGAGCATACAGTCGAGCTGGGAATCCTCTATCGACGAGGAAACTATGCACATGGCCATTGCGCTGTCTTTCGCCCACTTTTTGCCATCGGCCGAATTTGCGTCTGTCGGTATCACTCGCGCGCCCGTTACGACGTCTTGAATCGCATTCGCGATAAGCATCGAGTTCATTCGAAATTTCCACACTTGAAACTTCTTGATGTTATTTATCAGAGTTGATTCCGCCATTTTTCGTTCGATTCTTTTCCCGTACACTACAATGGCGACCATGTGTCGAGATAACCGTTTTCTCTCTATCGTTCTCAGACTTCGATAATCGGGTGTTATGCAGGCTGCTTGCCTGGGCCCATAACCTGCTGAGATTATCGAAAGAAAAGAAGGACGATTTAAAAAATGGGAATTATTACATTTAAATTTTCGGTAAATCTGGTATTTTTTATTTTTTTCGCTGTAGTAAAGATATATTATACATACATATAAGACAGTGATAGATATAAATACGTCTTATGTTGTACAACTTGGTTTCTTTATAGAGTTGTTCTGTTGTAGTAGTTTTTTCCTAAGAATTATTTTAATTATAGTAACTTGCATGGCGAGGGGACTGTATAGGTTGCAGTCAAATATACCTACCACCCCACACGGAGATACAATATCTGATAACTGATTCTGCTAAAGATCTGCATACCGTCATTAATTTTTTTATGTTTAGGATTTCTCTGGAATTGTACATTTTTGAGTGAGCTGGCGGAGTTGCTTTGTAACATATTGGGCTTCTAAGATATTTCCGACACGTTTGGCCATTGTTGATTGGCAAGACAGTCACGACACTAACCTCACGCGATTTACCAATAGTTCCCGCTACAAAATACTGAACGTTGATTGGCGGAAATAAAATGTGCATCCGAAACAATGCGTGACAAACCCGAAAATAATATTCCTATAGGAAAACTGTTCCTAAACGTTCAAGAATGGCTTTTCCCACAGAACGACTTTTGCTTTTAGAATCTAACTATGGGAAATCTTTCCCATACACTCGAGAATCAGGTACCAGGCGGTAACCCATAGTGTTACGTTTAGTTCTCTCTATATTATACTTAGGACAGTCACATAACACATGTTTCATTGTTATCCGTACATTACTCTTGTCATAGAGAGGTGGTTCTTCTATTTTGAGGAAATAGCCGTGAGTGTAATATGTGTGTCCTATTCATAGTATGGTAACGACGACTTGATAGTGGCGTTGTGCTGGAAGATGCAAGCTGGTACGTGTATTAGACATCACTGTTTTTAGTGCACTATTTTTCAAGTCCCATTCATACTGCCATACGTCATATATTTAATGAGAATATATGTCTTCAGATCTGCAGTGGTGTGTTTTGGCAGGTGTTGTGCTGTGGGCAGAATACAAGCTTGTTTTACGAGAGTATAAGCTTGTACATTTCCTTTGATGCTGAAATATGACGGTGTAAATAAGAAAATAACTGAGTCACGGAATCAATCATTACAAATTTGATGGAGTATTTCTCTTATTCTTATTCGCCCAAATCATAGTTTCTGGTCGCTATAGGCAGCTAGCGCAGACACAACAAGGATTGTTCTCCAAAGATTGACAACAATGGGAGAGACCATATGCCGTTATGAAGAAGATAAACGACGTGGTATATAGAATTCAGAAATCGCCATGCGGAGGTTCATATCGAAAGACTTTCACCGTACAAAGAAACAAAAAATAGCTTTAGCAGTAGGATTATTCAGTTTTTCCCATCAACCAGCAACTTACAAACATGCTGGTGATCTTGGCTACACCCAAGTGAGCTTGTTGCTGCAAGCCAAGCCGCCGAGCATGCTCCCGCGCATATTTGCTAGTAAGTGGCCTGCTTTAGACTACGAATGAGAATGGTACGCTGCTATGTCTTCCCAGTGTTGCTGTACGGAGTACGGTATGGAAGCAGGGACGCTTACCGCCTGGAAGCCTTCGGGATGTGGGTTTACAGGCGACTATTGAAAATTAGATAGAATAAACAACAATACTGTCCTTACCCGCATGAATAAAGACCTGGAGATTATCAAAACTGTAAAGCGCCATAAATTGGAATACTTTGCTTACGGTCATCTTACTCTAAGAAGAAGGAGAATTAAATAAATACACACACCGATTACCATCTAACAAACTATCTTGTGCGTAATAAATTGATATACTTCAACAGTTGACTCCTTTGGATTGATACGTCGCTGGTCTCGCTACTGCTGCTACCAATGATATAATACTCAATATTGAATCCAAATCCTCCCTGCCCACATGCAATATACAGAGCTTGACAAATTCAAACGGATGATAGGATTTTCAATGCATATTGCGCCGATGTGTTGAGAAGAGTCCACCATCTGAATACTCTTCATTGAGAATCGTTGTCAAATCAAGAATGCATCTGGTGCGCTGTTCCCCTTTCTGCAGACTGTATTTCTGCCTCGATTGAATTCATATACTGAGACTCAGTTAATTAATTCCAAAATGTATACAATGCATGAAAATATGCAAATCTTAAAGTGGTATTTTGGGGGTCATTTGATGCAAGATACTATATATTTGTTTATTATGGCATTTGAAAATACGCCAATTCCGTCACAGTCCACCATTTCTCGAATTATTCAAAAATTCGAGAAATATGGATGTTTTCAGAAATGCCTGAAGTGTCAAAATGTTGATGAAAAGTAAAGGATACCATTGTAACAATGTTCAGAAAAATCAGGAATATTTTCCACAGGACCACATTAAACGAATGAAATTCTGTGAAACCATGATAGATAAACCAAATGACAATGATTTATTTCTGAAAAACGTATTATTTACATGCGAAACACAATCCAACCGTTGTGCGATATTGGTCTCGAGGAAATCAGCATCGAAGTATTCCTGTGCGTACTCACAAAAAATCGATGTTTGGAAAGGAATGTTAGGAGACTATATGATAGGTCCCTTCTTTATCGATGGTAACCTGAACGTTGCTAAATATCAACAGCTTCTGCAAAGTCAAATCATGCCGACAGTTCAGCTACTTCCTATTGACTTAGGGGACATTTGGATTCAACAGGATGGTTGTACAAGTCACAATGACCAGTGACACAATTCCTCGAAAATACGTTTCCTGATCGATTGATATCTACACATGGTAAGATCAAGTGACCTCCCAGATCACCAGATTTATCTCCCAATGATTTATTTCTTTGGGGATATCTGAAAGGATCCATATATTGGCATGAATTTCAGAGAGCTACAAATCTTGATGAATTAAGAGGGGAAATTATCCAGCATTGTGGCAACATTACGCCATATCTACTCAGTGATATGAGATTATCTCTGTTTCACAGATTTGGTTATTGTTTGGCACAACAAGGTGGTTTATTTGAACCTCTATTACATTAGATTTGTAGTTTTTTACATTTTAGTTTATCATTCAGAAGCTGTTTTTTTAATATGTAAGTTTTTAGTTTACTTTTTCAGAAATCACCGTTGTTTTATTTATTTTTTCTTTCATTATTCGTAGAATGTATTTTAATTTCAGAGTCGCCATTGCAAAAAGAAACCACAACAGTTATTTTCAAAAGAGAAATGATTTGTTACATTTATGTCAGCAAATTATTTCTCTCATGCAATGGAACGTCTGTTGAGTAGGTTTTGTGATAAGATCAGAGAAAACATACGATAAGATACACATATGCACTCCTCGATGGCATTTTCGTACTAACACCATAGATAAAATACTTAACACGTACGCGAGAAGCGAACCCACAGAATACTAATAAATAAGAAATGCTATCTCTGTGTAAAATTAAAGAAACACCGTTGACGTTTAAGAGCCCCCATTGTTCGGGAACTGATACCAATTCCTATTTTCGTAATGTAGTTTTATGAGGCGGGAATTTCAAAAGTTTGTTGTTTTTAATTGGCTGGGAATTTAAGGTTATATCCTAATTTGAGGGAAGGGAAGATATGTTTCAGAAATGAAAAGATCAACTTTAAGAAACAATTTATTAAAGGTTTATCAATCAATACAAATAACGGATAATACAGTAAAACAAAACTAACACAGTAAAATGACAATAATTGAATTAGAATGTTGGTAGTATATTGTTTATAACTGTATGATAAATTAAAACACTATATTGAAATTTCTACTGTTATTTTATTTACACATGACCATTGTATCTTGTATCGGTACGCTGTATTCCTTTATATCAAAGGTGAGTACGAAACTAAATTCTAAGAGAACAAAGCCTATTTATGTACCAAGGAAGATGATACTCATAATGTTTAATGACTATTGCTTAAGTAGGTACTTATTAGTTATATATTTAATAATGGGCTAGACATGCCATCGATCTGGTCATTGAGGGCATTAGCTGAATGTTTACGAATATTGATTTCTAATGATTCAAGGAAATTCAATTTTAATCCTTTATGATTCCCACATTTCATGATAATATATACATAAAATAAAGGATCAAAATAAAACTTACTTGAATCATTAGAAATCAATATTTGTAAACAATCTCCTCAATGACACCAGATCGATGGCATTTCTGGGCCATTACTAAATATATAATTAATAGTTAAATAAATAAGTTTTGTCCTCTTACAATTTTGTATTCACATTTGATAAAGGTAGTGTGCCGAAACAATTGTTATGTGTTATTAACATAATAGTAGAAATTTTAATATGGTGTTCTAATTTCAATTCAGTATACTGTTTTATAAATAAGAAATTATCATATCTAAATTGATTTGGGCTTTTGATTCACAGATTAAAATAAAAATCATTCACTCTGTCAAATAAAAGCCGTAAAAGTTGTTTAACTAATAACAATATATGTAACAAATTGGCAGATATATACAATAAATAAAAAAATATCTATAACAAAACAATAAATAATTCCTTGGTTGAATTTATCAAGGTCTACAAAAAGGTTTTTTCATTAAATTCATAAGAACATAACAGAAAATAAATATATCTCCTAACAGAATCGTATGTACAATAATAATATAAAAAATCCCGATGGCCTGTAGTCAGCGGAAAGGTAAATTTTTCAAAATTCATTGAATTGAAATTTTAACAACCTTTTCATTGGTATACCTACATGTTATTACAATATATTGTCGTATATGTCATAGCCTTTCGATTAGAGGTTTTTGTTTTGGCTGTTGAATATAAAGCAGACAGGGTTCGAGTCCACTTCAAGGCAGATTTTTTTTTTCGCCTATTTCTTTTCAATAAATATGCTATATATTTTTTTAATCAGGGTCTATATTAAGATCTCCATGAAATGTACAATTACATCAAATTTATATTGAGTGTTCATGTTTTATCAATATTTGTTATTTTTCTTTATTAAATTTTATTTTTTGTCTGTGTATTTTATGAAAAATTTCTTTGAACAAAAGTTGTAGGTACTGATTATATCTATAACCTAAAATTATCTTTAATAATATTTACACTACGGCTCTTTTTTGATAATTTTTTTAAATGTTTGAAAGGTCGCCATTTTGAAACTACTTACCCGATATTGCCCAATAACGAACTCGACCGAGATATTTGAGAGATTGATTTTTGTAGCAAATTTGAACTTGATACCTTCAAAACTGCGACCTCTATCGTGTTAACAAATTTCGTAATATCCCATATATATATTAATAATTCAAAAGTGTGAACGATCGCAATAGGTATATTTCTATAAGAAATTTACCTAATAAACTATATTCTTTGGTTAAATCTATATCTATCAAGGTAGATAAAGGTGTAAGGTTAGATAAAAAATTATGTACAGTGAAATATCACAAAAAAATCTCTGAAAGTAATACATATGTATATAAAATAATAATATAGCAGAAAATAATTCTTGAGATGAACAAAAAAATAACTTCTTGAAACTTGATAAAAATTATTTGGCCTCGTCGCTTGATAGTCATTATCACAGACAGTCTTATTCTGAGGTATCGGGTACGTAACGGATTCCATTGCTGTGTTTGCTCATCAAACAAGAAAAATATATTAATTTTCAACGTCATCTTCGGAATTTGAGTCCTGATCTCTCACTGTAAGTTGTGCTTTATAGGAAATACTTGTTTTCATAGGAGGAATATCCATTATCTCAGCTCGGAAAGTAGGTGAACTGTTGAATGATATAGTTCTAAGAATAACAGAATATGTATGATAAATACATTTAGAAATAGCAAACCAATTTAAACGGGACTCTGTATTAGGATTGGTGTAGTCAGAATAAATGAATGATCGCAACATACATAATAACTGGAACAGTTTGTCGTTGAACTAATACGGTAAATTGTTTTCCATGAAACTAGTCTAGACGGCTCTCTGGAAAACTAAAAAACTTTTTGTTTTGGTGACCTATAGAAATATTTCTATAATAAGAACTTTTGCAGGATGGGTATTTGCAGAAGAATCTCTGAATCAATTTTTCAGAAGAACCAAACATGATGAGATAAACTTAACCACGAATTAGTTAAATCGAAAATATGAATACAGGATAATTTAAAATGAAAAGTATATCAGAGCTATGAATGTGCTAGCAAAATTTATAAATATTGTAACGTGGATAGTTATTCATGTACTTACGGTTGATATTCGTTTATTAATTATTTAAGCTACTACGTTGCTTACAGTAGTTATTGCATGTATATTTCCTTATGTAGTTCTTGAATTATAGAAGATTTTTTCTGGATCCTTCCAGAAACTATATGTGAGGTACAATTTGTCATACTATTGTCAGTTTGACAAGGATCTAGAACATTAATTATGTTCGTCTAGATAATCATAGAACATTCTCGATGAATGTCATGTCATGATTCCGGTATATAAGGCCGTGTCGATCACGGGACAGAGTCAGTCTTATGAAGGCAGTGAGTCTTGTAAAGACAGTTGATAACAGTCAGTCTGTGAAGTTAGAGGTTAATAGTAGTTCTGTCGGTGAAGACAGTGACAGTATAGATTGTCAAGGTGACAAGTGGTGACAGTTGTACCATAATAGAAGTTCGTGTACTGAGTGTTTGGAAATAAACCATTAGAAGCAATCTGCGAACTTTGAGTATTACGCAAGTGAACTCACCCCACAACGTTTAGCACAGGGTTAAACGTTACAATTGGTGTCAGAAAAAAGGGATCATCGCATTTTGCTGAGAATATATGGTGAATACCAGATCGAAAGATTACGACGAAATGGCAAATTTTGCAGAAATAATGAAGTTCCTAGAAAATCAAGAAAGAAATAGACAACAAGATAGAGAAGAACAAGAAAGAATTAGACAAGAACAAGAAAGAATTAGAAAGGAAGACCAAACAAAAATAAGTCAAATTCTAGGAAATCAAGAAAGAAGTAGACAAGAACAAGAAGCAAAAATAACACAAATTCTAGAAAATCAAGAAAGAAATAGACAAGATAAAGAAGAACAAGAAAGAAGTAGACAAGAACAAGAAACAAAAATGATTACATTTCTAGAAAATCAAGAAAGAATTAGACAGGAAGACCAAACAAAAATGAATCAATTTCTGGAAAATCAAGAAAGAATTAGACAACAAGAAAAAGAAGAACGAGAAAGAATTAGACAACAGGAAAAAGAAGAACAAGAAACAAAAATAAGACAAATCTTAGAAGAACAAGCAAGAGTGCGACAAGAAGATAAACAGGAAGTTGACCAGAAATTAGAGAAAGTTGACCAAAAATTAGAGAAAGTCCAAGAAGAAGTTGAACAGAAATTAGAGAAAGTTCAAGAAAGTTTTGATCAAAAATTTCAATTAATAGAAGAGAAAATGTTGCAAACGAAACCTGAAGTGCCTCTGAGAAAATCGTCCAATGAAATTCAATATGGTGTAGTTAATCCAGTAAAAATTGAAACCCCAAAATTCGATGGTAAACAGTCTTGGTCTACATATAAAAGCAATTTGATGCTTAACTGGCGGCGAACATTCGTATGAGATTTTAGTAGATCAACTTGAAAGGCGATATGGTGACCAACATCTACAACAAGTTTACCAAGCACAGTTAAAGTACAGGCAACAAAGGTATGACGAAACATTGCAGCAGTATGAAACTGATGTTGTCCGGCTCGTTCTCCTAGCATACCCAACAGCACCGAGAGAATTTATTGACAGGCTAACAGTACAGACATTCATTGATGGTCTAAGAGATTTTGAGATTCAGCAGGACTTACGGTTGAGTGGCCTTACAAGAATTGAAGATGCCCTTGCACGTGCACTTGAGTATGAAGCTGCTAAACAGGCATCCAGATCTCATCTCCATCGGGGACAGATTCGACGAGTTAGCCTCATTAAAGAGGAGAAGTACAGAAAAAGTAACATCATTAAGCAAATTATTGAAATATTACGAAAACTAGATGGTCAATCAACTGGACATAGTAGTCAGAGGGTGTGTTGGAACTGTGGACAAGGAGGACATATCAAAAGGAATTGTTCACACATTCAATCTATCAATGTGCCAGGAAATTTCAGTACTCCGAGGGTGTGTTGGAATTGTGAACAAGAAGGGCACATGAAGAAGAATTGTCCACTTCAAACTGGTCATATACAAGAAAATCCTCGTGCGTAATTCCAGTGACGGATACCATTGTCCTTCCATGTCGACAAAATAATGATCTTGGTTGAATGAGATTGAATGAGATAATTATAATTACCAATATTGGATCACCCTTGGAGCTTAACAGGCGGCGAGATGTCTGCGATCTAAGTACGAACTCGAAATTTCAAGTCTCTAGACCGTATGGGGCCTGAGAAATCGCTGCGGAGTCCATTGTTACAAGAACCGAAAGTAATAAAAACTATTTAATAATGTAAATATATTTCTTGCAACGATTCTTGTGTATATCAATTAAACGGACCTCTCTTCTATTGTATTTATGTGTCACAGATGATTAAATATAATTGACAGTAGAAAGATTTTTTAGTCTATGAGAGATTGTTAATAAAAATAATTTTGATCAAGAATGAATCTCCATCAATGTTTTGCTGCTGAAATTCAAATGGTGTAATGTACCACTCTAAGTTACTTATACTAATTCTAGCAGTACAACTAGAAACAAAACATAAGCAAACAATATGGTGGCGGCTGGTTAACGGAACGGTCGAAAAATGCACCCCACCACGAAAAACCTGCGCAAGGCCGCAAGAACATGCCTAGTGTATTTGTACCATGAGTGTGGGTACGAAGTATGAAGCGAGACTGCGAGACACAGGTTCGCTCACGGGGATGAAAGTTATATTGGTGACCTCCAAACACAATTGACGTGTGTCAATCCCAATTCTCCAGGTCTTTCAGATTAGCCAACATTCAACATTAAGCATCAAAATAATATTTGTCTGAAAATTGACAACTGACAGTAACAGCAGACGGTCAAATCTTTTCTACATCCACCATCCACCTCCGTATATATATATTTTATCTAAGCATTAAGCATCCTACATATTTATTATTATGATGCCGTAAGCTGTGAAAAATGTAAATTTTATTTTAGGTAAGCTTTTTCAATTCTAACATGATTCATTTAACTAGGTAATATCATTTGTCTTTCAGGTGGGTACAGGATTGTTTGGAATGCCAGCTTCTGATTGAATCTGTTTGTGTACCAAGCATAAATGTATGCAATTAATTAATTGATGATCAAGTTTCAGGCCAGCGACAGAAGAAAATGAAGAGAAGGGTTAACGATTAAGTAACTCATGTAAGTAAAGTATCTTTTTGATTTTACTATATTGTAACGTTTAACCCTGTGCTAAACGTTGTGGGGTGAGTTCACTTGCGTAATAGTCAAAATTCGCAGATTGCTTCCAATGGTTTATTTACAAACACTCAGTACACGAGCTTCTATTATTGTACAACTGTCACCACTTGTCACCTTGACAATCTATACTGTCACTGTCTTCACCGACAGAACTACTATTAACCTCCGTTTCCACAGACATACTGTTATCAACTGACTAGACTCACTGACTTCACAAGACTGACTCTGTCCCGTGATCGACACGGCTTTATATACCTGAATCATGACATGACATTCATCGAGAATGTTCTATGATTATCTTGTCCTTGTCAAACTGACAATACTATGACAAATTTGTACCTCACATATAGTTTCTCGAAGGATCGAGAATAACTCTACCATAATTCTAGAACTACATAAGGAAATATACATGCAATAACTACTGTAAGCAACGTAGTAGCTTAAATAATTAATAAACGAATATCAACCGTAAGTACATGAATACCTATCCACGTTACACTGCCCCCTTCTTAGATTTGATCGTCCCGATCAAACATCATCCCAATGCATTCTTCAATCTCATCTGGGGGAGCTCCTTGGATCCTCTTGTCCCAATCCTCGCTCTCGACCCACGAGGAAGACAGGTTACTTGGCGGTACTTGTGATCCTCTTCGGTGATCATCAAAATGTTTCACCGGACTATGATTACCTCCAGGTGAACATACTCGAACAGGTGATCTGCTTCTATACAAGCCAACACGATCCTTGGCGGCCACACAACCTTCACCACTACGTGATCTTGAACCACGATCACGCAATCTAGGTATATGGCAAGGAGACGTCAATTCACTACAGTACATCTCACTATCTTTAATATTGTTTGAACTACTGCGATTGCGCCTACTATTTCGGTCATTGCGTCGCCTCATGCGCTTCCTTCTATTGCGGTCGAAGCACCTTCTACCTCCTGCGCCTCTTTCTGGACTACTGAAACGTGAATTGCTTTTTCCACGAACACTAGTGCCTACACATTGTCTGGTACTTCTTTGACATCTGGATATACTGCGCCTTTTAACAAGACTCTTTCTTCTACTGCTTGATCTCTCTCTAGAGATACTGCTCTCCTTCGATCTAGGTATGACATCTTCCCTCTTAACACCAGGCTCGATATCTGAGCTGTCTTTGTTAGAGCAATAATGATATTTCTGTTGTGCGTAATTTTCTCTCTTCCGGATTTCGAGATTTTCTTGTATATGACCAGTTTGAAGTGGACAATTCTTCTTCATGTGCCCTTCTTGTTCACAATTCCAACACACCCTCGGAGTACTGAAATTTCCTGGCACATTGATAGATTGAATGTGTGAACAATTCCTTTTGATATGTCCTCCTTGTCCACAGTTCCAACACACCCTCTGACTACTATGTCCAGTTGATTGACCATCTAGTTTTCGTAATATTTCAATAATTTGCTTAATGATGTTACTTTTTCTGTACGTCTCCTCTTTAATGAGGCTAACTCGTCGAATCTGTCCCCGATGGAGATGAGATCTGGATGCCTGTTTAGCAGCTTCATACTCAAGTGCACGTGCAAGGGCATCTTCAATTCTTGTAAGGCCACTCAACCGTAAGGCCTGCTGAATCTCAAAATCTCTTAGACCATCAATGAATGTCTGTACTGTTAGCCTGTCAATAAATTCTCTCGGTGCTGTTGGGTATGCTAGGAGAACGAGCCGGACAACATCAGTTTCATACTGCTGCAATGTTTCGTCATACCTTTGTTGCCTGTACTTTAACTGTGCTTGGTAAACTTGTTGTAGATGTTGGTCACCATATCGCCTTTCAAGTTGATCTACTAAAATCTCATACGAATGTTCGCCGCCAGTTAAGGTATTTAAGATTTCCAAGGCATCACCACGGAGAGCCAAGATCAATGCGGTGGCCTTCTCTTCATCTGACCAACCACTAGCCAAAGCAGCCGCATCAAATTGCTTTTTATATGTAGACCAAGACTGTTTACCATCGAATTTTGGGGTTTCAATTTTTACTGGATTAACTACACCATATTGAATTTCATTGGACGATTTTCTCAGAGGCACTTCAGGTTTCGTTTGCAACATTTTCTCTTCTATTAATTGAAATTTTTGATCAAAACTTTCTTGAACTTTCTCTAATTTCTGTTCAACTTCTTCTTGGACTTTCTCTAATTTTTGGTCAACTTTCCCTAATTTCTGGTCAACTTCCTGTTTATCTTCTTGTCGCACTCTTGCTTGTTCTTCTAAGATTTGTCTTATTTTTGTTTCTTGTTCTTCTTTTTCCTGTTGTCTAATTCTTTCTCGTTCTTCTTTTTCTTGTTGTCTAATTCTTTCTTGATTTTCCAGAAATTGATTCATTTTTGTTTGGTCTTCCTGTCTAATTCTTTCTTGATTTTCTAGAAAGGTAATCATTTTTGTTTCTTGTTCTTGTCTACTTCTTTCTTGTTCTTCTTTATCTTGTCTATTTCTTTCTTGATTTTCTAGAATTTGTGTTATTTTTGCTTCTTGTTCTTGTCTACTTCTTTCTTGATTTTCTAGAATTTGACTTATTTTTGTTTGGTCTTCCTTTCTAATTCTTTCTTGTTCTTGTCTAATTCTTTCTTGTTCTTCTTTATCTTGTTGTCTATTTCTTTCTTGATTTTCTAGGAACTTCATTATTTCTGCAAAATTTGCCATTTCGTCGTAATCTTTCGATCTGGTATTCACCATATATTCTCAGCAAAATGCGAAGATCCCTTTTTCTGACACCAATTGTAACGTTTAACCCTGTGCTAAACGTTGTGGGGTGAGTTCACTTGCGTAATACTCAAAATTCTCAGTTTGCTTCCAATGATTTATTTTCAAACACACTGTACACGGCTTTCTGTTGTAGTACAACTGTCACTATTTGTCACTTTGACTATCGCATTTGCATTGGAAATATTAAATACCGTAACTGGCGGCGAACCTTCATATGAGATTTTAGTAGATCAACTTGAAAGGCGATATGGTGACCAACATCTACAACAAGATTACCAAGCACAGTTAAAGTACAGGCAACAAAGGTATGACGAAACATTGCAGCAGTATGAAACTGATATTGTCCGGCTCGTTCGACTGGCATACACTACAGCGCCAAGAGACTTTATTGATAGGCTAACGGTACAAACATTCATTGATGGTCTGAGAGATTTTGGGATTCAGCAGGCCTTACGGTTGAGTGGCCTTACAAGAATTGAAAATGCCCTTGCACGTGCACTTGAGTATGAAGCTGCTAAACAGGCATCCAGATCTCATCTCCATCGGGGACAGATTCGACGAGTTAGCCTCATTAAAGAGGAGAAGTACAGAAAAAGTAACATCATTAAGCAAATTATTGAAATATTACGAAAACTAGATGGTCAATCAACTGGACATAGTAGTCAGAGGGTGTGTTGGAACTGTGGACAAGGAGGACATATCAAAAGGAATTGTTCACACATTCAATCTATCAATGTGCCAGGAAATTTCAGTACTCCGAGGGTGTGTTGGAATTGTGAACAAGAAGGGCACATGAAGAAGAATTGTCCACTTCAAACTGGTCATATACAAGAAAATCTCGAAATCCGGAAGAGAGAAAATTACGCACAACAGAAATATCATTATTGCTCTAACAAAGACAGCTCAGATATCGAGCCTGGTGTTAAGAGGGAAGATGTCATACCTAGATCGAAGGAGAGCAGTATCTCTAGAGAGAGATCAAGCAGTAGAAGAAAGAGTCTTGTTAAAAGGCGCAGTATATCCAGATGTCAAAGAAGTACCAGACAATGTGTAGGCACTAGTGTTCGTGGAAAAAGCAATTCACGTTTTAGTAGTCCAGAAAGAGGCGCAGGAGGTAGAAGGTGCTTCGACCGCAATAGAAGGAAGCGCATGAGGCGACGCAATGACCGAAATAGTAGGCGCAATCGCAGTAGTTCAAACAATATTAAAGATAGTGAGATGTACTGTAGTGAATTGACGTCTCCTTGCCATATACCTAGATTGCGTGATCGTGGTTCAAGATCACGTAGTGGTGAAGGTTGTGTGGCCGCCAAGGATCGTGTTGGCTTGTATAGAAGCAGATCACCTGTTCGAGTATGTTCACCTGGAGGTAATCATAGTCCGGTGAAACATTTTGATGATCACCGAAGAGGATCACAAGTACCGCCAAGTAACCTGTCTTCCTCGTGGGTCGAGAGCGAGGATTGGGACAAGAGGATCCAAGGAGCTCCCCCAGATGAGATTGAAGAATGCATTGGGATGATGTTTGATCGGGACGATCAAATCTAAGAAGGGGGCAGTGTAACGTGGATAGGTATTCATGTACTTACGGTTGATATTCGTTTATTAATTATTTAAGCTACTACGTTGCTTACAGTAGTTATTGCATGTATATTTCCTTATGTAGTTCTAGAATTATGGTAGAGTTATTCTCGATCCTTCGAGAAACTATATGTGAGGTACAAATTTGTCATAGTATTGTCAGTTTGACAAGGACAAGATAATCATAGAACATTCTCGATGAATGTCATGTCATGATTCAGGTATATAAAGCCGTGTCGATCACGGGACAGAGTCAGTCTTGTGAAGTCAGTGAGTCTAGTCAGTTGATAACAGTATGTCTGTGGAAACGGAGGTTAATAGTAGTTCTGTCGGTGAAGACAGTGACAGTATAGATTGTCAAGGTGACAAGTGGTGACAGTTGTACAATAATAGAAGCTCGTGTACTGAGTGTTTGTAAATAAACCATTGGAAGCAATCTGCGAATTTTGACTATTACGCAAGTGAACTCACCCCACAACGTTTAGCACAGGGTTAAACGTTACAATATAGTAAAATCAAAAAGATACTTTACTTACATGAGTTACTTAATCGTTAACCCTTCTCTTCATTTTCTTCTGTCGCTGGCCTGAAACTTGATCATCAATTAATTAATTGCATACATTTATGCTTGGTACACAAACAGATTCAATCAGAAGCTGGCATTCCAAACAATCCTGTACCCACCTGAAAGACAAATGATATTACCTAGTTAAATGAATCATGTTAGAATTGAAAAAGCTTACCTAAAATAAAATTTACATTTTTCACAGCTTACGGCATCATAATAATAAATATGTAGGATGCTTAATGCTTAGATAAAATATATATATACGGAGGTGGATGGTGGATGTAGAAAAGATTTGACCGTCTGCTGTTACTGTCAGTTGTCAATTTTCAGACAAATATTATTTTGATGCTTAATGTTGAATGTTGGCTAATCTGAAAGACCTGGAGAATTGGGATTGACACACGTCAATTGTGTTTGGAGGTCACCAATATAACTTTCATCCCCGTGAGCGAACCTGTGTCTCGCAGTCTCGCTTCATACTTCGTACCCACACTCATGGTACAAATACACTAGGCATGTTCTTGCGGCCTTGCGCAGGTTTTTCGTGGTGGGGTGCATTTTTCGACCGTTCCGTTAACCAGCCGCCACCATATTGTTTGCTTATGTTTTGTTTCTAGTTGTACTGCTAGAATTAGTATAAGTAACTTAGAGTGGTACATTACACCATTTGAATTTCAGCAGCAAAACATTGATGGAGATTCATTCTTGATCAAAATTATTTTTATTAACAATCTCTCATAGACTAAAAAATCTTTCTACTGTCAATTATATTTAATCATCTGTGACACATAAATACAATAGAAGAGAGGTCCGTTTAATTGATATACAAAAGAATCGTTGCAAGAAATATATTTACATTATTAAATAGTTTTTATTACTTTCGGTTCTTGTAACAATGGACTCCGCAGCGATTTCTCAGGCCCCATACGGTCTAGAGACTTGAAATTTCGAGTTCGTACTTAGATCGCAGACATCTCGCCGCCTGTTAAGCTCCAAGGGTGATCCAATATTGGTAATTATAATTATCTCATTCAATCTCATTCAACCAAGATCATTATTTTGTCGACATGGAAGGACAATGGTATCCGTCACTGGAATTACGCACGAGGATTTTCTTGTATATGACCAGTTTGAAGTGGACAATTCTTCTTCATGTGCCCTTCTTGTTCACAATTCCAACACACCCTCGGAGTACTGAAATTTCCTGGCACATTGATAGATTGAATGTGTGAACAATTCCTTTTGATATGTCCTCCTTGTCCACAGTTCCAACACACCCTCTGACTACTATGTCCAGTTGATTGACCATCTAGTTTTCGTAATATTTCAATAATTTGCTTAATGATGTTACTTTTTCTGTACTTCTCCTCTTTAATGAGGCTAACTCGTCGAATCTGTCCCCGATGGAGATGAGATCTGGATGCCTGTTTAGCAGCTTCATACTCAAGTGCACGTGCAAGGGCATCTTCAATTCTTGTAAGGCCACTCAACCGTAAGGCCTGCTGAATCTCAAAATCTCTTAGACCATCAATGAATGTCTGTACTGTTAGCCTGTCAATAAATTCTCTCGGTGCTGTTGGGTATGCTAGGAGAACGAGCCGGACAACATCAGTTTCATACTGCTGCAATGTTTCGTCATACCTTTGTTGCCTGTACTTTAACTGTGCTTGGTAAACTTGTTGTAGATGTTGGTCACCATATCGCCTTTCAAGTTGATCTACTAAAATCTCATACGAATGTTCGCCGCCAGTTAAGGTATTTAAGATTTCCAAGGCATCACCACGGAGAGCCAAGATCAATGCGGTGGCCTTCTCTTCATCTGACCAACCACTAGCCAAAGCAGCAGCATCAAATTGCTTTTTATATGTAGACCAAGACTGTTTACCATCGAATTTTGGGGTTTCAATTTTTACTGGATTAACTACACCATATTGAATTTCATTGGACGATTTTCTCAGAGGCACTTCAGGTTTCGTTTGCAACATTTTCTCTTCTATTAATTGAAATTTTTGATCAAAACTTTCTTGAACTTTCTCTAATTTCTGTTCAACTTCTTCTTGGACTTTCTCTAATTTTTGGTCAACTTTCTCTAATTTCTGGTCAACTTCCTGTTTATCTTCTTGTCGCACTCTTGCTTGTTCTTCTAAGATTTGTCTTATTTTTGTTTCTTGTTCTTCTTTTTCCTGTTGTCTAATTCTTTCTCGTTCTTCTTTTTCTTGTTGTCTAATTCTTTCTTGATTTTCCAGAAATTGATTCATTTTTGTTTGGTCTTCCTGTCTAATTCTTTCTTGATTTTCTAGAAATGTAATCATTTTTGTTTCTTGTTCTTGTCTACTTCTTTCTTGTTCTTCTTTATCTTGTCTATTTCTTTCTTGATTTTCTAGAATTTGTGTTATTTTTGCTTCTTGTTCTTGTCTACTTCTTTCTTGATTTTCTAGAATTTGACTTATTTTTGTTTGGTCTTCCTTTCTAATTCTTTCTTGTTCTTGTCTAATTCTTTCTTGTTCTTCTCTATCTTGTTGTCTATTTCTTTCTTGATTTTCTAGGAACTTCATTATTTCTGCAAAATTTGCCATTTCGTCGTAATCTTTCGATCTGGTATTCACCATATATTCTCAGCAAAATGCGATGATCCCTTTTTTCTGACACCAATTGTAACGTTTAACCCTGTGCTAAACGTTGTGGGGTGAGTTCACTTGCGTAATACTCAAAGTTCGCAGATTGCTTCTAATGGTTTATTTCCAAACACTCAGTACACGAACTTCTATTATGGTACAACTGTCACCACTTGTCACCTTGACAATCTATACTGTCACTGTCTTCACCGACAGAACTACTATTAACCTCTAACTTCACAGACTGACTGTTATCAACTGTCTTTACAAGACTCACTGCCTTCATAAGACTGACTCTGTCCCGTGATCGACACGGCCTTATATACCGGAATCATGACATGACATTCATCGAGAATGTTCTATGATTATCTAGACGAACATAATTAATGTTCTAGATCCTTGTCAAACTGACAATAGTATGACAAATTGTACCTCACATATAGTTTCTGGAAGGATCCAGAAAAAATCTTCTATAATTCAAGAACTACATAAGGAAATATACATGCAATAACTACTGTAAGCAACGTAGTAGCTTAAATAATTAATAAACGAATATCAACCGTAAGTACATGAATAACTATCCACGTTACAATATTTATAAATTTTGCTAGCACATTCATAGCTCTGATATACTTTTCATTTTAAATTATCCTGTATTCATATTTTCGATTTAACTAATTCGTGGTTAAGTTTATCTCATCATGTTTGGTTCTTCTGAAAAATTGATTCAGAGATTCTTCTGCAAATACCCATCCTGCAAAAGTTCTTATTATAGAAATATTTCTATAGGTCACCAAAACAAAAAGTTTTTTAGTTTTCCAGAGAGCCGTCTAGACTAGTTTCATGGAAAACAATTTACCGTATTAGTTCAACGACAAACTGTTCCAGTTATTATGTATGTTGCGATCATTCATTTATTCTGACTACACCAATCCTAATACAGAGTCCCGTTTAAATTGGTTTGCTATTTCTAAATGTATTTATCATACATATTCTGTTATTCTTAGAACTATATCATTCAACAGTTCACCTACTTTCCGAGCTGAGATAATGGATATTCCTCCTATGAAAACAAGTATTTCCTATAAAGCACAACTTACAGTGAGAGATCAGGACTCAAATTCCGAAGATGACGTTGAAAATTAATATATTTTTCTTGTTTGATGAGCAAACACAGCAATGGAATCCGTTACGTACCCGATACCTCAGAATAAGACTGTCTGTGATAATGACTATCAAGCGACGAGGCCAAATAATTTTTATCAAGTTTCAAGAAGTTATTTTTTTGTTCATCTCAAGAATTATTTTCTGCTATATTATTATTTTATATACATATGTATTACTTTCAGAGATTTTTTTGTGATATTTCACTGTACATAATTTTTTATCTAACCTTACACCTTTATCTACCTTGATAGATATAGATTTAACCAAAGAATATAGTTTATTAGGTAAATTTCTTATAGAAATATACCTATTGCGATCGTTCACACTTTTGAATTATTAATATATATATGGGATATTACGAAATTTGTTAACACGATAGAGGTCGCAGTTTTGAAGGTATCAAGTTCAAATTTGCTACAAAAATCAATCTCTCAAATATCTCGGTCGAGTTCGTTATTGGGCAATATCGGGTAAGTAGTTTCAAAATGGCGACCTTTCAAACATTTAAAAAAATTATCAAAAAAGAGCCGTAGTGTAAATATTATTAAAGATAATTTTAGGTTATAGATATAATCAGTACCTACAACTTTTGTTCAAAGAAATTTTTCATAAAATACACAGACAAAAAATAAAATTTAATAAAGAAAAATAACAAATATTGATAAAACATGAACACTCAATATAAATTTGATGTAATTGTACATTTCATGGAGATCTTAATATAGACCCTGATTAAAAAAATATATAGCATATTTATTGAAAAGAAATAGGCGAAAAAAAAAATCTGCCTTGAAGTGGACTCGAACCCTGTCTGCTTTATATTCAACAGCCAAAACAAAAACCTCTAATCGAAAGGCTATGACATATACGACAATATATTGTAATAACATGTAGGTATACCAATGAAAAGGTTGTTAAAATTTCAATTCAATGAATTTTGAAAAATTTACCTTTCCGCTGACTACAGGCCATCGGGATTTTTTTATATTATTATTGTACATACGATTCTGTTAGGAGATATATTTATTTTCTGTTATGTTCTTATGAATTTAATGAAAAAACCTTTTTGTAGACCTTGATAAATTCAACCAAGGAATTATTTATTGTTTTGTTATAGATATTTTTTTATTTATTGTATATATCTGCCAATTTGTTACATATATTGTTATTAGTTAAACAACTTTTACGGCTTTTATTTGACAGAGTGAATGATTTTTATTTTAATCTGTGAATCAAAAGCCCAAATCAATTTAGATATGATAATTTCTTATTTATAAAACAGTATACTGAATTGAAATTAGAACACCATATTAAAATTTCTACTATTATGTTAATAACACATAACAATTGTTTCGGCACACTACCTTTATCAAATGTGAATACAAAATTGTAAGAGGACAAAACTTATTTATTTAACTATTAATTATATATTTAGTAATGGCCCAGAAATGCCATCGATCTGGTGTCATTGAGGAGATTGTTTACAAATATTGATTTCTAATGATTCAAGTAAGTTTTATTTTGATCCTTTATTTTATGTATATATTATCATGAAATGTGGGAATCATAAAGGATTAAAATTGAATTTCCTTGAATCATTAGAAATCAATATTCGTAAACATTCAGCTAATGCCCTCAATGACCAGATCGATGGCATGTCTAGCCCATTATTAAATATATAACTAATAAGTACCTACTTAAGCAATAGTCATTAAACATTATGAGTATCATCTTCCTTGGTACATAAATAGGCTTTGTTCTCTTAGAATTTAGTTTCGTACTCACCTTTGATATAAAGGAATACAGCGTACCGATACAAGATACAATGGTCATGTGTAAATAAAATAACAGTAGAAATTTCAATATAGTGTTTTAATTTATCATACAGTTATAAACAATATACTACCAACATTCTAATTCAATTATTGTCATTTTACTGTGTTAGTTTTGTTTTACTGTATTATCCGTTATTTGTATTGATTGATAAACCTTTAATAAATTGTTTCTTAAAGTTGATCTTTTCATTTTTGAAACATATCTTCCCTTCCCTCAAATTAGGATATAACCTTAAATTCCCAGCCAATTAAAAACAACAAACTTTTGAAATTCCCGCCTCATAAAACTACATTACGAAAATAGGAATTGGTATCAGTTCCCGAACAATGGGGGCTCTTAAACGTCAACGGTGTTTCTTTAATTTTACACAGAGATAGCATTTCTTATTTATTAGTATTCTGTGGGTTCGCTTCTCGCGTACGTGTTAAGTATTTTATCTATGGTGTTAGTACGAAAATGCCATCGAGGAGTGCATATGTGTATCTTATCGTATGTTTTCTCTGATCTTATCACAAAACCTACTCAACAGACGTTCCATTGCATGAGAGAAATAATTTGCTGACATAAATGTAACAAATCATTTCTCTTTTGAAAATAACTGTTGTGGTTTCTTTTTGCAATGGCGACTCTGAAATTAAAATACATTCTACGAATAATGAAAGAAAAAATAAATAAAACAACGGTGATTTCTGAAAAAGTAAACTAAAAACTTACATATTAAAAAAACAGCTTCTGAATGATAAACTAAAATGTAAAAAACTACAAATCTAATGTAATAGAGGTTCAAATAAACCACCTTGTTGTGCCAAACAATAACCAAATCTGTGAAACAGAGATAATCTCATATCACTGAGTAGATATGGCGTAATGTTGCCACAATGCTGGATAATTTCCCCTCTTAATTCATCAAGATTTGTAGCTCTCTGAAATTCATGCCAATATATGGATCCTTTCAGATATCCCCAAAGAAATAAATCATTGGGAGATAAATCTGGTGATCTGGGAGGTCACTTGATCTTACCATGTGTAGATATCAATCGATCAGGAAACGTATTTTCGAGGAATTGTGTCACTGGTCATTGTGACTTGTACAACCATCCTGTTGAATCCAAATGTCCCCTAAGTCAATAGGAAGTAGCTGAACTGTCGGCATGATTTGACTTTGCAGGAGCTGTTGATATTTAGCAACGTTCAGGTTACCATCGATAAAGAAGGGACCTATCATATAGTCTCCTAACATTCCTTTCCAAACATCGATTTTTTGTGAGTACGCACAGGAATACTTCGATGCTGATTTCCTCGAGACCAATATCGCACAACGGTTGGATTGTGTTTCGCATGTAAATAATACGTTTTTCAGAAATAAATCATTGTCATTTGGTTTATCTATCATGGTTTCACAGAATTTCATTCGTTTAATGTGGTCCTGTGGAAAATATTCCTGATTTTTCTGAACATTGTTACAATGGTATCCTTTACTTTTCATCAACATTTTGACACTTCAGGCATTTCTGAAAACATCCATATTTCTCGAATTTTTGAATAATTCGAGAAATGGTGGACTGTGACGGAATTGGCGTATTTTCAAATGCCATAATAAACAAATATATAGTATCTTGCATCAAATGACCCCCAAAATACCACTTTAAGATTTGCATATTTTCATGCATTGTATACATTTTGGAATTAATTAACTGAGTCTCAGTATATGAATTCAATCGAGGCAGAAATACAGTCTGCAGAAAGGGGAACAGCGCACCAGATGCATTCTTGATTTGACAACGATTCTCAATGAAGAGTATTCAGATGGTGGACTCTTCTCAACACATCGGCGCAATATGCATTGAAAATCCTATCATCCCTTTGAATTTGTCAAGCTCTGTATATTGCATGTGGGCAGGGAGGATTTGGATTCAATATTGAGTATTATATCATTGGTAGCAGCAGTAGCGAGACCAGCGACGTATCAATCCAAAGGAGTCAACTGTTGAAGTATATCAATTTATTACGCACAAGATAGTTTGTTAGATGGTAATCGGTGTGTGTATTTATTTAATTCTCCTTCTTCTTAGAGTAAGATGACCGTAAGCAAAGTATTCCAATTTATGGCGCTTTACAGTTTTGATAATCTCCAGGTCTTTATTCATGCGGGTAAGGACAGTATTGTTGTTTATTCTATCTAATTTTCAATAGTCGCCTGTAAACCCACATCCCGAAGGCTTCCAGGCGGTAAGCGTCCCTGCTTCCATACCGTACTCCGTACATCAACACTGGGAAGACATAGCAGCGTACCATTCTCATTCGTAGTCTAAAGCAGGCCACTTACTAGCAAATATGCGCGGGAGCATGCTCGGCGGCTTGGCTTGCAGCAACAAGCTCACTTGGGTGTAGCCAAGATCACCAGCATGTTTGTAAGTTGCTGGTTGATGGGAAAAACTGAATAATCCTACTGCTAAAGCTATTTTTTGTTTCTTTGTACGGTGAAAGTCTTTCGATATGAACCTCCGCATGGTGATTTCTGAATTCTATATACCACGTCGTTTATCTTCTTCATAACGGCATATGGTCTCTCCCATTGTTGTCAATCTTTGGAGAACAATCCTTGTTGTGTCTGCGCTAGCTGCCTATAGCGACCAGAAACTATGATTTGGGCGAATAAGAATAAGAGAAATACTCCATCAAATTTGTAATGATTGATTCCGTGACTCAGTTATTTTCTTATTTACACCGTCATATTTCAGCATCAAAGGAAATGTACAAGCTTATACTCTCGTAAAACAAGCTTGTATTCTGCCCACAGCACAACACCTGCCAAAACACACCACTGCAGATCTGAAGACATATATTCTCATTAAATATATGACGTATGGCAGTATGAATGGGACTTGAAAAATAGTGCACTAAAAACAGTGATGTCTAATACACGTACCAGCTTGCATCTTCCAGCACAACGCCACTATCAAGTCGTCGTTACCATACTATGAATAGGACACACATATTACACTCACGGCTATTTCCTCAAAATAGAAGAACCACCTCTCTATGACAAGAGTAATGTACGGATAACAATGAAACATGTGTTATGTGACTGTCCTAAGTATAATATAGAGAGAACTAAACGTAACACTATGGGTTACCGCCTGGTACCTGATTCTCGAGTGTATGGGAAAGATTTCCCATAGTTAGATTCTAAAAGCAAAAGTCGTTCTGTGGGAAAAGCCATTCTTGAACGTTTAGGAACAGTTTTCCTATAGGAATATTATTTTCGGGTTTGTCACGCATTGTTTCGGATGCACATTTTATTTCCGCCAATCAACGTTCAGTATTTTGTAGCGGGAACTATTGGTAAATCGCGTGAGGTTAGTGTCGTGACTGTCTTGCCAATCAACAATGGCCAAACGTGTCGGAAATATCTTAGAAGCCCAATATGTTACAAAGCAACTCCGCCAGCTCACTCAAAAATGTACAATTCCAGAGAAATCCTAAACATAAAAAAATTAATGACGGTATGCAGATCTTTAGCAGAATCAGTTATCAGATATTGTATCTCCGTGTGGGGTGGTAGGTATATTTGACTGCAACCTATACAGTCCCCTCGCCATGCAAGTTACTATAATTAAAATAATTCTTAGGAAAAAACTACTACAACAGAACAACTCTATAAAGAAACCAAGTTGTACAACATAAGACGTATTTATATCTATCACTGTCTTATATGTATGTATAATATATCTTTACTACAGCGAAAAAAATAAAAAATACCAGATTTACCGAAAATTTAAATGTAATAATTCCCATTTTTTAAATCGTCCTTCTTTCCTTTCGATAATCTCAGCAGGTTATGGGCCCAGGCAAGCAGCCTGCATAACACCCGATTATTGAAGTCTGAGAACGATAGAGAGAAAACGGTTATCTCGACACATGGTCGCCATTGTAGTGTACGGGAAAAGAATCGAACGAAAAATGGCGGAATCAACTCTGATAAATAACATCAAGAAGTTTCAAGTGTGGAAATTTCGAATGAACTCGATGCTTATCGCGAATGCGATTCAAGACGTCGTAACGGGCGCGCGAGTGATACCGACAGACGCAAATTCGGCCGATGGCAAAAAGTGGGCGAAAGACAGCGCAATGGCCATGTGCATAGTTTCCTCGTCGATAGAGGATTCCCAGCTCGACTGTATGCTCAACTGCACCACAGCGAAGCAAATGTGGGACAAATTGGTGAGAATTCACGAGCAGAAATCAGTGTCGAACAAGCTGCTCTTGCTACAAAAATTGCACGGATATCGCATGGAATCAAACGAGTCGGTTGCACAACACGTTTCCCGGATACAAAACATGGCGTCTCAACTGAAGGATCTGGGAGAAGCGATTTTGGACACAGCCATAATGGCCTACCGGTAAAGTACAACGCTCCCCACACAGCATGGGACAGTGTACCCGAAGAAAGACAAACGCTTGATAATTTATTAGAACGATTATTGAGGGAAGAAAGAAGACTCGAAGATGATGATGACGTCACTCGAGCGTTAGCCGCTGTTAGACTTGGTGGGAACAAAAAGAGAAAATTCGCCGCGAATACAAACAATAACAGTGAGAAAAATCGCGAAAGTAGAAATATGAGTATCGAGTGTTTCTATTGTAAAAGGAAAGGACATCTTGCTCGCGATTGCCGGAAAAAGAAAAGGGACAAAGACAATGCTGGTGAAAACCCTCGCGAGTGTGCGTTCGTCGCTTCGACATGTGAACAAAAACAGCGACAAGTGAAATCGGAGACAGTGTCGATTAGTGTGGTCGTAGAACGACTCATGGCAGTCGACACAAGCGATTTCTGGATTACCGACAAGCAGTGGCGAGTCTATATCGCTTGGGGACAATGACGTGTGTGACGTTACCGTTAGTGTCACTGTACTCATCGATAGACTAGTGAACGGTAAATGGTGTGAAGCTCGAATCGAAAACGTGCTCTGCGTTCCGAAGATTCGAAAGAACTTGTTTTCAGTTGGCATATGCACTGAAAAAGGTTTCAATATTTTGTTCAAAGGAAAACTAGTGACAATTAACCGTGACGGTGAAGTTTTCGGTGTTGGTGTGCAACAAGACAATCAGATTTACCGAATGCTCTTTAAAGTGGGGAAATATCGGAAGAATATATTCCTACTGATCAGCAGCTAGCTGATATATTTACCAAAGCACTTCCAAAAAAATAGTTTCAGCATCTATGTAACGGTTTAGGCATAAGGTCCTCGACGCACTCAAACGGCGGGAGTGTTGAGAAGTAGTTATCGCACGTCGATAGGCTCACTGCGCATGCGTGAGCAAAACTATTAAGGTGCCAGAACACACTACTTGCGTGACTGGTAACTTTTAGTCAGTTGATGCGTGACCGTCATAGATAATATAATAAATATAGATATGAAACTCAACGCTTAAAAATTGTGGCCGTCCGCGCGCCTCCTCGCGAGATGTGGCCATATTATTTTTATACGGGGGATATTGAAATAGTTCTATACTATCCCAAGATCATTGCAATAAACTTCTTAAATGCTTACGTCACCATTCGAAAAACAAAATTTTCGAATCGTTGAAATATGAAATTGTTATATTTGAACGAATCAAAATTTTGTTTTGTTTGGAATCGTGACGTCAGCACTTAGATATCTACAATTTGAAAATTATTTTACTATTAAAATATAAGGAATCAAGGAGCTGTGAATAAATAAAAATGCATATCTTTAATTATTTATTGATATACGAAAGCAATCAGTTACTCTTGATAATAAATAATAATTTAAAAATACTATTTGACCCAAACGACGAAATAAATTATCTTAATAAAGATATACAAGATTGTCTACATAAAATAGAACAAAATAATAAAAATACCTCAAACCGTAAGAAAAAACCTAAAAAAAAGATTGGATATCTAACAGCATTATTATTTCATGTGAAAATAACGAACTGCTTTACAAACAATTAAAAAGTGAGCCATAAATACTGAACTAAAAAACAAATATAACGCTGCGTTTCTGGATCTAGCCAAAGCTTTTGATAGTGTCAATCAATTATTAAAAAAATTATAAAACTATGGTATCAGGGCAAAAGCTTATGATCTCATAAAAAGCTAATTAAGTAATAGGAAACAAAATGTCAGAATAGGAGAGAGAGTGAATTCAAAACTGTAAGTACAGGCATACCCCAAGTAACAGTTCTTGGGCCGCTTTTCTTTATTTTATATATAAATGATTTGCTAATCAACATGCCAAATGACTCATTAATCTCCTATGCTGACGATATCGCCATTTTAGTATCAGGCAAAGATGTAGAAAATAAGATGAATGCTTTACTGTCAATAGTTGGAATGAATGAATGATATGGAATATATCAACTTTAGGTATAGATAAAACCATTTTCATATCTTTTGCCTTAAACTGTGATACAATCCCAAAAAATGTAGAAGTTAAAATAGAGGATAAAAAGATAACTAGGGTAGAACATTGTAAATACTTAGGTATCATCATAGATCAGAATCTTAAATGGGATAAGCACATTGAATATTTAATAATAAAAAAACAAATATCTATTTTACATATTCTATAAATTAGCAAAATTCATGTAAACAGAAAAACTAAGAATGATCGACTATGCTTTTTTCATAGCATTATTAACTATGGAATATTAGCTTGGGGTGGAGCTTATCAGAACAATCTAGTATTATTGCAAAATGTACAAAGTAGAATACTTAGAATAATAAACAAAAATGTAATTGCACAAGACAACCCTTTGAATATTAGACAACTTTTTGACTTCGAATCACTACCTAATAGAGATAATTTTATATACAACACAAGCAAAACCAGAAACAAATCGATACAACTGCCTAAAGCCTATGAGAAAATTAGTGACAAAAATGACGATAAAGAGAACAATATATACAGGGTGTCCCACGGTCATGGCCTATTAGAAATTTCTGGAGAATGACAAAAGCTATCGATATGAAAATTTTATGGCTTCTATTAGACATTTTAAACTATCTTTGGAAAATATTTTCATAAAAAAATCACTTCCGGTTTTGCCGGAAGTAATAACAACTTTGTTATTTCAAATGGGATACCTCATATTTTGATACATTTTTGAATTCTACACAAAATTCTGAGTAAAATGGATATACCTTTCCCTATACTTAAAGTTTTAGAGTTATTTAATTTTATTCGTTAAAAATCGACAAATGCGAGTTGATCGAAAATATATCATAATTTTTTTGTTATTTGCTTGATAAACATGGAGTTTGAATTATTGGAATCTCTGCACATTATTTTAAAGATTTTATTATGATTTTTCTTAATTTCCTGAGAAATTATTAGAGAAAAATCGATGTATAGATGACTTAATTTCTAACGTTAATAACTTTCTTATTTCAAATAGAACACCCTGTATTTTGTTGCACTAGCATATTCAAAATTAAAATACCTTTCTATTGATGTAACCACTTCCATATCTAAAGCTGATAGATTAAAAGTTATTGAACAATTTCCGATTTTTCAACAATTATTTTGTATTACCTTAACTTTCGAACGCATCAAAACGGTAACCATAGTTACCACTTATTTATATCAGTGTCAAAGTGTAAGATTAGAAATTGTATCATTCATAGTTTTTTTATTGAAATTAATCACAATCATGAATCAAGAATACACAAATGCCGATCTGCTCAACCTTTTTGCAATTTATGGAGAGTGCAATAGGATTGTCACGAGAACATGCAGGACGTTTAACGCCCAAAATCCGAATTTGCCGCCGATGACTGCAAGGAAATTTTGCCGGATTCAAGATAATTTTGTTCAATATGGCCAACAAAATGCTCCAAGAAATCGTATTCTTCCGATTTCCGCTGATGAAGCAATGCAATTAAATCTGATATCTTAAAAGTTATCGAACAATTTCAGATTTTTTCAAAAATTATTTTAATTATCTTAACTTTGGCGTGCTACAGTATGTATTAAAAACGAAAGAATACTAAAACAATAACAAATTTAATAATCTACACAAAAAATATTAATCAATAACCTAATCAAAAAAAAAACATAACAATACTTTAAATGTAAATTTACAAGTGTTTAAAGTGCCCCCCATTTACTTCTAAACATGCAATAAGTCTTGATTCTACACTAGATGTTGCATTTCTTATTTCTGCGGGGTCTAGATCTGCAAAAGCATTTTGTACCCGATTTCTCAGGTCTTCTGTCGATTGCACTGGAGGACGGTTAGTATAAACTTTTTCTTTTATGACCCCCCACAAATAAAAATCTAGAGGCGTTAGATCTGGAGACCTTGGTGTCCAATTCCAGGGACCCGAGCGCCGAAACCACCTGTCCTCAAACATTTCATAAAGTTCTTCGGTAACTTCATGGCTGCAATGAGCTGGTGCTCCGTCAAGCTGATACCAGCAGCTTATGGCTTCGTTAATTGGCAAGTCATCTACAAAGTCTGTAACGATGGTGCGCAATATTTCAAGATATTTTTCGCTGTTCAGCACTTCTTCGTAAATATAAAACTTAAGTGCGTTGTCTTTTATAAGAGCAAAAACGTTGAAACTGAATTTAACTTGAAACTTTTGTTCTTTCGTCAAATGTGGGTTTGCGTCTGCCCAGAAATGATTATTTTTTGAGTTAAAGATTCCTTCTCGCGAAAATTTGGCTTCATCTGTACACATTATTTTTTTCATAAAGTTTTCGTCTTCTTGGATTTTTAGAAGAAACATTTTGCAAAATTCTACTCTTCTAGGGCCATCTTGGAGGTGTAGATGTTGAACGTGTGTGAACTTAAAGTCATGCATTTTGTGCTGTTTTAAAATTCTTTGAATTGACGATCTTGCAACACGTAAGTCGTGTTCAGCGCTTCGAATCGACGCTTGAGGGTTTCCGTAAAAGTAAACCAATACGGTAATTTGTGTTGCTTCGTCAGCGGTAATCGGAGGAACACGATTTCTTGGAGCATTTTGTTGGCCATATTGAACAAAATTATCTTGAATCCGGCAAAATTTCTTTGCAGTCATCGGCGGCAAATTCGGTTTTCGGGCGTTAAACGTCCTGCATGTTCTCGTGACAATCCTATTGCACTCTCCATAAATTGCGAAAAGGTTGAGCAGATCGGCATTTGTGTATTCTTGATTCATGATTGTGATTAATTTCAATAAAAAAAAACTATGAAAGAGACAATTTCTAATTTTACACTTTGACAATGATATAAATAAGTGGTAACTATGGTTACCGTTTTGATGCGTTCCAAAGTTAAGGTAATACAAAATAATTGTTGAAAAATCGGAAATTGTTCAATAACTTTTAATCTATCAGCTTTAGATATGGAAGTGGTTACATCAATAGAAAGGTATTTTAATTTTGAATATGCTAGTGTAACAAAATACAGGGTGTTCTATTTGAAATAAGAAAGTTATTAACGTTAGAAATTAAGTCATCTTTACATCGATTTTTCTCTAATAATTTCTCAGGAAATTAAGAAAAATCATAATGAAATCTTTGAAATAATGTGCAGAGATTCCAAAAATTTAAACTCCATGTTTATCAAGCAAATAACAAAAAAGTTATGATATATTTTCGATCAACTCGCATTTGTCGATTTTTAACGAATAAAATTAAATAACTCTAAAACTATTAACTTTAAGTATTGGGAAAGGTATATCCATTTTACTCAAAATTTTGTGTAGAATTCAAAAAGTATCAAAATATGAGGTATCCCATTTGAAATAACAAAGTTGTTATTACTTCCGGCAAAACCGGAAGTGATTTTTTTATGAAAATATTTTCCAAAGTTAGTTTGAAATGTATAATAGAAGCCATAAAATTTTCATATCGATAGCTTTTGTCATTCTCCAGAAATTTCTAATAGGCCATGACCGTGGGACACCCTATATATATATATATATATATATATATATATATATATATATATATATATATATATATATATATATATGAATAAGCAATAATTATAGTTAAGATCAATATTTCCTTCTTTTCAAAAAAACTTCTCTAGCTTGTTTATATAAATGGCAACTTTTAGTGGAAACTGCACTTGATTTGCCACTTATTAGATCATTAATATTTCTGCAAAAGGTAAAAATACATAAGTCAATCACATAGTTCATTATAAAATTGGATATCTCTTGCTTGTGATGGCAAAGAAATGTAAAATTTACATATTTCAATATCATTTTATATATTATATCTTTAACATGGACATGAAAAAAATTGGACAAAATAAATTTAGATATGTTGAAAATTTTGAAAACAGTTTTAATAAATATGTCATTACAGTATGTTAATGAATTATGTGAGCCATATTCTTTCTCTTTTATCAACTGCGAGAAAGACATATCTGTGAAATCATTTTTCAATATATAAATTTTGCAGAACTCACAGTTGAACTTTTGAAACACTTTTTTAGCAATAAAACCTGATATATAACCCATTATTGCCTTACTTAATGGTCTCTGAAGATATTCATCTGACAAATTTGAGATGCCAGCTTCTAAACGAGACAAGTCCACATTTAGTGGTGTCAATTTCTTGGGTTCTACATCAGTTTTCAAAATGCTTTCTGATTGTACCAAAGAGGTTTCAAATGTCTCCTCGCAGTTGGCAGCAATGCCTTATAGGAAACCTGAATACAACAGCTTACTGGCTAACGACAACTGATCAGAAGATATTTCCTGGTAGGGAGTCTCTGCTGGAGGCAAACCGTCATTTTCTGTTCGCGAACAACCTATTAATTGAAATTATCAGTAAGGAACAGCCATAAACCTGAATATAACACTTCTAAGTCTTTAGATGGTATAGTTGGTAGTTTCAATGATGGGACTGATAACTTGTTGATATACATATTGGTGGTATGATCACTACAGGCAAAATGTAAATGGCAAACACGATAATTATTATAAATTCTTGACGGTTCCATTCCAAGAAGGTTAGAATTTCCAATTACTTCAATCCACCGATCAAAACGTGCCCTGTCCATGTTAGGATTTGGAAAACGATGTCTTGGAGCACTTCGATCCATGCATCCGGGAACACAACATTTAGCAACCATGTTCTATCAAATAAAAAATAAAATGATGTAACTGATGGAAGCACTATAATATCTATTTACATCAAGTTTCACTGTCACTATTCGGTAAGGGCGAAACCGTTTAGTTACGATTTCTTTTTCTTAAATCAATAGTATCCGATTAACAAAGTAACCTAATAAGAATTTTATAATACGCTAACACCCAACAAGCTTTCGGAATACTGCTAGTCTGCTTACCCTAGAACGAACTGATTGAGAAAAAATGTTATTTCAAAGTCTAACCTAACCTTACCCAACAATAGTTTGATAAGTTCCTATACCTTTCTTATTTTTCACTTATATACAATAAAAATAATAAAACAGGTATCAATCGATTCAGCTCGTCAAGTTATTTCTAATAAATCAATTACAACAGTACAATAGGTGATACATACAAAGAAAATTTAATCCAAAGCAATAAAATCAACCACCAAAATTTTATGTAAAAAAATTGATAACCATAGATATCTTAGATTATCTATGTTCATAACTCTTTAATTTTTCATTTGCGCATGATAGAATTAATATCAATCGTTTCAGTTCGAGCATTATCAATATGTGTGAAAATTTCATTAAAAAAAATTTCGCTAGAGTAAGCCAGCCTTTTTAATTAATTAAGATAATATTCACCTCAATCATCAATTATACTATAAAATAATTCTACTTACCAATAAATTTAACGAAAATTCAACACTAAGAGTCTTTATAATCACACAAATAACTGGAAACACAAGCACAAGAACAACAAAACCACCAATACGAAAGAAATAAAATGGCGATTGGCAATCCAGAATCAGCTGACGGCGACGACAAAGCGATCTTTTATACCGACTCGAGTGCCAGTGTCACCATCTAGCGAGATGTGGCGGTCAAGTTTTAGTGGTTTCAATTGTTCCTATATGAGTGGCACATCTATCTTTATTATATTATCTATGGCGACCGTTGCCCACGAGACGTGTGCAATAAAGCGTACTTATATATATTGAAGATTATCTTTCTCTTCAACCCTATCGTCACTCTTTCCTTTCGATAATCTCAACACTATGAAAAATATATATATATTGGTTAATAAAAATCAATTGTGTCTGTTTGAAAATATACAAATATGTTGTACATGTGTATATATACATTCTCAGGTTCAAGAATACTTAAAATCTCTCTCTCTCTCTCTCTCTCTCTCTATATATATATATATATATATATATATATATATATATATATATATATATATATATGTTATATCAACCAATATTGCTGACTCTGCTAAACCCATGAACTCGACTTCACAACAGTATGATGACAATGCAGTACCAGGAATATCATATTTCAACATATCGTACTTCAACTGATAACATATCCAGAAACTCTTCTGATTACATCGTCCCGAGTATGCTGACTATGGAATCCGTGAATATGACGCAATTAGTGGCATTTTCCCATGAGAACATTATATTGCATATTGTACATTTTTTCACTATAAATAAGGAACACTTTATAATTTTAATCATTCTGAAATGTAAATCTAAAGTAAGACGAATCTATGTCAGTTTTCATAATCATCCTAACCTTACAGTTAATTTCACTTGTATAATAATTATAATTTAATTCTTATTATTAAATCATTAATAATAAGTGGTGTCAGAAGTAAATAAATAAAATAATTGTTTTTAAAAAGCCAATTAGATAAAACGAAATCTAAAAATTGGTGTCAGAAGTGGGATCTCATCTACACATCCAGCAAGAAGATTGTGGTGGTTTCCAAACCTTCAAGAAGAAAGACAACACGCAACAGACAACACAAGTGGCATATCCTCTACGCACCCAGAACAAGGCAACTAACTCGGTGTGGTCAACCCAGATCTCCAGTAGAAGACATTGCAACGCATACGAAGACGGTCTTTCCGACGCCAGGAATACGTACATACTCACCTGACGGAGCAAGCTTCACGGAAGCGGATTTCATCTTCTATGTGGAAATTACTGTAAGTCATTTCAGAATCATCTCGTCTTTTAATAATTTAAATTCTATTTATATTTTAAATAAGAAACCAACAGTTCTTAATTCAATAATAAAAGGAAACATATAGAATATAAATTGCAACAAATTTTTATGATATTAAGATCCAAGAAAATCAAAATGAGTCAACAAGGCAATAACTCTGTTAATGATAACGCTAGTGTTAATGCTAACGCTAATGTAGATAATATTGAACCATATAAGTTGAGTGAAATTTTCTCAATAATTCCTGAATTTGATGGTAATCAAATATTTCTAAATACTTTTATTCTGTCATGTACAACTGCATTTGGAATGGCTATTGGTAATCAAAGAATTCTCCTTAGCTTACATATCAAAAACAAACTTCGCGGTCGCGCTGCTGAATTAATAAATTCACGCAACCCTGCTACATGGCATGATATAAAAACGCTACTAGAAAGTCATTTTGGAGATACGAGAGGCTTATCATCTCTTATCCAAGATCTACAGAGAATTAGGCAACTACCTAATGAATCTCCGTTAACCTTCATCACCAGGTTACAAACCCATGAAGCTAAAATGTACGCTTCAATAAATAAACAAAATTTATCTATCGAAGAAAAGAACGCGCAGACACGTCTAGCGGAAACTATGGCCCTTAATACACTCTTGACAGGCTTAGAACCTAAGCTAGGTCAAATTGTAAGAGCTAGTGACCCTGTAGACATACTGACAGCAACAAATAGAATTAGGAGAGAACTTCAATTAAATTATTTCGAAAATCAGAAACATCAGAATACAAACAAGAATACGGCTTTACAACAACGCAAACCAATTAATCTCCCTCCTAAACATTGTTCAAATTGCAAACGAATTGGTCATGCAACCAATGAATGCAGACAGAGACCTTTCCAACAAAACTTCAATCAAAACTTCCAAGCTTTCCAAGCCAGACCACAATTTCAGTCAAACATTCTTCAAAAACCAAATCCTCCAAATAATTTCCAACAAAATCAATCTTTTACAAATAGACCTTCTGTCATACGTCCTAATCCCAATATTGGTAATATCAGACCAAGCGTCGTCCAACAAAATCTGAATTTTAGTAGATTTCAACAAAACCCTACTTACCATATCAATCAATCCGATAACTATTATGACGAATCATATCAATACGAACCTGAAGATTACTCATATAGTAATTACAATCCACAAGAAAACTTCTACAATTATCAACAAGAAGAAATTAATCAAAGTGAAAACCAGGATTTTCACGTAAGCCCAATAGTTCCAACAGATCCTCCTCCAGAGAAGAAGTCAGATATAGATCAGCTTCAAACCCAAATTCAAGCGATCAATCTTCAAGATTACAACCCCAATCTGAACTTCCCCGAACAAAGCTACTTATAAATCCTCTGCTCGCTGTGAAATCACAAAATTTATTTTACATAACAGACTCGACAAATACTCACAAATTTCTCATTGATTCCGGAGCTGGACTCTCTATCTTTAAACCTCACGTTTGTCAGAAATTTCCCCAGCGATTTCCAGAGAATGTAATAATTCAAGGAATCACTAATCAAAAAGTTCACATTACTGAATCTACACTCGTTCCTTTTAACCGTACAGATCCACACAAAGTCTATATTTGTAATTTAGATATAGAATTTGATGGACTTCTAGGCTCAGACTTCCTCGAACATTACGATTGCGTAATGAACATCAAAACAAGAGAATTAGAAACAAATTTTAAAACCGTCCAACTTCACAAAGCTTCAGATAATATACAAAACATCGAAACCAAGGACACAGAAAGAACAACTAACATAATTAGAATAGAACCAAGAATCGAACAAGTTTATAAATTGAAATGCAATTTATCAAACACTGACGCACTATTAACGGGTATAGAAATAGAAAAAGTACGCCTTCCGCATGCTTTAGTAAAAGTTAATGAAAATGGCGAATTTATAACAACAATTCTTAACGCAAACGCAATTCCTAAAGAAATAAATTTTTCAGTTATTAACATAGTACCTATACAACATTTCTCTATTAACAATCTCAGCGAATACGAACACGACATACAACAAGACAGAATTCCCGAAATACGTAACCAACTTCGATTAGAGCATCTAAACGATGAAGAATCAGAGCTCATAACAAATCTGTGTATTGAATTCTCAGACATATTTTACCTCGAAGGAGACAAATTGACTTTTACCAACGAAATTGAACATTCCATTAAAACTAATTCCGACAAACCAACATTCACCAAGTCTTATAGGTATCCGCAAACACACAAAGATGAAGTTAAATCCCAGATCAATAAAATGCTTGATCAAGGCATTATTAGACCTTCATGTTCACCTTTTTCATCTCCAGTTTGGGTCGTCCCTAAGAAAATGGACGCATCAGGCAAACAAAAGTGGAGAGTAGTTGTAGATTATCGTAAGCTCAACAAAATCACAATTAACGATAAATATCCGCTGCCAAATATTTCAGACCTCTTAGATCAACTTGGCAAGTGTCAGTATTTCTCTACTCTAGACTTAGCTTCTGGATTTCACCAGATCGAAATTGATCCACAAGATATTCAGAAGACTGCCTTTTCAGTCGAGAATGTACATTTCGAGTTCGTCCGAATGCCTTTCGGTCTCAAAAATGCCCCTTCAACTTTTCAGAGAGTAATGGACAATATATTACTCGGTATACAAAATGAGCGTTGTCTAGTTTATATGGATGACATTATTGTATATTCCCCATCAATACATGAACATATTAACAGACTGACTGACGTTTTTACGAAACTCAGACATGCAAATATGAAAATCCAACCGGATAAGTGTGAATTCCTCCGCAAGGAAGTAGCCTATCTAGGACATCTTGTTACTAAAGATGGTGTCAAACCAAACCCATCTAAAGTTGAATGTATCATAAATTTTCCAACACCTAAGAACCAAAAAGACATAAAATCTTTTCTAGGTTTAGCCGGTTACTACCGAAGATTTATCGAAAACTTCGCTAGAATTTCAAAACCACTAACCAGACTTCTCAAAAAAGACGTTCCATTCGATTTTGATGCCGATTGTAAACAATCATTTGACGAATTACAGCAAGCCCTTATCTCTACCCCAGTGCTCATATATCCAAACTTCGAAGAGCCTTTCATTCTCACAACAGACGCAAGCGCTTTTGCGATTGGTGCAGTTCTCTCTCAAGGAATAATTGGTAAAGATCTTCCGATAGCTTATGCATCAAGAACTCTTTGCAAAGCAGAAACAAAATACTCCACCATTGAAAGAGAATTACTTGCGATCGTTTGGGCAGTAAAACACTTTAGACCCTACATCTTTGGAAGAAAATTCACTTTAATCACAGACCATCGTCCCTTATCTTGGCTTTTTTCAGTAAAAGATACAGGTAGTCGATTAGCAAGATGGAGACTAAAGCTCGAAGAATATGACTACGAGATTAAGTACAAACCCGGAAAGATAAACAAAAATGCAGATGCATTTTCCCGCATTAAAGTAAATCATATACAAAATTTATCAAAATTCCAATCTGAATACAATCTAACACCTTATTCAACTTTTGCTTATAATGAGAACATAGATGAAAATATCCCCGAAGATCAAAAGAACAACCCTGAATTTCTAGAAAACATGTATAAAGAATTTGATACATTTGTAAATTTATACAAGACTAAATCCCTTTTGGACTATTCGAAAATAGAATCAAGTAACGGACAATTACTAGATAAGAATAATAAAAATATACTTCTTAGACAAAACCAACTGAACGAAATTCAAGAAAAAATTATTGATGATATTTTTGAAGAGAACTACGACTTCGAACATCTTAAAATTAATGTATTATCTAGCAAAACTGTGAAAAATAGAAAATATTTTATAATAGCATTACCATATAATCCAGGTACAGTAACTGAATATTTATTTGGAGCCCTTTTCAAAGATCAAGACCTTTTTCAGGACAACCAGACATACTGTGTTGAAACTAGTATTGATTTACCCATACTAGAAATTTTATCATTTATTACTTCAGAAAAACAACTCAAATTTAAAATTTTTCAAAACCAGACCAAAACTCCAGATACAGACGAAATTCCCCTTATCATTGACCAAAATCATAATGGAAAGACGAATTTACACAGAGGAATAAGCGAGACTATTCGTCGAATAAGAGAAATATATAACTGGAACGGACTGACAAAAGACGTTGAGAACTTTATAAAAACTTGTGAAATATGCCAGAAAAATAAAGCATGTAGGAAAAATCTCGACAGACCACTCGTAATCACAGAAACTCCAAAAACACCGTTCGAACGTATTAATATAGACATATTAGAAGTTCCTAACAGAAATTATGCCTTAACAATACGCGATGAACTCACAAAATTCAGTCAGGCTTACCCGATCAAAGACAAATCTGCAAAATCAGTAGTTAATACCCTTCTCTTATATTTTCGACACTATGGCACTCCCCTTCGAATACATTCCGATTATGGCCGAGAGTTTGATAATTCTCTACTTAGAGACCTCTGTACATTGTATAACATAAAGATGACATTTTCCAGCGTAGGACATCCGCAGTCTAACGGATCTCTCGAACGATTTCATTCGACCCTGTTAGAAATGATTAGAGTCAATCTCGCCGAATATCCTAACGAACATCCCTTTAATGTTTTACCGTACGCAGTTATTTGCTACAACAATTCAGCAAATAAAACTCATGGTTTCACTCCTTATGAGTTAGTCTTCGGACATACTTCAAGTAGACCGCCAGAGCAGCTATACAATGAAAAAGAATTAATAACAAAATATGTTAGAGATCTGAATAACAGACTTTCACATTTTTACAAAATAGCCAGAGAACGCAATGAAAGCAAGAAACAGAAAGCTAAAGATCGTTTCGATAAGCATGTACACGAAAATACTCCAAATTTTCAAGTAGGAGATTAAGTATTTATTAAAGAGTCACAACTAAAAAACAAGTTACAGAATAAATTTAATGGTCCATACGATATTTTAGAAATTTTCAATAATTCAGCTATTTTACTTAATTCTAATACTAATCAACAAACAAAAGTTAATTTCGACCGTATGAAACCATATTCTGAAAACTAAAATGTTTTCAGGTACCCCCTATTGGTCAATATGGCCTTTTGCCAATTTCAAATTGATCCTATAAACAACACGATAGGAGTCTTCTATCACGATGAAACAAGAATTATCATCTCCAACGACAAGTGGACTCTACTAGTACACAAGAACATTACAGGACTTTTAGCTGCATATGAAAACAACAACAAAATTTTGGACACTATACGTAATACTTTAAAACCAGATTATCACGCTATGAATATTTTTCGTTCCGATGTACAGACACACGTAGATTTACTAACACAAATATCTAAATCCATACAAGAGAAATTCAACGAAATCATCATAGATACAAAACGCGTTAAAAGAGGTTTAGTGAACATTATAGGAAGCGTATTTAAAACCATAACAGGCAACTTAGATGCTACAGATGGTGAATTTTATACAAAAAATATAGAAAAATTAAACAATGATCAACATCACATTGAAAACCTTCTTAAGAATCAGATTTCAGTATCATCCTCTCTAATTAGAACTTTCAACGAAACAATACAAAATTTAACAATTGATAGAAAAACATTTAATGAAGATATTTATAAAATTGAAAGAGCAATTCATGATATTAACAACCAAGTTAAAACTGTTGAAGCCAAACTAAACTTTTTGGAAATATGCGAAAAATTAATGGAGAGTTATTTGATTATTGAAGATAATTTAAATGACATTATAAATGCAGTAACATTTGCAAGATTGAAAATAATTCACTCTTCAATTATTTCACCACAAAACTTGGTATCAGCTCTTCAAGAGATATCACAAAACCTTGTGAGAAATAATCTCCCTTTACCAGTAAAAATCTCTAAAATTGCACAATATCTTCAATTAATAGAGCTTGAAGCATATCAACAACATAACCAAATTGTCTTCATTTTGAAAATACCGTTAGTTGAACAACAACTTTATACTCTATATCATCTGTTTCCTATTCCAATTTTGGATAAAAGAACTGGCCTTCATCATATTCTTTCAATTAGTCATAAATACATTGCGCGAAATGATGATTCTCTAATGTATATTCCTGTAAAGGAGCCTAATAATTGTAAAGAAATAGGTCCACATAAGAAGTTGTGTCCCAACTTGTACGCTTACCCCATAGACAACAATGCAGTGTGTGAAGCGCAGTTATTGAAAAACCGTCAAAATGTGCCCAAAACCTGTGAAAGTTCCGTAATCTACAGTCAAGGCTACAATGTGTTCAAACTCAAAGACAATGTTTGGCTAGTTATCGTAGCAGAACCACTTCAAATAAACATGAACTGTCCTGAACATAACACGAAAATTGTAACAATAATGCAGAACTCAATTGTGAAGTTTACCTCCGAATGTCAAGCCTTCGTAGGAATAACAAAAATCCAAGCAGAAAGCCAAAAATCTACCGACTATGCCGACAATTCTCATCCAGTAATAATACCTTACGAATGTTGTGATCATTTAGTTGAAAGTATCAACATTCCTAAACTAGAACCACTAAAGCTAAATGAAATAAACATGGAAGAATTGGATATTGCAAACCACAAATTAGAGCAATATTCAAAAGAATTAGAAAATCTAATGAACGAACCATTCGTGACCAAAAATATATCTTGGTTCACTTACATTTCTATAGGATCCATTCTATGCATCATTACTATTTATATCATAATGAAAATTTTGAAAAAACTCAAAGGACAAAAGGAAGAAAATGAAGAAAAATCATCCACCTTCAAAAGAATTACAAGTCTACTTCCAAGAAGAAGACCTAACATTGAAAATAATGAAGTAATTGAAATTCCTACCATTGGAATATCCAATCTACCTTAAAAGTTACTGCATAGCACCAACTTTTTATAAATGATGGGAGCTGTTATATCAACCAATATTGCTGACTCTGCTAAACCCATGAACTCGACTTCACAACAGTATGATGACAATGCAGTACCAGGAATATCATATTTCAACATATCGTACTTCAACTGATAACATATCCAGAAACTCTTCTGATTACACCGTCCCGAGTATGCTGACTATGGAATCCGTGAATATGACGCAATTAGTGGCATTTTCCCATGAGAACATTATATTCCATATTGTACATTTTTTCACTATAAATAAGGAACACTTTATAATTTTAATCATTCTGAAATGTAAATCTAAAGTAAGACGAATCTATGTCAGTTTTCATAATCATCCTAACCTTACAGTTAATTTCACTTGTATAATAATTATAATTTAATTCTTATTATTAAATCATTAATAATAAGTGGTGTCAGAAGTAAATAAATAAAATAATCGTTTTTAAAAAGCCAATTAGATAAAACGAAATCTAAAATATATATAGAGAGAGATATACAATAGATTAAATTAAATAATTAATGACGTTTCTGATTGATGGCTATGAAATCTTTCCTGTTTGTGGTTAATTTTATCTAAATTCACGAATTTTGCCCCGACGAAGAGAATAAATATTCTCGAAAGCTTGGCATAATCCAAAGAATTTTATTTATTAAATGACTGCATCCCCAACAAACAAATCTATTTTATCAAATATATATATATATATATATATATATATATATATATATATATTGATAGAAACTAAAATAAAATACTAACGTATATTTACTCTAATTTTTATTACGCAAAATATAACAGCTTAAAAGTAGCCTGTATACCCGAGCACGGAGAATATCAGTATGACGACGTATCTCTCTTTTCCCTTTTTCATGCGGCCAGGTAATAAATTCTTTAGCCACCCTCCGTTAACCTTGAGCAATAAAAATATATGAGAATTACGTCGTCAGTTGATGTTCCCGTTGACTGGCAGCAGCTTTCGTTATAAATATAAAAATAAGAAGAATCGCCGGCTGGTTTCTAACACGGCCATACTGACATTGGCGGCGCTCTCGACGCTTCACTCTTGATCGGCCAGATCTGCAAAAGTATGATTATGTATCTCACTGACAACTATTATTCTGCCAATGTCTGTAGTCTTCCATCAGGCTTTGCTACTACCGAGACAAAGACTCAATAGAAAGATTAATTTATATCACATTTGTTCTAATTTAAATCATGTTTGTGAAGACCACAGCCTTACACCTGGCTTGCTGCTTACAAGACAAAGACCAAACAAAAAAATATTAATTTAAATTATGTTTGTGAAGACCGCAGCCTTACCCCTGGCTTTGCTGCTTACGAGACAAATACCAGTTAAAAAGAAGAAAAATTTAAAATCGTGTTTGTGAAGACAGCAGCCTTACACCTGGCTACGAGACAAAGACAAAACAAAAAAAAAATTAAATCATGCTTGTGAAGACCACAGCCTTACACCTGGCTTTGCTGCTTATGAGACAAAGACCAAACAAAAAAAGATTAATTTAAATTATATTTGTGAAGACCGCAGCCTTACACCTGGCTTTGCTGCTTACGAGACAAAGACCAAATAAACAAAAAGATTAATTTAAATCATATTTGTGAAGACCGCAGCCTTACACCTGGCTTTGCTGCTTACGAGACAAAGACCAAACAAAAAAAGATTAATTTAAATCATGTTTGTGAAGACCACAGCCTTACACCTGGCTTTGCTGCTTACGAGACAAAGACCAAACAAAAAAAGATTAATTTAAATCATATTTGTGAAGACCGCAGCCTTAGACCTGGCTTTGCTGCTTACGAGACAAAGACCAAACAAAAAAAGATTGCAATTTCCACAGGGTATGGAGTATACTACTTTTGACTTATGTAATAATTTCTCTTTATCTTTCAGTTTAGAGAAGAGGTTATTAATAGATAAACTGTTTTTGAAGGAAAGTTAGATGTTTGAAAACTGATTAAAATGTTTTTAAGTTGAATAGATAAATTACCTAAATGTGGTAGAGAACAAAATTTTACAGGGGTGTTCGTTATTGGTCTGTTATTCATTGGGGTAGAGTTGATGGAGGACCTGCTGAGAATTAAATGATAAATGAGTTTTTTTGGATAGCCACTATTTATGAATAATTGTGCTAGTTTTCTTAGATTTTCTATCCGAAAGGTGGGGTGAGAGGTTTTGATCACTCTGTCTTTCATAGCTAGAACCAGGTTGAATTTTTGTCTTTTCTGGTGAAAAGATTTGTAGTGTAGAAATCTACCTGAGGAACCAGGCTTCGTGTATCATGATGTGATAATGGTGTCTAAGAAGGGGACACTGTGGTTACTATCCTCTTGTTCGATGGTATATTGTAAGATTTGGTTGTAGTTGCGGAACACATAGGATTATGTCATCCACATATTTTTTTGAGAAAAGGGATTTGGAAAGATACTTTATTCAGACAAGAATATACTAGATCGTCCATCACATACATACATATATATATATATATATATATATATATATATATATATATATATAAATATGTTCTTGGGGATGCAGTCATATATTCAATAAAATTCTTTGATTGAAGCCAAGCTTTCGAGAATATTTATTCTCTTCTTATATAATATAAATAATGACATTTTTAATTGATGGCTATGAAATCTTTCCTGTTTTTGGCTAATTTATTCTAAATTCACGATTTTTGCCCTGAAGAAGAGAATAAACATTCTCGAAAGCTCGGCTTCAATCAAAGAATTTTATTGAATATATGACTGCATCCTCAAGAACATTTTTTATATATTATAATAGCAGTATAGTGGAAAAAACGCATATAAACGCAATATGTAGACGACAAACCTCGTTCTTATTGCGGCACCCTACGAAGTGTAGGTTCAATTTACCAGCTAGGCATGAAATTATTATTCATATTCTAATATGGTCATCTGGTACGGATAGCTCTTTATTTATTTAATTAATTATTCACCTTTGCCGATTGTTCTTATCCACCATTATACATGCTTAATATATCGCTCATACTTGTCTCCACCGACAGTTCTATACTGAAGATTGATAAAAGTATGAGTTCCAAATTAGGATTTATTATCAAATATGGCTCTGCGCCCTGCAACATACTGATGAGAGGCAACAACCTCGAAATCATGATATATGTCTGGGAGACTGATGCTATGTTTGGTAATCAATCTGATTGAGCAATATAGTGGAAAAAACGCATACAAACTCAATATGTAGAAGACAAACCTCGTTCTTATTACGGCAACCTGAGAAGTGTAGGTTCAATTTACCAGCTGGGCATGGAAGTATTATTTCTATATATATACATATATATATATATATATATATATATATATATATATATATATATATATATATATATAATATATATATATAATATAATTTTAGTAATTCACTGCCGAGAATGTATAACCAAAGTGACAAACATTCATAGGGTTGCGGTACTACACTTTTTCAATTACCAACGTTTCGATAGCGGTGGATATCTTTTTCAAGGCTATTGAAATAAAAGAAAGTTACAAAGAAGTACTTAATTGAACGGATATAAGAATCATTGAAATAATAATCAAGAAAAATAGTTATATATATATAAAACACGTTATACGAATTCCAACTTACATTGATTTGAGTGTTAAATATAGATAGGTACATCATTCATTCTTATGTTATCAGAATTAAATTGAATTTCTACATCTAATATTAGAATATTGAACTCAACTGTACGAGAATTAAGGTACAACAGAAAATTATGGTCATAAATACCAAAAAACTTGAATAAAGAAACAGGGGAAGATTGTATTTTTACTTTTTATTTAAATTTTTGAATACATGGAACTCAAAGTTACTGTCTTTTATTTTGTTCCTTGATTTGTGTGTTCTTTGTTAATTTTGTCTATGGGTTGCATGTCTGACGTCTAATGTCTAAGCTGTCAATTGAGAATTAAAAATAAAAACAAACAGCACAAAGTTATAATATTTGTAGTTTAGTTTCTTTTCGAAACCAAATATAAATATTTTTCTTGATTATTATTTCGATGATTCTTATATCCCTTTAATTAAGTACTTCCTTGTAACTTTCTTTTATTTTAATACAGCCTTGAAAAAGATAGCCACCGCTATCGAAACGTTGATAATTGAAAAAGAGTTTTCATTATCCTACAGACCATAGTGCCGCAACCCTATGAATGTTTGTCATGTATATATATATATATATATATATATATATATATATATATATATATATATATATATATATATTGTTTGATTCTGAATTCTTGACTGGTTTATTATTTGATAAAATAGATTTTTGTTGGGGATGCAGTCATTTAATAAATAAAATTCTTTGAAAGCTTGGCATAATCCAAAGAATTTTATTTATTAAATGACTGCATCCCCAACAAAAATCTATTTTATCAAATATATATATATATATATATATATATATATATAATAATGATAGATGCTCTACACCTTTGTGCTTTTATTTAGTTGGACACAACCACCACTAGAAGCGGATCACGTGATTTCAAGCTTGTTAGCTTTCATCAGCGCCACATAAGTGGAAGCTGTATCCAACTAGACAAAAGCAACTGGAAGATAGTCGGAATTTACCAGACCAGATCTACCAGCGGGACACACTTCGCGCCACCTAGGTATTGAGAGCCTAATTACGTTTAACGTAAGGATATGTGTAAATGAAGATATCTATATTTCATAAATGAAAGAGTATAATATATATAATAATGATAGATGCTCTACACCTATGAAATATAAATATCTTCATTTACACATATCCTTACGTTAAACGTAATTAGGCTCTCAATACCTAGGTGGCGCGAAGTGTGTCCCGCTGGTAGATCTGGTCTGGTAAATTCCGACTATCTTCCAGTTGCTTTTGTCTAGTTGGATACAGCTTCCACTTATGTGGCGCTGATGAAAGCTAACAAGCTTGAAATCACGTGATCCGCTTCTAGTGGAGGTTGTGTCCAACTAAATAAAAGCACAAAGGTGTAGAGCATCCATCATTATTATATATATTATACTCTTTCATTTATGAAATATAGATATCTTCATTTACACATATCCTTACGTTAAACGTAATTAGGCTCTCAATACCTAGGTGGCGCGAAGTGTGTCCCGCTGGTAGATCTGGTCTGGTAAATTCCGACTTTCTTCCAGTTGCTTTTGTCTAGTTGGATACAGCTTCCACTTATGTGGCGCTGATGAAAGCTAACAAGCTTGAAATCACGTGATCCGCTTCTAGTGGTGGTTGTGTCCAACTAAATTAAAGCAAAAAGGTGTAGAGCATCTATCATTATTATATATATTATACTCTTTCATTTATGAAATATAGATATCTTCATTTATATATATATATATATATGTAAATTGTAAAGTTTGGGGACTTCAATTTGAACCCATTGATAACTACCCATTTTTTTGTATACATAAGTATACATTTGTGTAACGAGTTAAAAAACACTCAAAATTTTAAAAAGTGTTAGTTTCTGTCGAATTTTGCAAAATATTTTAAACTTTGGGGACTCCAATTTGAACCCATTAACAACTACCAATTTTTTGTATAGATACATAAGTATACTTTTCTGTTACAAGTTATAAAATCTCGAAATTACCGCAAATGTTTGTTTTTCTCGAATTTTTCAATATATTGTAAACTCTGGGTACGTCAATTTGTTTCCATTTTTCTTGTATACGTTAGGATATATATATGTGTTTTAAATCAAAATAAGATAATACTTTTTGTGAATTCATATGGTAAAATAGTAGGTATACAGATCTTTTGTAATAACTTTGCGAAAAAATACAAAGATTTTGGATTTTTTGTAATGATATTAGATAACTCCTAATTATTTTCATTAGACATCATTTATTGAAAATTCATCACATACATAACCATATTAGCATAAAGAGCTCAAAATGTAACTAGTACGTTGTCACTCTCTTTCGCTACAACATAACGGAATCGCTGCGTGGAGCATCCTTCCTTGCCAGGTTAAGGCTTGAATAATATTACCAAAGTTTACAGAATACTACTTGTATAGAGTTTGGTATTACATACTTAATAAAAAAAGAATATTTAAGCAATCAACATCAGCAACAAGGAGGTCCCCGTCCGGTGGTCTAGTTGGTAAGACGTTGGACTTCTAACCGAGAGGTCTAGGTTCGAGCCAAACGTCAAGGACTTTTTCCATACATAAAAATTTTGCTAGTGGTCGACAACACTTGCCCTTTACCAATCCGCTTTGAGGTAGCGTGGCAAGGTATGCCTCAAAAACACTCTGACCTGGTAGAATCGTATGTCTCTTAGAGACACATCGATGGTTTGGAGTCCACCTTAAGCTGTAGGTCCCAGTTGGAATACTGATAAGGCAGTGAAGAGGAGGCCTGTTCAGGAGTGGATGCAAAAAAAGGCTGACTACGACGAAGTAATCAACAGAAACAAATATTTATTTGGTTGCATTATGCTGTACATTCTCAGATGAAATAAATTACTCATATATGAAATGAACCAGAAGAAAGATATATAACACTTGTCTTTTTCAAAGGTTTTTATATCAAATAAATAGTAATCATTTAATACAAATAAACTATCGTTTTCTTTTAAATGATTTTTTTCGCCATATTGAAACCAGAAATTTGTTTGACTAGGTACTTTTTTCTGTGTAATTAGTACCTACAAGCAGTTGAGCGCTAGTCAAATATTAAACTGGGTATAATTTTTGTAGGTACTCTCGTACTCTCATTGCTAACCATATTGGTGCTGCCTGTCTCATGATGATATATACGACGCAATTATCTTGAAAATTTACACTGGAATAAGAAAGATTTGCGAAAGGAAGTCATCAGTCTAAAAACAAATAAAATTTTCAATAGAATAGAACCACAATTCGAAACTCCTCCTCCATTTTGAATAAGATCAAAAATATTGACGTTGTAACACGACTTTAAACATAAACGTATTGTTACGTGGGTAGTTTATCATGTACTTACTGTTATTATTTCTTTTAGTTTGTATTTGTTCTGATTTGTTTACAATAGTTATTGCATGTATATTCCAATATGTAGTTCTAGAATTATAGTAGATTTATTCTCGATCCTTCCAGAAACTATTTGTGAGGTACAATTTGTCATACTATTGACAAGGATCTAGAATATTAATTATGTGTATCTAGATAATCATAGAACATTCTCGATGAATATTCAAGATTCAGATATATAAAGAAGTGACGATCACGGAACAGAGTCAGTTAATTGTATCAGTCAATTGGAGGCATAAGTCGATAGTAGTTGAAACGCGATAGTCAAAGTGACAAGTTGTGACAGTTGTACTACAACAGAAGATCGTGTACTGAGTGTTTGAAAATAAACCATTGGAAGCAATCTGCGAACTTTTGAGTGTTACGCAAGTGAACTCACCCCACAACGTTTAGCACAGGGTTAAACGTTACAATTGGTGTCAGAAAAAGGGATCTTCGCATTTTGCTGAGAGTATATGGTGAATACCAGATCGAAAGATTACGACGAATTGGCAAATTTTGCAGAAATAAGCAAAAACGCACAAATTCTAGAAAATCAACAAAGAAGTAGACAACAAGATAAAGAAGAACAAGAGAAAAAATAACACAAATTCTAGAAAATCAAGAAAGAAGTAGACAAGAACAAGAGAGAAGTAGACAAGAACAAGCAAGAAGTAGACAAGAACAAGAAAGAATTAGACCACAAGATAAAGAAGAACAAAAAAGAATTAGACAACAAGATAAACAAGAGCAAGAAAGAATTAGACAACAAGAAAAAGAAGAACGAGAAAGAAATTAGACAACAGGAAAAAGAAGAACAAGAGACAAGAATAAGGCAAATCTTAGAAGAACAAGATAGAAACAGACAGAAAGATTAAAAAGAAGTTGACCAGAAATTAGAGGAAGTTGAACATAAATTAGAGAAAGTTCAAGAAAGTTTTGATCAAAAATTTCAATTGATGGAAGAGAAGATATCACAAATGAAGCCAGAAGTTCACTTGAGAAGATAGTCCAATGAAATTCAAAATGGTGTAGTTAGTCCAGTTAAAATTGAAGCCCCAAAATTCGACGGTAAACAGTCTTGGTCTACATATAAAAAACAATTTGATGCTGCTGCTTTGGCTAGTGGTTGGTCAGATGAAGAGAAGGCCACCGCATTGATCTTGGCTCTCTCTGGTGGTGCCTTGGAAATCTTAAATACCTTAAAGGGCGGCGAACCTTCGTATGAGATTTTAATGAATCAACTTGCGTAAATGCGTTACGGTGACCAACATCTACAACAAGTTTACCAAGCACAGTTAAAGAATAAGCAGCAAAGGTCTGGAGAAACTCTACAACAATATGAAATTGATGTTGCCCGGCTCATTCGACTGGTATATCCTACAGCACCAAAAGACTTTCTTGGTATAAGAGATATTGAAATGCAACAAGCTCTTCGGTTAAGTAGTCCTACAAGAATTGAAGATGCCCTTGCACGTGCACTTGAATACGAAGCTGCTAAACAGGCGTCCAGTAGTCATCTCAAACTGCGACAGACACGATGGGTCAATTCAACCCAAGAGAAGTCGTATGGCAATGGTAACTCCATCAAGCACATTATTAAAATGTACAAAAACTGGATGGGCAAACAACTGAACAAAGAACCAAGACTTTGTGTTGTAACTGTGGATAAGAAGGACATATAAAGAAGAATTGTCCACAGCTTCAAACTAGCAATGTGCAGGAAAACTCCAATTAGCCAGTTTTGCGGGGCGAAGACTGGCTTACTCCAACCAAGCCCCAACATCATTAAAAATCAAAATTTCCCGACTGAGTCATGAAGGATCCAGCTTGGTTGTGGAAGGAAGAATATGCGGTCGGGATTGTAATATAGTTATTGATATTGGTTCATGTTCTACCATTGTGCGAGCTGATGTTATTCCTGCTTGCAAAATTGACCATCCCAATAGAAGTTATATACTTGACAATACCCGTCATTGGTACGCACGAGGCAGATATTCAGCGGGAAAAATCAAAATTCAGACATAAAGTATTAGTTGCCGAGATTTTGGACGAAGTCTTATTTGAGCTAGGCATCATGAATAAATTTCGCTTCAATCTGAACCTTCACGACCGAATACTCAATGTTAATGAAGAAGAATTGTTTTTGTCAACATCTGAATCTAGAATAAGAAAAATTGAGGTAAACAGGACCATTACGATACCTGGATGGTCTGACCATCTCATCCATGTTGAAATAGGAGGTTCTAAGTGCAAGGAGGTACTGGTACTGGAAAGTTATCCAGAATGTCTGCCAAAGGAAATGATTATAGAAAACGCATTAATAAATCCATCAAGTGGTCATCCAATTCAGGTGAGAATTTTAAATCTGTCCGAAGAACCGAGAGTTTTAATGAAAAACGAAGTAATTGCCTTTGCGGAACCTATTGTATCTGTCAAAATCTCAAGCAGTCAAGGGAAAACCATGTGCCAGAAAGGAAGAGAGCTGAAAGAGAGAATCATTTCTCAACTTTCCAACCAACAGAAGGCAAAATTTGGTGATTTATGGGAGAAATACAAAGAACTATTTTCTTTTTCGGAAACAGATCTAGGACAAACTAATATGGTACAACATCGCATTAACACAGGCAACCAACAACCAATAAAACAAATTCCAAGAAGGGTACCATTAGCAAAACAAAATGAAATGGAGCTACTTATAGATAACATGAGGAAACAAAAGGTAGTTGAACCTTCGAACAGTCCTTGGTTGTCACCGGTTGTCTTAGTCACAAAAAAGATGGCTCGAGTAGGTTTTGTGTTGATTATAGAAAATTAAATGAAATCACAAAAAAAGACAATTATCCTCTTCTCAGAATAGACGATACACTGGATTGGTTGTCAGGAGCGAAATGGTTTTCTACATTGGACTTGAAAAGTGGATATTGGCAAGTCGAAATGCACCCTGAGAATAAAGAAAAGACAGCATTTTCAGCCAACACTGGTCTATGGCAATTCACTGTAATGCCATTCGGATTGTGCAACGCTCCAGTGACTTTTGAGAGATTGATGGAAAGAGTACTACGTGGACTCATTGGAAAGAAATGTTTAGTATACCTTGATGATGTAATCGTTTTCAGCGAAACATTTGAGGAACACTTCCATTGCATCGACTAACTGAGAACGAAAGACCTTACAATTGGACTCCAGAATGTCAGAATGCTTTCGAATATCTGAAAGGTGTTTTGTGCTCTTCTATTGTTCTGGCTTATCCCCAGAGAGAAGGAGAATGTATCCTAGATACTGATGCCAGTAAAATAGGAATTGGGGCAATTTTGTCTCAAAGAATGGAAGGAGAGGAGTATGTACTAGCATATTACAGTAAGAGTTTATCAAAGGCTCAACAAAATTAATGTGTGACGCGGCAGGAGTTATTAGCTGCAGTCAAGGCAATAACACATTTCCACAAATATTTATACGGTCAGACATTTGTTCTACGGACCGATCACGCCTCACTTAAATGACTGTTCCAGTTCAAGAGCCCAGAAGGTCAGATAGCGCGCTGGCTCCAACAATTTCAAAAATATGACTTCAAAATTGAACATCATCCTGGTATTAATCACAGAAACGCTGATGCACTGTCAAGACAGCCTTTTGCAGAAGACTGTAAAAACTGTTCAAGACTTGAAAACAATTTGCCAGAAATTCTCAAAGTCAAACGGACTTTGATAAATGGCGACCCAAACTGGAGTTCGGAAGTACTCAAACAAGACCAACTGGATGATAATGATATTGGACCAGTTATGGATGGAGCAAGACCTACTTGGCAGGAGATATCAGATTTGTCTCCTGTCATAAAATGATACTGGTCACTTTGGGAATCTTTAGTAATTGATGATGACATTTTAAAAAGAAAATGGGAAAGTAATGATGGTAACACTGTTCATTTGCAAATAATTCTTCCAAGGAAAAGAATTGCACAAGTACAGCAAGTGATTCATTGTGGAGCAAGTGGTGGCCATTTAGGTATCAATAAAACTTTATCGAAGATTAGAGAGAGGTTCTACTGGTTAGGAAGCCGTGCTGACGTAGAGGACTGTTGTCGGCGATGCGATACCTGCTTTACCAGTAAAGGCCCAAATACCAGAACCCGCCATACAATGTGGGTGCTCCATTTGAGCGAATAGCCATCGATATTACGGGGCCATTTCCAATAAGCAGCTCTGGAAATAAATATATATATATATAATAATATATATATAATATATAATATAAATATATGGATTATTCCAGTGAAGGGCCAGAGGTAGTCGCAATTCCAAATCAGGAGGCAAAAACAGTGGCCGATACCCTAATTGAACATTGAATAAGTCGGTTTGGTAAAGAATCCCCAGCTGGCATTGTGCTTGGCAGAAATCTGAAACTTCCGTCTGACATCTTGTTTGGTTCACCAAGCGAACCTCCCACATCAGGAGAGAGCTTCAGCTGAATAACTTTGAGAATCAGAAGTTCGACCAGAACGCTAATAAAAACACGAACGTTCCACCCCGAAGACCCAGTACAGGCCCTAGCATCAAACAATGCAACCACTGTAAACGAACAGGACATACGTTCAACGAATGCAGACAACGGCAGAATTTCGGAAATAACTATAACTCGAACTCCCAAAATCAGATGTCAAGACCCCCGTTCCAACAATAGAATTCCCAACAACCACAACGGTTTCAGTCGAATTTCAGGCCGAACCAAAACCTTGGAAACGATCGTCCATCTGTAATTAGGCCTAACCCCAATATAGGAATTAGACCATCAGTGGGTCAACAAAATCCAAACACAGAATAGCACCTACCACCTTAATTACGATCAAGATCAAAACTATTCCTATGAGGATTATCAAGAATCAGAAGAATTTCAGGATAACTATGAATCACAAGACGAATATAAATATCAAGACCTACCTGAATTATTCGACCAAATAAATCCGGGTTTTCGCCAGGGCCCACCTGCGCCAATAGACCCCCCGAATCCACAACAACACATGGCCGAGATTCAAGCACAAATTCAGACTATGAACTTGGACGATTACAACCCCAAATTAAACTTCCCCGAGCAGAACTTCCTATAGGTTCTCTACACACTGTTAAATCAAAAAATCTCTATTACATTACACACGCGACGAAGACTTTTAAATTTTTAGTAGATTCAGGTGCCGGTCTTTCAATTTTCAAACCGACTGCTTGTGAAAAATTTCGACAAAGATCTCCTGAAAATGTCATCATTCAGGGAATCACTGACCAAAAAATACTTATTAGCGAATCGACCTTGGTACCTTTTAACGTAAAAGTTCGACTCAAGGTATATATTTGCAATCTCGACATAGACTTTGACGGTTTGTTAGGTTCAGACTTCTTGGAACACTACCAGTGCATAGTGGATCTTAAGAATAAATAGCTGGTAACAAATTTTAAGACGATACCCCTCTACAAAATAGCCGGTGATTCAACATCCAAATCACAGCCGCAAAATAATCCAAAGAACTCCAAAATTTCCAACATAACTTCCATCGCTCCACGGACGGAACAAGTTTTTAAACTGAGGTGCAGTATATCAGACACCGAAGCTATCCTCTCTAGCAAAGAGATAGAAAAGGTGCGCATTCCCAATGCTTTGGTAAAAGTAAACGAACATGGTGAATTCATTACTACTGTCATAAATCCGAATGCAATTTCCAAAACCGTAGACTTTTCCCAATTGGAAATTGAACCAGTAGAAAATATCACCGTCAACCATCTTAGTGAATTTCAATACACCACCAACAGCGACAGAATACCAGAGATAAAATGACAGTTACGGCTAGATCACCTGAATGAAGAAGAGGCAGAACTTGTTACCGAATTATGTATAGACTATTCAGACATATTTTACTTAGAAGGTGACAAACTAACCTTCACGAACGAAATTAAACACACAATAAAAACAACGACAGACAAACCGACATTTACTAAGACCTATAGATACCCACACGTCCATAAGGAAGAAGTAAAAGGGCAGGTAAACAAGATTTTAGACCAGGGCATAATCAGACCTTCCAAATCCCCATTTTCTTCACCTGTTTGGGTAGTTCCCAAGAAGATGGATGCCTCAGGAAAACAGAAATGGAGAGTCGTCGTCGACTACAGGAAGCTGAATGAGATCACGGTAGACGACAAATATCCGCTCCAGAATATCTCTGACCTTCTGGATCAACTTGGCAAATGCTAATATTTCTCCACCCTTGATCTGGCATCGGGATTCCATCAGATCGAGATCGACCCCAAGGATATTCAGAAAACCGCATTCACAGTGGAGAAAGGGCATCACGAATTTGTTCGTATGCCCTTTGGTTTGAAGAATGCTCCTTCTACGTTTCAAAGGGTCATGGACAACATCCTAATGGGGATCCAAAACGAGAGATGCCTGGTATACATGGATTACATCATCATCTACTCTCCATCCATCCATGAACATATACAGAGACTGAAAGAAGTTTTCAAGAGGCCCAGGCAAGCGAATATGAAAATACAGCCCGACAAATGCGAGTTCCTGCGAAAAGAAGTCGCTTACCTAGGACACTTGGTAACCAGGGAGGGAGTTAAACCGAATCCTTCAAAAATCGAGTGCATAAATAGTTTTCCCCAACCGAAGAACCAAAAAGACATCAAGTTGGTCTTAGGTCTTGCAGGATATTATTGACGCTTTATCGAAAACTTTGCTAAAAAATCGATGCCTCTGACCCGTCTTCTCAAGAAGGATATGCCTTTTGACTTTGACTCAGATTGTAAGGAAGCCTTCTAAAACCTGAAGAAAGCACTAACTACCACCCCTATCCTCATCTACCCCAATTTCGAGGAACCATTCATATTAACAACAGAGGCAAGCAATTTCACCATAGGTTCAGTATTGTCGCAAGGACCTATTGGAAAGGACCTTCCGATAGCGTATGCTTCAAGAACCCTATGCAAAGCTGAATCTAGGTATTCGGTTATTGAGCGCGAATTACTCGCCATTGTTTGGTCCGTCAAGCATTTTCGACCGTACCTTTTTGGTAGAAAATGCATTCTAGTAACCGACCATCGACCCCTAACGTGGCTCTTCTCCGTGAAAGACACCGGAAGCCGATTAGCCCAATGGAGACTAAAACTAGAAGAGTATGATTACGAAATCAGGTACAAACCGGGAAAGATCAACAAAAATGCGGACGCCCTGTCTAGAATTAAAATCAACCAGTTTTCGGAATTTCAAAACGACGCCCAATTAACACTGTACCGAGCCCTAATGGCAACCGAAATTTCGGATGACGAAGACATTGTTAATACAGATCATGAAGAAAATAAGGCTGCCCAGCACAATAAGATGTATGAAGAGTTCGACACCTTTGTTGAACTATACAAAAATCAATCTGTGATTGATTATTCGAAAATAGAATTTTCTAACGATCAACTCCTCGATAAGAAAAATAAAATCATCCTGAGCTGTTTCCGACAGAACGAACTAACAGACATAAACAACAAAATCATAGAAGATATCTTCGAGGTGAACGCAGACAGAATTTGAAAATCAATGTGCTTTCCAGTAAGACAGTAAAAAATAGGAAATACTTTATAATTCCATTACCAAACAATCGAGATACAATTAACGAATACCTTTTTGGATCGTTATATTTACGTCAAGATCTATTTCTACCCGATAAAACTTATTGTATCTGCCAATTTTAGAAATGCTGTCTTTTATAAATGCCGAAAAAGAAACTAAATTTAAGGTATTCCAAAATGTTACTAACCGTTATTGTTTTGTTAGTTATAATAAAGACGTATTATTCTTTGATATTAGAATTATTGCGTCTTTTCAAGATTGATAAGAAAGATTAATTATTAAATTATATCATGCGTATATGGTGCAATGTCATACAGGGTGTTACGTAAATATTGGGTACAATAAAATATAACATATATATATATATATATATATATATATATATATATATATATATATATATATATACTTAGAATAAAGACTGGGAAATCTGTCAATAAATGGGGCTTAATTGAGAAAACTCTGTTTGCTCATCGAGCTTTCGAAAATGTTTATTCTCTTTTTGAAGGCTAAAAACAGGATACAAAGTGGTTATAAAAAAAATGTATATAATGTAAAAATTATATAAAAAGATTTACTATGCAAGTGAGGTTACATCTTTAAGTTAACAAAAGGAAGAGTGAGAAAGAACAAAAAAACTTTAACGGAACTATTGCTTTTTTCTTCCCTTGAAATTAATGGATAGAGGGAAAATGAAAACATTTTTTTTTGGTTTGAATATGTTGGATTTGGCGGGCTAACCAAAAAGTCAAACAAGAAGTGAAGTGATGGCCTTTCACCATAAATGAAATGAAACCAAGTTTAGATGGAAGACCATAGAACTACAAATTTGTCAAAAATTATATACAATTATATACCTTAAGTAACATACCAGCTTATCTATTTTCATTCTAGGTGCAGTATTTGGAAGTTATGAATGAATATATGGAACTTACTCTTTGCACATTAGAGCATTTGTTAATCGCATTGGGTTCTTTGCTTATTTCAATCATTTCGTGTATTAGCCTCTTTTTTTAGTTGGACTCCTTAACCAAACTAACCAATTACAAAAAAGAGGCTAATACACGAAATGATTGAAATAAGCAATAAACCCAATGCGATTAACAAATGCTCTAATGTGCAAGGAGTAAGTTCCATATATTCATTCATAATTTCCAAATATTGCTCCTACAATTAAAATAGATAAGCTGGCATGTTACTTAAGGTTATATAATTGTATAATTGTATATAATTTTTGACAAATTTGTGGTTCTATGGTCTTCCATCTAAACTTGGTTTCATTTCATTTATGGTGGAAGGCTATCACTCCACTTCTTGTTTGACCTTTTCTTTATTCAAGCTTGTTTTATGTTAAAAGAATTCCATCAATTTGTTATTCTCTACTCTTTGCTTTATAGAATAACTATGTTCTATACTTTGACATTTCAATTGTCATACACGATGGTTGGCCCGCCAAATCCAACACATTCAAAGCAAAAAAAAATGTTTTCGTTTTCCCTCTATCCATCAATTTCGAGGGAAGAAAAAAGCAATAGTTCCGTTAAAGTTTTTTTTGTTCTCTCTCATTCTTCAGCTATTATATTTTCTACATTAAACGGTTCGGTGATTATAATATGTGATGTTCCTTACTGTTAACCTAATGAAGAAAATGTATCTGTACTTATGTTTTGTTAACTTAAAGATGTAACCTTACTTGCATAGTAAGTCTTTTTATATAATTGGACACTATATATATTTTTTTTATAACCACTTTGTATCCAGTTTTTAGCCTTGAAAAAGAAAATAAACATTTTCGAAAGCTCGGTGAGTAAACAGAGTCTTATCAATTAAACCCCATTTATCGACAGATTTTCCAGTCTTTATTCGTACTTCCACCACTAATTTCTATATATATATATATATATATATATATATATATATATATATATATATATATATATGTATTCTATATATTCTATCAAACCTGAGCCAGTGATAGCAAATCATACATGTAGTCCTGAGCCAGAGCAACAAACCTGAGCCGTATATGTGGCTCAGGATTGTTTTTGCCTTTTAGAAGACTCGTATCTTACAAAAAACTATTGGCGCTAGGTCCAGTGGTACCCAGTTGTATCCAATACGAAACGTTGGCTCCTGTCACCTGATAATATAACCAACAAATTTTTACGCGCCAATTATTCCCTCCGAAATTTGGCTCAGGTTTGTATGAAATATGTAAATTTTAGTACAGCAAAAAGCCTACCGTGGCTCTGTGGTAGCCAGTCACATATACAAATGTATATATGTAAATCTATGTTTGTACTATCAAACCTGAGCCGTCTAGATTTGGCAACGCTGTGATTCTGTTCCTACAGCATTATATTAATGCACTTATATTCTTCATTTAAATTATACTAGCAAAGGTAATAATATCTAAATAATAAATATTTTTTTCAAAAATTGGACCGATGTTATTAGTTGGTGTACTGAAAAGTATAAAATAATATTAATTCTATTGGTGGTGGTACTTTTGAAGTTGTGCAGTTGCAGGTAGATTGATAACTTTCGGCACCAACTTCACAAGTACCACCACCAATAGAATTAATATTATTTTATACTTTTCAGTGAACCAACTAATAACGTCGGTCCAATTTTTTGTAAAAAATATTTATTTCACACTTTTGAGTGTAACATTAGTCACGAAAATCGTTGAATGTTCACTAATACCAATCAAGTACTTATCCTATTACCCACGTATATTCCTTGCTTGTAGTTGTTATTGAGTTCTCAGAACATCGCTGCGGAAATACGCTTGAATATTTCAGTTGTTACCATTTAAACAACGATTTTACTCGAAAACCGTAACTCTAAGGGAAAAATGTTCAATATAAATGTTGCTACAAATAATTATGTCTTTCATATACTGCAAACAGATTTTCAATTTTCGACAGAAATCGCCCTCTCCACATAGCGAAAATAGGTATATTTGAGAATTTAAAATGTGTCTATCTTGAAAACCGTTACTCTTTTGAAGAAATGTTCAATTTAAACGTTTCCGGATATTGTCCTATCTGTAATTATACCAACGCAGATTTTCAATTTTCGAGAAAATTTACCCGATCCACCCCTTTCGGGGGCGGTTTTCGGAGGGAACGAGATGTCGGATTCCCGTTTTTATGAATATGGGACCATTTCTCAAGCCTCCTCTCTCAAATGAATCAAAAATCATCAAAATCGGAGTACGATTACTATACGAAAGGCGCGCACAAAACAAAAAAAAAGCCCACAGTCGAATTGTATACCTCCTCCGTTTGGGGTTCGTCGGTCAAAAATGATACATCATGTTATCTAATACTATTTTTTTTAAATGTCCAGTTGGGTTGTTTTCTAAAAATTTTTTGCTGCATTTATATAAACATCTCAAAAATAAATAATAGATATATTTTATTCGAGATACACCTTCATTACACACTAAACTTTTTTAAAATGCAATTGAAATTCAACTAACAGATACTTCAGGAAAATTGTATTCAATATATATAAGAGCAAATGGAGCAAATTTGATAATATTTAATAATGAAAAATATATTTTCTTGAATCGATTTATTGAATCGAAATGATCTTTATACTTATAATTTTTTATGGAAACTATATAATTCTAGAAAATTTTATTTGCTATCATATTTACTCTCTAACTTAATTACTATGAATTGTCAAATTTTCTAAATACTTTCTCATATTTTGGCTAAACCGTTCAATCTACGTTAAAATTGAATGTGACCATTCATGTTCATCTTGACTTACTCAGGAGAAGTGAATGGTCATACCAGTTTTTTTTGTAAGAAACTATTCATTAGCTAGAACATATGAACTAAAGAATACTTTTTTATCAACAGTGCATCAAAATTAGAAATCAACGGATCCAATGGATCGAAATAAAAATAGATCTATTGAATATTTCTTATCAACAGTGTGTCCACGTTCAATTCGTATTTTGATATTAATTAGAAATGCAAAGAATGTTCTCTAACAAGGTGACACATCAATATTATTATTATTATTATTTATTTAGTATTGTAATAATGACATCCCATTTTCAAAATATTGCGAAAATTATGTACAGCGTATGTAAAAACTCAACTGAAATAGTTTCTCAATAATTTTAAATGGAACACCCTGTATTTTATATCATATATATTTCTTAAAATTTTGTTACAACCTTCAGTTTATTTAAATGAAAATGAGTGAGGAAACTCGTCGCTTAATTCAAATATCCCGCCATTTAAAAAGATACCAACGGCTACTAGTGTATTTAGTTGGTGTGGGAGGCCCAGCCCGTGGCAACTCTTATGGGAAAATTTTGACCGTATGTACCGATTGATCGCTAGTATTGCTTCCGACAATTAGTGGCGGTAACATTCAAATACGTAAATGTTCTATTATAAATATGTTATCTGTCTAACACCTCTAACCTCATTTTTCTGAAGCGTTGTATTTATTTGTATTTGTGGTATGGTTGGATGTTTTGAAGGTACGTATCTGAGAACTGAGAGAATATGCACTTTTTCTCTGCAATTCTCTATTGTTGAATGTGAATTTTACTCTCTATTACTATTTTAGTATCTTATTCTTATCATTCGTATCTCATTTATTTCATTGTTCGTAAGGCTCAGTGGCAAGAAAATGCCACTAAAGACATGCTGTAAGGCTGCCGAGAAAGCTGATAAAACCCAGGAAAACATTTGTAATTGGGTATGGCGTGAAGAAAATACGAAGGAAAATGGACAGCAACCCAATTTATCCATACAAAGTATTCAAGCAAGTTCATCCTAAAACTGGAATATTAAGCAAAGGTATGTGTATCATGAATAGCTTTTTGATTGACATTTTCGGACGTATTGTTGCTTAAGCTTTTCGTCAAGCTCATTAAATAGAGATCAGAGGAAACAAAAGAGATCGCAAAAAACATATAAGAAACAACTGTTAATTTACTTCTACCAGGTAAATTAGGGTACCATGTTGTAGGTGAAAGAACAAACTAGTACTCCGGTGAAGCTAAAAATATAGAAAAGTTGTTGAATGTGAATTTTATTCTCTATTACTATTTTAATATCTTATTCTTATCATTCGTATCTCATTTATTTCGGTGTTGGTATGGCTCAGTGGCAAGAAAATGCCACTAAATACATGCTATAAGGCATGATTGATAGTTTATAATGTAATGCTGTTTAAGATTGTCGTCTAGCTCATTATACAAAGAGATCAGAAAATACTCAATAGATTGTTTGTCTTGTGAACTCTTTACTGAGCATGCTTGTCTCATATCAGCCCAGATTTGTAATGATGTATTTTTTATTGCAGTGAAATGGTGGTGCATAAGGGAAAATCGAATGTTTGCAGATGAACAACGGAAGAAGAAGGCTGTGGCAAAAGTAAAACACCTCAAAGGCATTTGAAGAATCTAGTTTCCGAGTCCTGGTGGTATAGAGAGAGTATAATGAGTGCATAATTGTGAGTATAGCTGAATTTTGCTTGTAATTATTTCAGTTTACTTGTAATATACGGTGCAAATGTTTAAAATTTGTTTTTTTATTTACATGTCAAATTGAGGGGCAACAGAAGAAGGCTGAAGGAGAAATGGAGCAATGCAAGGGCAGATGAAGTATCCAGCGTCCGAGTCCTGGTGGTGTAGAGAGCATAATGAGTGCATGAATGTGAGTATGGCTGAATTTTGCTTATAATTATTTCAGTTTACTTGTAATATACGGTGCAGATGTTTATTTTTTTATTTTTATTTATTTGTCTAATTGAGGAGCAGCGGAAGAGGACTGAAGAAGAAATGGAGCAATGCAAGGGCATATGAAGTATCCAGCGTCCGGGTCCTGGTGGTGTAATAAGTGTTTTACAAAATCAGTTATTTAGACCGTGCTCTGGGTAATAATTTATTATAATAATAAGTATATTATATAAGTATATTGTTATAGTAATGTATGTTGATGTTCACGACCTTCAAGTTATTAAAAAAAATACTTCTAACTTTTCGTGTATTTATTATGACTTTATTAATTCCCCTTAGAAATAGTGAAAGGAGTGAAACTTTCAGAAATTGTTGGAGAACAATTAATAAAAAATGTATGCTGCATTCATATTCAACAATTTCTGAATGTTTTATTCCTTTCTCTATTTTGCGCTACTTTTATATTCCACCGTTAATGTGAATGTCCGATTTAAATCTGCCGCCACACGTAACTTCGTGAGTGTACCGATTGAGCGCTAGTGTACCAAAGGTCAAAACATGGTCAAAAAGATTAACATGGGAGTTACCATTCTCTTGGAGGTATGTTTTCTCTGGGGAGGCCATAGTGTGAAAGAAGTTGTTGTTGGCGTGGCATTGTTAGTGCGTATGTTTTTTAAGTATTCTATGTTATGTTTAGAGGTCTAGATTACTCAATAAAGAGTTTACACAAAAGCACATTGTTTTATCCCTGAATTTCCGACAGGTTATGGGCCCAGGGAACGCATCCACTGCGTTGAAAAATTGTGTTTTTGTGTTTTGTTGGTTATCGCCAAAAACAGCAAGGATTTAGAGTAAAACAAAGGTGAGTACGTTTTCTTAGAATTTTACTATTTAGTAAATTTTGATTATTAAAGATTCATAGTTAAATAGGAATAAGTATGAAAACTGTGGGTAACCTCCAAAACAGAGATAAATGAACCCACCGGTTCAAAGCAATCTTCGGTAATAGATGTGTAGAGTAAATAAAGAAATTGAACGTTTTGTCCAATAATAAAAAAAATCGAGCATTCTGGAGTTGGCTGTGAGGTAGTAACTTGTGTTCGGTGAAATCAATCAGCTAACTAGGGATTTCATGTGTTGTTGCTAGTGCCCCGAACATTGTGCATGATCAGCTGATTTAGAGTCGGTCTCGTGTACAGTGCTAGAGATCACATACCAAAAATCGGCTTGCACGTTCAAGTGATACTTATATGATCTCTAGTTTCAGACCATTCTGAAAGGCAGTGCGTTCAGAATGGTTCAGAAACACAAAGATTTTTTTGTGAAAAATAAACTTGTTACGCTCTAGAGTAAAATATTAAATAAATATTTTGTTTCATTATCCTGGAATAGATGTCAGACATATCTATGTCTAGTGAACATACAACATTTTTCTAATTTACAGAGATGGCGGATGATCGAAATAAAATTAGAATACTTCAGGATTTACGAATTCCTCAAAATGATAGTCATCCATTAGAATTACAAGAAAAACTAATTAGGAGAACTGAGATTGTAGCTGATAAACTTTCGGCAGCTCTGAATTCAATATCTGATGTTATGAAAAGAGCAAACAAAATGTTGACAAGAATCAGTGAAATCTCAAAATTAAATTTAGAGATTGAAAAATTAGGACATAATTATCGACAAACTCTAAAAAACCCTTCAGCCAGAGTAAATGATGATCAAATAATCGAAGTGACAGATAATATCGAAGCTTCAATTAATAGAGATAGAGAGAATAATAATTCCAACGCAGAAAATCAAGATTGTTCAGACAAGAGTATGCAGGTTATTAAAAACACCATAGAGACTGGAATCAATAATATGAAAATTAATATTAAGAGAGATTACAAACTTTCCCAAAAATCAAACTTTGAATTATGGTTAGATTATTTAAAGTCAGAACTACAAAGTAATGACTTACTAGATGTGATTGATGTAAATCTGAAAACTTCCAATGATTATTCAGAACAAACCATTCTCAAACGAAAATGTTTTGTTCGTGATATAATTATAAATCACTTGGACGAAAATTACCATAAGAGAATATTAAACGAAAAAAGACCCAAGGAAATTTAAAAAAAATAAGAATTTTCAAGAAGGGCAAAACAAACGTTACACACGCTTCAGTTAGAGCTAGATTGTACCAAATTAAAATGGCAAGAGAAGAAAAGGTGATTGACTTCTGTGAGAGATTCGATTCAATTGTTATAAATACGAATCAAGCGAAGATGCAGTACCCTTAACAGAACAAGAGAAGAGACCTTCTTTTTACCAAGCTGTTTCTGGGGCTATGCCTGAATTACGCAATGCAAATTTGATAAGACGACAAACTTCTTTAAAGGAAATGAATTTAGACGAAATAAAATCATTTATTACTCAATTAGAGGCCGAGAAAAGATGCGAAGTAAAAGAAGAACCAAAAGTGCAAACAAGTAACAAACAGGAGGCCAGATGCCATCGCTGCAATGAACTTAACCATTCGGCAAGCAGTAAAGAGAGGAAATTTTAGAGAAAAAAATAACAACTCAAACCAAAAATTCAAGAATATTTATGAATCTCATCAGAAAAATTATCCAAAAACTGATGGTGGTGAGATTAGCTACAGAAAATAATAATTTTTGTACGGAAAATAATCATTTATTTTATATAATAGAGTGGCAACACTGTTAGATATATAGAAAGAATGTTGAGGTTATGTATAAAATAATATAGAAGAAGCTCGTGTTAAGAGTTGTTGTATAATCTGTAAATATAGTATAAATAAAGTGTATATAGTAGAACTTGTGGAATATCAGTTGGTGACCAGCAAACTATTATTTCAATAGGTTATAGGCCCAGATCATAAATAAAGAGAAAGAGTAAAGCCCAATTGTAAAGAAGAAAATCTATAAAAATGTCTACTAGCAACCATAACCTTCCACAACTTAGTGACACTAACTTTTCAAATTGGAAGTTCAGAGTAGAATGTTTATTAGCAGAGAAAAATGTCAAGGAAATTTCTCTTGAGAAGAAATCTGAAGAAGATTTAGCAAAAATGGATTCAAAGCAATTAATTGAACACAAATCTAAAGAAGCCAAAGCAATATCCATTATAGTACAGTGTGTAACCGATAGACACTTGGAGTATCTAAAAGGTTGCGAAACGGCCTATTACATGTTTGCCTGTCTTAAAAATATATTTGAGAGGAAAAGTACTCTGTCTAAATTATTTGTTCGAAGACAACTATTATCGCCGAAGTGTAGTGAGGACACGAAACTACAAGACCACTTTGTAAAGTTTGACTCTCTTATTAGGGACTTCGAGGCAACGGGTTGTAAACTTGATGAAGATGATAAGGTCTGCTATCTGATGCTAACAATACCCAAAAAGTTTGACACTGCTATCACAGTTTTAGACACAATGAGCTCTACTCTAACATTGGACTATGTTAAAAGTAAATTACTGGATGTAGAACTTAAGCTACAAAACTCTTGCGTTTCTACAAGTGCGGCAAATAAAAATTTGTCAAGTGATTGTACATTTAGTGTAGGTCACGGATCGCAATTCAGATCTAAGCCAAGGGCTAAATGCTTTAGGTGCGGGAGTATACAACATCTGATATCTGATTGTCTCAAACCTCAGCTTCCGAGTAATCACACTAGAGGAAGTTTCAGATATAACAATCGTGGCAGAGGTAAACAACCTTTCAGGCATGGCAATGCAAGAAACCTCGAAAATAACCAACCAATCAGATCTCATATAGTTGAAGAAGAATGAAGTTTCATAGCCTTGTCTACAGAGGTAGAGTGTAACCAAAAAGGGGTTATAAGCTTCGTTCTCGACTCTGGCGCAACAAATACCATGGTAAATTCGCAATATGAAACACATATGATTGATGGTCATAATATTGTTCCCTTGAAATTAAAAGTAGCGAAGTTGCCAACAGAGCAGGGAAGCTTAAAGTAAAATGTTTAGATAGTAAACTGTTGATTAACATAAACGCATTGATTGTTGAGTCGTTGCCGTATAATTTACTATCTGTAAATAAAATAAACAAAGCAGGTTATAAAGTGATTTTTGAAAAAGGTTACGCTTTCATCTGTAAGGGAATGAACACATACTTTACCTGTCAAATGTTAAATAATCTGTTTGTCGCAAGCTTTGATATACAAAACAAACATAAAGCACTTATTTTAAGCTTTCAAGAAAATGTTTGGCAGCTCCGCCTAGGACACATAAACAGAAAAGGATTAAAAATGCTAAACCTACACTACAGCCAAAAAGTATGCGATTCGTGTCACAAAGTTAAGGCTAGTAGGACACCTTTCAAGGAATGTAAAAAACCTCGATCTTCTCGAATCGGTGAGTTATTGTACTCGGACATTTGGGGACCAAGTAAAGAACCGACTAAAATGGAGAGAAGTACTATTTATCAGTGATTGATGATTTCTCTCACTTCACACAAGTTTATCTTCTACGAAACAAGTCAGAAGCAGAACCTAACCTAAGGAAACACATAGATCAACTAAGAGCACAAAACATAATGGTTTCAAGAGTCAGAACAGATAATGTCAAAGAATTTACTTCGAATTCATTTGGAGAATATTGTATTAAATATGGCATCAGGCATGAATTAAGTGCAACTTATACCCCACAACAATGTGGAGTAGCTGAGCGTATGAATCGGATTTTGTTAGACAAAGTCAGAACTATGTTCGTAGATACAAATCTACCAAATCACTTGTGGGGAGAAGCAATACGGTGTGCTGTATTTCAACTAAATAGATCGCCTACTCGAGCAATTGATGGTAATGTGCCGGCAGAAATATATCTAGGCCACCTGAATCTTGAAAAACTTCGTGTTTTCGGTAGTAAGGCGTGGGCATATCGGCTACCAAAAGCAAGCAAATTGGAGCCAAGAGCCATAGAAATGAGAATAGTAGGCTATGCAGGAGCAGGATATCGGTTATGGAATCCCGAAACTAATGAAATTGTTATATCCAGAGATGTAAGACTTGATGAAAGCGATTATGTATTTAAATCAAATAGGCCTATGATGGTGGAGAATGAAGTAGAAGAAAATAGTTAGTCAGAACCGAACAATGGCAGTTCAGAGATGAAGAAACAGAGGACTACGGTGCGTCATCACTTAGGTCTACTAGTAATCAAAATACACCATCTTCAGCATGTAACAAAAGACAAGTTAAAATACCAAAACGTTTTGAAGATTACGAAGTATACACAGCATATTACCTACTAACATGTGATAAAGATCCAGTAACATACAAACAAGCTATTCAATCTGGAAATGAATGGAAGACAGCTATTAATACTGAGCTTGAAGCACACAGAAAATTTAAAACTTGGACAGTTGCAGACTTACCTAAAAATAAGAAAGCCATTGAAACAAAATGGGTTTTTCGTACCAAATCAGATGGAGTTAAAAAAGCGAGGCTTGTAGCAAAAGGATTTCAAGAAACTTGCAACTCAAATGAACTTTATGCTCCTGTTGCCAAGATGCCTACTATTAGAATGACGATTTCGCACGCTGTGCAGAATAATTGGAAACTAAGACATTTAGATATACCGTCTGCTTTCCTTAATGGGACACTAACTGAAGAAGTATACATAAAAATACCAGAGGGTGTGGATGAAGAAAAAGGCAAAGTTTTGAAGCTAAATAAAGCTTTATATGGCTTAAAAGAATCACCTCGATGCTGGAACGAATGTTTCGATAATTTTTCGGAACAGAATGGAATTCAAAGATCCGCACATGATGTATGTTTATATTTTAATAATGATGTTTGGTTAACTTTTTTTGTTGACGACTGTTTTATCACCGGAGAAGAAAGAAAAGTTGAAATTTTGGTGAAACAACTAAAAGACAAGTTTAATGCTAAAGACCTTGGTACTTTGGAAAATTTTCTGGGTACTAAAGTGACTCAAACCAAAGACTGTGTTAAAATAAATGAAGAAAAACTAATTGAGAAAATACTCAAACGGTTCAACATGGAAAACTGCAAAGGCAAAAGTACCCCAATAGAGGTCAATTTTCAGGTCAACCCTACAGAACAGGTTATAACCAATGTACCTTATAGGGAGTTGATTGGTAGTTTAAACTATCTGGCTATGATCTCAAGACCAGATATCTGCTTTTCTGTGTCTTACTTAGGCCGCTTTTTGGACAAACCTAACCTCACTGTGTGGAAAGCTGCCAAACTTGTGCTACAGTATGTTAAGGACACAAAAGACCTAAGTCTTATTTTTACCAAGAAAGAAGATGAAAAATGTTTAATAGCCTATTCTGATGCAGATTGGGCTTCTGATAAAATGGATAGAAAAAGTATCAGTGGCCAAGCTGTTTATCACTGCAATCACCTAGTCTCATGGAGTTCCAAGAAGCAGCAAGTAATTGCACTATCAACAGCGGAAGCTGAGTATATAGCTGCAGCTTCATGTGTTACTGAGGTGCTGTATCTACAAGGACTGGCTGCTGATTTTGGTTATGTGGGAGAGACACTGTTATTTATCGACAACCAAAGTACTATCTCTATGATTTCCAACTATGAAAACTCAAGAAGGACATCGACATCAAGGTGCATTTTATAAGAGACGTTATGAAGAAAGGAAAGTTTGAATTAGGATATGTGCCTTCTGAAAATAATATTGCTGATATTTTCACAAAATCACTAAGTTTGCCTAAACACATCTGTCATGTTTCAAACCGGAATTTGAAAGTTGCGTAGATATTGACAATTTAATTTATTTTATTTCACTATTGTAATGTGTTAATTTGTATTTTTAAGTTTAGCTGATTTTTTTTGTTGTTTATTTACTTATTTCTGCTGATATAAACACTTTTGTATATAGTATAAATATAAGATCGTTAACAATTAGAATAGTACTGTAGTAACCTTTGTAGAATAAACATTGTAACTTTAGTTAATAAATTAGTTTTTAAAAAGGTATTTTTGAGGATCGAAATTATTTTTGGCGCAGTCAGTAGGATTGTCTGAGAATAATCAAATCGCTTGATTATTTTTCGTGTCAACGATTAATCGGACATTCGAAATTGTTGAACTGTGAGTGATAGTGAAAATCCAGAGAGGCAAACCAATCTTGGCTCATCCCAGTCTATCGAGGACCTGGAAACCACAACCCACTGGCAGATCACCGGAATTTAGAACCCAAATCGTCTAAAACCGCAAGAGCTATCGACCTGGTAAAGGACAACCATCGCCGATCCAGCCGAAGCCCTTATAGAGAGGATGCTCAGAGTTGCCTTAATATTAATGTAAGTCTAACTCATTTTTGTTCATTTTATGTCTTTCGGAAATTTGATTGACCTTTACGAAAGTTTGGAAGAAGCGCTTTCATCACTTAATAAACCCTTAGAAGATTCAGAATTACCTAGTTCAATTGTAGTAAGCCCAGTTATTAAGCCAGCTATTTTAAAATTGTCTTTAAAAGAAAAATTTAAAATGAACCAATTCAAGCCTGAATATCTTAATTGTCTCCCTGAATTTAGTGGCGACGCTAATGATTTACAGAGATTTCTTTTGGTTAGTCAATCGCTAATAAATCAATTCTATGATGAAGCGAATCCAGAAAGATTTTCAAATACGTTTTTAATGAATTCCATTGTATCAAAGCTCAGTGGAAATGCAAAAACTCTATTCAATATACAAGGTATTAGCACATGGACAGAATTAAGAGAATTATTAATTAGGAATTTTGCTGATCAACGTGACGAAAGTTGTCTAAATAGGGATCTTGTAATGTTACGACAAACTGTTGGTGAATCAACACAACATTTTTACGATAGAATCTTACATATTCTAAATTTATTGTGCAGCCACGTTGATTCTCAAGTTTTAACTAAGGAAGCACGAGCGGCTAAGATAGATTTATACCAAGATTTAGCACTTAAAACATTCTTAGCAGGCATACGCGAACCGTTAGGAACAACAATTCGATGTATGAAACCGAAAAGTTTGAGCGAAGCCTTACAGTATGTAACTGAAGAGGAAAATGTACATTATTTTCAGAGTTACCCTAACAAAACAAACCAAAAATCAGAAATTTTCAAGCCACAGATTCCAATGAAACCACAGGTTAATTCACGACCTCAATTTCAATTTAGAAATAATCCAAATCAAATATTCCCTACAAACTCAAATTCAATGCAATCTTATCGGAACAATTCTTTTAGACCCCCGTTTTGGCAAGTTCCAACACAACAAAGATTCAATCAACCTCCGCAAGAATTTGCTCATCATCCACAATATCCTAGAGCTCCACAAAATTTCAGATCTCCTACCCAGAACTCCAGATTTTCATAAAATTATCAAAGTACTTTGAAACAAGAAAATCCTAGCCAATTAACAAAACCAACTCCAATGAGTATTTCATCTCAAAGAACATTCAAACCTCATTCGAATTTCTTCAAACCATCTAATCAACCTCCTCACTATAAAGTCGAAGAACTGTATAACACAGAAGTAAATACTTGCGAATCTGACTATGATCCAAACTATTTTAACGAATATCAAAATTACTATCCTGAAGCAGAATGTGAGAATCAAGAAGATTTTTCAAATGAAAACAACATTGAGACTGAAAATTTTCATACGGATCCTCCGAATTCCGAGGAAAGATAACCCCTAAAATTTTTTCATTCAATTTTTCAGAATCCAATGAACTTCCCTATATAATGATTCCACAATATAATTTGAAACTATTAATTGATTCTGGCTCTACAAAATCTTTTCTTGACCCAGATTTAGCTTTTAAATTATTTCCAGATAGAATAAAAAATGACCCTTTTATAGTTTCCACAGTGTATCAAAAATCATCTCATAAATATAGCAGAGAAATTCCGACTCCTCAAGTTTTTAACGTCCCTGGCAACATGAAATTTTACCTTTTCAAATTCCACGAAACATTCAATGGCCTCATCGGTCTAGACAATATGAAAAATCTACAAGCTAGTGTTGATTTTAGTAGAGATATTCTTATTACTCCGAATGCAAGGATTAAATTACATTACCATAAAGTGAATAGCGCAAACAATACTCATTTAATATCCGTATCACCACGTGTTGAACAAGTTATCAAGATAAGAACATCTGTAAAACATGGCGATATCATTATCCCACATATTAAAATTCATAATTGCGAGATTCCAGAAAGCCTGAGCGTTGCAAAAAACGGAGAAGCGTTAACCACAATCCTGAATACTACTAACGATACCATTAAACTTGACCTTAGTGAACCATTCGTTGTAGAGTAATTCCAGGAAAATTACACACTAGATTCGAACTTGAATTATATTTCGAGCGAAGAAAATAACACATTAGATTTAAATAAAATTAGATTAGACCATTTAAATTCTGAGGAATCTTCAAAAATACTATCACTTTGTCGAAAATACTCTGACATATTCTACAATGAAGAGATGCCCTTAACTTTTACAAACCGTATTAAACATCAAATCGAAACATCCGACGAAAGCCCCGTTTATACGAAATCATACAGATATCCATTTATTCACAAGAACGAAGTAGATAACCAAATAAGAAAAATGCTGAAAACCAATAGCATCCGGCCCAGCAATCCGCCTTGGTCTTCCCCAATTTGGGTAGTTACAAAAAAAATGGACGCCTCTGGCAAACAAAAATGGCGCGTTGTAGTAGAATATAGAAAACTAAATGAAAAGACTATCGATGATAAATATCCCCTTCCGAATATTAATGATTTGTTGGATAAACTCGGAAAGTGTTAATACTTCACGACTTTGGACCTAGCAAGTGGGTTCCACCAAATCGAGATGGAAGAAAAGGATATCGAGAAAACAGCATTCAGTACAGAAAATGGACATTATGAGTACCTCCGCATGCCATTTGGGTTGAAGAACGCCCCTGCCACGTTTCAACGTGTAATGGATAATATACTGCGAGGAATACAAAACGAAAAATGTCTAGTCTACCTGGATGATATCATCGTTTTCTCGACTTCTCTGCAAGAACATCTAGAGAGGTTAGAAAGTGTTTTCAAGAGACTCAGAGATTTAAACTTCAAAATACAGCTTGACAAATCCGAGTTTCTCAGGAAAGAAGTCGCATATCTCGGACATGTTGTAACACCACAAGAAGTCAAGCCGAATCCGGACAAAATTAAGGCTATTAAAAATTTTCCAATTCCGATGACCACCAAACAAATCAAAGTATTTTTGAGACTCTTAGGATACTATAGATGTTTCATCAAAAATTTTGCTAATTTAACAAAGCCGCTAACAAAATGTTTAAAGAAAGGTGCAATAATCGAACACAACGAAGAATTTATTAATTGTTTCGAAAATTGTAAAACTATTTTAACAAACCAGCCAATTTTACAATATCCAGATTTTTCGAAACCTTTTAATCTAACAACAGATGCTTCAAATATTGCTCTTGGGGCGGTCCTTTTACAAGGCCCGATTGGCAGAGATTTACCCATTGCATTTGCATCTCGTACTCTCAACGATTCAGAAATTAACTATTCTGTGATAGAGAAAGAACTCCTCGCCATCGTTTGGGCAACCAAGTACTTCCGCCCATATTTGTATGATCGTAAATTCAATATAATAACAGATCACAAACCTTTGCAATGGTTATTCTCACTTAAAGATCCAAACTCAAAACTTATGCGTTGGAGAATTCGACTAGAGGAATTCGATTATAACATTATATACAAGAAAGGAAAATTAAACACAAACGCAGACGCGCTTTCAAGAGTCGAAATACATACGAAATAATTCTGGGAACAACTAGATGATATACTGAAAGAATATCCAAATTATCAAAACCCATCAGTAACATTCGATTACCAGCGAGAACCATTAAATCAAGATCACAATGAATTGAATACCCCGGAATATAGAGAAATCGAACTTCATACACCACTCCAAAATCACCTCGAGCTTATTTAGATTTAGATCCTATTGAAAGAACTATGGACGATGAAGACAACATTTCAATGATTGTACATCATGATCAATCAATTGCAGAAGTGCAGGCGCAGTCGTCTTCGAAAGAAGATAAGCAAATCACGAACAATGTCAACGATGATAGCGATGAACAAACGATACATTCGAACGCTGACCAACATCCAATAGCAGATATACCAGTCACAGATCATGCAATCGATTACGGACAAAACCAAATCTTCATAAAATTAGTACATCATTCACCAGCAAAACCGAAGCTATCTCATCTATTTGAAAAGAAATTAAGAATTCATCTCCAAATATCCGAACAAAATTTTGAAAAAGATATAGTAAACTTTATAAAAGAGTATGTATCTCCCAATGTAAATTATACCTATATTTCGAAGATCCACAAATTTATGAATCGTTTTCTGCAGTAGTCCAACCAAATTTCAAATGGCCCTCTATTAAATTTAGAAGATGTATTAAAAAACTAATTGACGTTATCGATAAAGAAGAAATCTTATCAAAAATACAGGGATACCACGAAGATAAAACCAACCATCGAGGAATAGACGAAACATTAAGTAGAATCAAGGAAAAGTATTATTGGCCGCTAATGAAAAATTCAATTACAACTTATATAAATGATTGTGAAATATACCAGCAAGCTAAGACGAGAGAAAACCCGTAAAAATGCAAATGAACATCACACCGACAGCTTCTAAACCATTTGAAATATTGCATATGGATACGTTTACATTCGAACAAACAAAATTTTTAACAATTTCGGACAGCTTTTCAAAATATTCACAAGCATACCCAATATCTTCTATGTCTGGAATAGAAATTGCTAATAACCTAATTAACTTTTTCTGACATCATAGTATACTAAGCTTATTATTGTAGATAACGGAACAGAATTTAAAAACTCTGTTATTACCGAGCTTTTGAACTTACATAAAGTCAAAATTCAGTTTTGTTCTCCTAATCATCCCCAATCAAATGGCATAGTTGAGAGATTCCATTCTACAATCACAGAACATCTCAGATTACTAAACACTCAAGGTTTCTCCAAAACACCAGCGAAAATGAAAATGCTATATGCAATTTTGGCATACAATAATTCAATCCACTCTGTCACCAAATTCAAACCTATAGACGTTATAAACGGACATGTCACAGATAACGACCCATTTAATATTGAATTAGATAAACATAGAGAAAAGTCTAGATTATTATACTCTAAGATAAATTCAGCGTTACTTAATGAAAAGGAAAAGGTTATTGAAAAAGCTAATGAAAAACGAGATAAACCAGAATTATTTGAAGAAAACCAAGTAGTTTTTCCCAAGAAACACATTAGGCAAAAACACGCCAATAAATTTGATAAACCCTCAAAATTAACAAATATCAATACCGAGAGAAAAGTGGTGAAAACTGATCAACATGCAAAAATTCACATGAACAACCTTAAGCGCCCCTTAAGAAAAATTTACTCTTTTGATTAGTATAGATAGATTATTGTATTACAGGTTTCCCGTAGTCTTGGGTCTCCGAGAAACTATCAGTGTAAGAAACTTACAAGATAACCCAGGATTAATACCCCTAAAGATCGGTACCGCTAAACTACAAGAATATTCACATTCACTCTTTCATTACTACGATCTGAATCCTATAATTTTAGAAATCAATAAGCTTAAAACTAAATCTACGAATTTAACATTATCGCTTCAAATGAATGCAAATTATTCTAGAGATGTTTCAAATTACCATAAAATATTAAGATATGTTGAAAATAAGGTTGAGTCAAAACTATCAGAAATTATACCTCATTCACAAAGAACGAAACGAGGGTTGATCAACGGATTAGGATCCATTTTCAAATCAATTTCAGGTAATCTTGATGCTAGAGACGGCGAGAGATATGATCTACTAATTAGACAACTTCAAGAGAATCAGAACAAAATAACTTCAAGCGTAAAATCACAATGTTCACTTGCCATTATCTTGATAGAAAAATGTAATGGAACAATTAGCCAGATTAATCATAATGCAAAACTTTTGGAAGACAAGCTAAATCAAATCTCATTAATTGTAACCACACGAGCCTATAGAGAGAATAGTAGTTTTATAAAGGATGTTATGATTCAAATAATTAATTTGTACGAAACCATAATATCTATTTTACAGGATATAGAGAATTCTATTACCTTTGCAAAACTTAGAACTATGCATCCAAGCATAATGCCTGTATCAGATTTATATAATATATTAAAAACTCTTCAAACAAAATTCACTCCTGACCAATTTCCAATACCTGTTGATCTAGGAAATACCCTTCTTTTTGAAAAATTAATAGAAGTGGAATGCTTTATTCTCAATAATAGAATTGTGTATATACTTAAAATTCCAATAACTTATCCTTCCGAATTCAACCTTTATCATTTATTTTCTATACCAGTCTTCTCGAAAGGTCAATTCAGAACTTTTCTTCCGAAGGGTAAATTTTTGGTCAAAAGTGAGTTACATTACGCACTATTGAGGAACTCTTGTGAACAAATAGCAGATAGGCAATACATCTGTAAAAATACTGAGATCTACGAAATAGACGATCTCAGCCCCTGCGAAGTTCAACTACTACGGATGAAGAATACTTCTAGTTGTAACTATGCACAAATAACCATGACACAAACTACATTTAGAAACCTAGATGAATCAACTTGGATAGGGTTGTTTCCTTCCGAAGAACCAGTGACTCTTCGATGTACCAGCCAAGAAGAAATATTAAAATTATATGGTACCTATCTATTCCAAATGCCACAAGCACTATCAACAAATCCCAAAATAATCCAAAACGAAAAAGAAGAGCCAACTGCAAATAAACCAATATTATTTGCAGATCTCAATACTAATCAATACGACTCAAAAATACCCAACATCAACATACAATTAGATCAACTTCAGCTCGATGAACTCCAAGATCTGAAAACCAGGTTCGTTGAAAATATTCCAACGATCAAAGAAGACAGCATGGCCCACCTATATATTCCCGATGCCTGGACGATCATTATATACTGCATTGTAATATTCTTGATCATCTACTTCACCTATAAGAAAGCCAAACCAAATGGAACCAAAATGGTCCAGCCCGACTAATAGAGCTCCTTAACGTCCAACTTCCTCGCTGAACTCTCCAAAGTTGGATCTACAGGGGGAGGAATTATATCTCCATCAGGTCTCCCATTGGAATCTTATTTCTGCTGATATGAACACTTTTGTATATAGTATAAATATAAGATCGTTAACAATTATAATAGTACTGTAGTAACCTTTGTAGCATAAACATTGTAACTTTAGTTAATAAATTAGTTTTTAAAAAGGCAATCTCGATGATCGAAATTATTTTTAGTATAAATAAAGTGTATATAGTTGAACTTGTGGAGTATCAGTTGGTGAACAGCAAACTATTATTTCAATATTAGCAAACAAAACTTTAGAGGTAGAGGCAGAGGATCAGGAGGAGCTAACCGAACTTCAAGTAAAAACCATTCATTTAAAAACAACCAAGGTAAGGATGATTTAGAGTTAGATGAAAATAAGATTAAATTTATTGCTGTTTCTGGAGCTACTGATCACATCATTAACTCAAGTCTGATTCTAAGTGAATTTAGATGTTGTGAAAATGATTCGCTCAAGACTGCTAATAAAAATCAATTGGCAGATATAAGAATAGATGGTAGATGCAATCTATTGCTCTTCACTAACTCATCTGATAATCATGTAATCAAGTATACTGATGTGATAGCGGCACCGGATATATCAGAAAATCTCTTATCTCTAAGAAGGTTTGCTGACGAAGGATTGAGCATTTATCTAGATGATGAAATACTAAGAGTGTACTACAAAAAGTCGAACTTTACACTATTAGAAGGTACCTATGATAGACCAAATTGGACGATTTATTTCACTATAAGGAAAAATGATATCAAAGATTAAAGAAATCTTAGAATTCAATAAATATAGTTGTAAAGCACGCATTATATCAAACTCTGAGTTCCGAGTTCAATCGCAGCCCAGCATTTCATATAAGATGTTGCAAGAAGAAGATTCAAAATTAGAAGAATTAGATAAGCTTAAAATTGCTGGTTCTGCGATTGGGAGGGAGAATGATGATAGTCACTCAGATTTTAATGCTTGTGTATTGAGAAGGAAGCCAATACAAATCGATAACAGAGTCATTAGAAACACTAGATGATTTATATTGCACTAGTCCACTTGAAAAGCAATCTAAAAACCTTGAAAAGATTAATGAGGCAATGCTATGGCACGTAAGGCATGCATGCATCTTTGAATTATTTAAAGAAATTACAAAAACTAGAAAGAAAGCTAGAGAAAATAAATTTCAATGAAACGATCTTAGAGTGTGAAACTTGTATTATGGCTAAAATGGATAAACTACCGTATACAACGAAAAGAAGAAAAGCAAAGAGACAGCTTCAGTTAATCCACACAGATACTATGGGACCAATAAAACCCATATCGTATTCGGGACAAAAGAAGTTTGTGATTGTCTTCATTGATGATTACTCAAGATTAGCTAGAGCATACACAATCAAAACTAAAGATGAGTCCGGTCCGTCATTAGAGAGATACCTGATTTCAGCCAGAAATCTACTCGGAAAAGACGAAAAGGTATGCTACATACGCTCCGATCAAGGTATAGAGTTTATGGGAGGTAAGTTTATGGAAGTAATGGAAAAAGAAAAGATAGAGAATGATCCATTACCGCCATACACACCAGAACATAACGGAGTTGCTGAAAGATTTAATCAGACAATTCAAGAGAAGGTAAGAGCATATATGTTCGACTCAGGTCTACCAAAAACAATGTGGGAATTAGCTGTTGAAGCTGCTGTGAATGCATATAACAGAACTCCTCAAAAATCAATAGATTATCAGGTTCTTTTAAGAATGTTTTCCTCAAATGCAAATTGTCATTTCGAACAGATTAAGAGGTTTGGGTGTATTGGTTACATAAAAGTTCCAAATCCCGATACGAAATTTGATGCACGAGCCATCAAAGCAGTACTTATAGGATACACGAACACCGGCTATATTCTATGGCAAAATTATTAGAATCCAGACACGTTAGATTTAATGAAAATCTTGTCTACAAAGACGTTTTCAAATCTAATGAAAAAGAGCAATTAGAGAAATTAGAAGAATCTGAAGTAGAAAGTAAAATCGACGATTTAGATTATATGAAAGAGTTTCATGAAGGAAAACCAGCAGAATTTGAAATATTCAAACGGCAAGGAAGACCACGTAAAGAATTATTAGATGAAATCAAACAAAAATCCCAAGTGGTAATAGAAAAAGGATAAGGACCAATGACTAGAGGCAGAAGTAAGAGACAAGCAACTTCAGGTGAAAAACAGATTGATCTTAAGGTCTCTCAATCAGGGGATGTGCACTCTAATAGGAAAAAGATGAACTAGCAATATTTGTCGCCACCTGTCCCTGCGGTTTGGAAACAACATAAATTATTATAAGAATCTGCATAAGTATGTCACAAAGTAAACAAGAGATGGCTATATTTTTGAAATCTATCAATTTTATTTAGTTTGCTTCTTCTCTTGTCAAATATTGTATGTAGTTTATATTGTTAATCACGCCATATTATTTTGAATTGTGTTTATGTGTGTTAGATGTGCGAAAAAAGTGATATTAACATTGAAATGCTCGTGAGTATTCAGTGCCTCGTTGTAAAAGTGAACATCCTCGAATGGAATGGGTTTCCACGAAAATCAGGAGATTCAGCCGACCTAGATGTAAAAAATTCCATATAGGTAAGTACCTAAGTTTGTGTAAACATTTCCAAAGAAGATGTTTTACTAGAAAAGTTGCAATACTATGGCCTTGCCAACATTATACTTGCTCTGTAAGTTCTTCATATAGATTTTTGGTATATAATATTATGTTTCTCATTTAGGATCATTGAAATTACAGATTGCTGATGATTGGAGAGCGACAGTTTCTCCAAATTTCTAGTGGACATCCCAGAAAGATTTCTTAAATGTCATGAAATTTTTAAAGGTGAGCAACTATTTAATCTGAATAGATAACGAGTCTAGAAAGTTTCGTTCAGAACATTGATGATGATTAATCGTGTGAGAATCTCTTTGATATAATTCAATTTCTTCCAGAACCTATATTGTTCGTTCAAGACCAGAGAGCTTAGAAGTGAGCCTACCAATAATTGTCAACAGACCTCTCCTGCCTCCGAAAATCTATTGAAAATCATGTTTGAGCGAAAGCATGCTGGCTCACTACTGCCATCAACCAATACGGAACCTGTTGAATTATTTGGTTAGTTATTAATTGATATTGATCATAACCCAAATTATTATTATTTATTATTATAGTTATTGAATTATTGAATATACCTTAATAGTGCTGGGTTGTCCACAAACGTGACAACGCTTAAAATGTGCAGTGTAATTACTGTAAAAATTTCCTTTCAACAAGCAATCCAACACCAAAATTTTCAGTTTCTTGCCGATCATAGCTTGAAAATATCTTTTCAGAAAATATTATAAAAATGGATTAAAATATCTTTTTGAAAAATTGCTTAGAACCCCTATATAACAGACGAAAGACGAAATTTAGATAACAAAAGAGTATACCAATTTTTAATTTTTTTTCTTTTTAGAAGAAAGAGTTATTGAGTGAGTTGGTGAAGGGAAGAGCAACTCATCTCCACCAAAAGATCTCGAAGGCAACGGAGGAAGAAATTTTCTGGAGAACCCTCAAGTCGTCCAGTAATAGCAAAGCCATCATCCAAGCATCATAATACATTGTTGATCTTCTATACAGGTAGCAAGTTTAAAATCCCGTAAAATATACGGTGGCACCATAATATTAAATAATATCAGATTATGAATTGATCTGTGATTAATAAAATAGCAACTCACTGAACCCTTTTCAAGGATTTTACTTCCATGAAAACAAGTATAATCATCATTTATATTTCGTTTCTCAAATCTGGTCAAATAATAATCAGATATTCGAAGCTTCACACACTATGCCTGGGAAAATATGAGACATTTTCAAAATAAACCAACGAATATTTCAGTATGTTTTATTACAATAATAGATATTTTGGTTTGAAAGTGTGAACAGGTTTGTTTATTTAATTTTGTCTATTATAGTATTCTAAAAATTGTGGTAAGGTTTACATTGATTTTAGTTAATACGCTGTGAATTTGTACTTATGTTAAATAAGGTAAGGGATTATTATGGATATTTTCATTGTCTATTTGTTGCTAGTTAGATATATTTCTTATAATGGTTAGGATATATTTAGTTTGATTTTTCAAATATATTCACTAATGTTACAAAGACATCCCGTCATAAATATGCAAGTAAAGTAACTACTGCATTGTGCTGAAAAATCTTATAAACTTCCCGTTCATATTCGATGATTCCAAATTAACGACTAACGATACTTTCGTAAATTATATAGTAACGAAATCACACAGGTCACAGTTTTCGTTATTTATACAGCTTTATTATTTTGTCAAACATGCATGGTAGAAAGACAACATAAGAATAAATAATAACTATAAAATGAATTAAAAGATCATTACAGCGTCTGAATATGGTAGTTTCTCAATTTTGTTCTCCATTCACAATCTTTATAAAAAATTTTTTTTCATATTTTCTATATAGTACTTTAGAAGGATAACATGTTTGTATTTATGAGAATGTAGAGAATATTAGATTATTTATATGTATAATTATCTTATAAATAAAAGGTAATAAAAATTCGTTGTTTGATTTTGCCATTAGATTATACTAATATTTCATAGATCATGTTATCAATTAGTTTCTGGATTTCTTATTAAAGCTTATCAATAAAATGTTTTCTTAAGAATTCCTTGAAATTGATTGAAAATATGATTTAAGGAATAATATAAATACCTAATTTTCAAGAAAAAAAAAGAATATATTTCAAATTTGCCGTCACAATATTTCATTGTTAGTTAAAAAAATCAGGGACAGAGAGCGATAAACAGCTACAATTTTTATATCATAATGTAGCCTCTCTATATTTATTATTACTCTATGCTCTCAATGACACAAGTTTTGCTCATTTTATGTCGTGTTTGACAACTTAACATAACCTTGTAACAGAAGATTTAAATCACTGTCTTCTCGCATCATTACATATCAAGAAGCAATAATGAGTAAAGATAAGTTGAATTGGAAAAAGGCAATACTAGAGGAAATAGAATCATTAAACACTAACAAAGTCTGGAAACTCGTAGACAGACCAAAAGTAATGTTAGATGGAACTAAGGCAAATATTATAGATTCCAAACGGATATTCAAGAAAAAAATAGAAGCTGATGGCACCACTCTATTTAAAGCAAGATTAGTAATTAGAGGTTTTAAAGACAAAAGAACATATGATCTTAAAGAAACATATGCACCAGTATCGCCTTTGCCTGTAGTTCGATCAGTACTTGCAACGATTAATAAATTTAATCTGTTTGCATGTCAATTAGATGTTAAAACAGCTTTTCTAAACGGTGTGTTAAATGAAGAAGTCTATTTAGAGATTCCTGATGGTATTGAATTAGACGATCGAAAAAAACAAACAAAAGTTTGTAAACTAGAAAAAGCTCTTTACGGACTTAAAATTAGCCCAAAGAAATGGAATGAAAGATTTACAGAAGCAGTAGTCAAATTTGGGTTGGAGAACGATCTTCATGAACCATGTTTATTCACTTGGAGAAAAGAAGGTAAATTTATAGTACTTATTCTGTAAGTAGATGACATACTAGTTGCGAGCAATAACAAAACTAAATTAGACGAAATTGTTAGCCAGTTGGGAAAAGTGTTCGATATGAAAAACCTTGGAGAACCTAAAAGTTTTCTAGGAATTACAATTGAGAGAAATAAAGATGAAAAGTATATGAAACTACATCAAGAACATTATATTGAATTTGTGTATAACAGAAATTCAACATGAATGAGAGCAAACCTCAGAGTACACCTATGGTTACAACTCAAGTAACAAAACAAAAGGATAAGATTAGAAGAACAAAATTTAAGAAACCATACACAAACTAAAGAGTCGGCCCTTTGTAAGGCTCCATATAGAGAAGCTATAGGCAGCCTAATGTATTTAGCAAATGCAACAAGGCCTGATATAGCGTTTGCTGTAAATTATCTAGCCCGAAAACAGTTAAAACCAAACGAAGATGATTGGATTAGTGTTAAAAGGATTCTTAGATACTTGAGACGAACATCCAATCTTGGTTTGGTCTATAGGCGAAAGGAGGATAATCTAACAGCAATGACAGATGCAAGTTTCAGAGATTGTGAAGATTCAACGTCCACCAGTGGCTATGTGATACGTTTATATGGTGATGTGATTGGTTGGAGAAGCCATAAACAATCATACGTAACGTTATCAACATGCCAAGCCGAATATCTGGCCATGAGTGAAGCTTGCCAAGAACTAATCTCATTAGATAAAGGCATTAGATTTGTTATAGGAAAAACGTTTTTTACCAACAATTCGGTGTGATAACAGCCAGAGATTGCACAAAGAAAGACGGAAGTCATAAGTTGAAAATGTTTGACGATGATATAGAAAAGATTAACGAATATTTAGAGGAGAGAGAGAAAACAAGAAATAAAAGATACATGGCTGACACGCATGGGGATTTTGTGAAATCCTGTGTCGATCAAAAATTAGTTACTGTTCACTGGATAAACACCAAAAAAAATCTTGCAGATATTATGACAAAACCGCTGCCATCAGATGCACATAAATATCTTAGAGACAAAATATTAAATCAATTTTAGAGTTAAGAGTTCATGCACTAAAGAGTTAACATTTTATTTTCTTTAAACAGGTATAACTACAGACAAAAGCAGTAAGGAGTAGTTTTGGACGAAATGAAGAGCTGCTGTTTAAAATTATATTTTTTTTGACTATATTGTTCTTTGAATATAATATTTAGTTTTTGGGGATATTGGAATTCCAGCGAAGGGAGGGAATGTGAGTAAACTCGTCGCTTAATTCAAATATCCCAAGAAGTTGTTGGCTTGGCATTGTAAGTGCGCACGTTTTTAAGTATTTTATGTTATGTTTAGAGGTCTAGATTACCCAATAAACAGTTTACACAAAAGCACATTGTTTTATCCCTGAATTCCCGACAAAATGAGATATTATATTGGGCAAAAATATAAAGCTATTAAAAATCATTAAAAAATCAGTTCTAACTACCTTATATCAATTTTCTGTATCAATAGGAATCCAAGTCACTGCTATATCAACTGAATACTTAATAAAATAGCTAATTTTAATAGTATTGTTGAAAATTCTCGAACAAGAGTCATATTAAGTAGGCTGTGAAAAAAATAGCATAAAAATATAATTTACTTGTCAGATAACCATGTTTTACTATCAGTATCTTGCATTTTGAATAATATCAGTAACTCTAAGTAGATTTTCAGTTAACTGCATTTTTGACCGACGAACCCCGAACGGAGGAGGTATACAATTCGACTGTCAGCTTTTTTTTTGTTCGAACATGCGTTTTTAATAGTAATCCTTCTCTGATTTTGATGATTTCTGATTGATTTAAAAGAGGAGACTTTATATTCATAAAAACGCAAGTCCGAAATCTCCTTCCCTCCGTAAACCAACCCCAAAGGGGGTGGAGGGGTAAAATTTTCTCAAAAATCAAAAATCTGAGTAGGTATAATTAAAGATAAAACAATATACAGAAACGTTTATATTAAACATTTTTTCAAAAGAGTTACGGTTTTCGAGATAGAGACAGTTAAATTCTCAAATAGGTATGTGTAAATACACATGTGAAGAGGGCGATTTCTTTAGAAAATTGAAAATCTGTGGGTACTTCATGAAAGACCTAATTATTTGCAACATTTATAACATTTTTCCTTAGAGTTACTGTTTTCGAGTTACAGCGGTGGTAAAATTGTAATATCTAAAATACTTACGCGTATTTCCTCAGCGATGTTTAAAGATCGTAAAAATAACAACTACAAGCAAAGAATATACGTGGATAATAGGATCTGGGGGGTTACTCCTGAAACTCGATTCGATTCTCTACTCTATTCTCTATTCGACTTAGAACTCGATCCACCAAAATACCAAAATTTTCACTCGATCGAGAACACAATCGAGATATGTGAAATTCGCGTTCTCTGAAATAAATCGTCAAGTGTCACGTCATATACTTCAGGCGCAGTGACAGTGAGTGACTGAAGACTTTTAATAAAAATCAAATTATTCAAGGTCTTTATTAGTAAGCGGTTTACAAAAAAGTTTTAATTAATCCTAATATTCTTAAGAAAACATGAGTAAGTGCCTACAATTTTTACCTGAAATAGTTTTTGAAATTAATGAATATAGTGTTGCCTACATTTGAATTTGTGAATAATTAATATTATAATACATATTTTTAGTGCTTCTAAAACCTCTTATCAGTATAACACACAGACGCAAATATAATTGAAATTCTAAAGATTCAAAGATCTTGAAATTGTCAAGGCATTTGCAGTCGATTGAAACTGAAATGGCTCGAAATAAAAATTTTATTGAATTCCTTGGAAGGCACAACAAAAGTCGCAAATTAATGAGCTAAAAAAGTAAGAACACCACAGTAAACTTTTTGATTTTATATATATTATTTCTTAAAATGTATACCTTTTCAGATTTGGACTGATAAGAAATACTCTGAAAATGGTGAGGTTGGCAAGCTTTGAATCGCGGTTATTAAATTTATAAACTATATGTTGATGTGTAAATTGTTCAAATAAAATTCATGCAATCTTGTTGAGTCGAAATTTATTCATAATAGATTAAATTTTATAGTTTGTAAATACGACAAGACACTTTATTATCACATTTAATAGAGCCAATGCTTCATCCTTTAAGTATGTGGCTGCCAGAACCATAAGAAGATAATGTCATTAAAATCTGAAAAGAAAATTTGTATGTTGTTGTATACCTACCCACAGTTGAAGGTTTGTAAACTAGTTCATGTTCTAATTTATAAACACTTCAACCAATTATAAGTAAACCATAGTATATAAAATGAAATTATTGTACTTGATAACATAGTTGAGGTAATGAGAACGACACTCACCTTGCATTTAAGTGAAATATGATTTCGTCTGTTAGACATGGATAATTTCTCTACAATTCTTCAGAATCCATATCTATAATCGTTATAATATCCATATCTCTTAATATAATAACCAATTATTCACTGAATCTCTTCTCGCACACTTGTACACACGATTGTCTTCATATGATTTCAATTTATAACAACGCAAAATGAGCCATAATAAAGTTGAATATTAACAAATAACACTTCTGATTATATTATATTGTTATCATTTAGGTTAGAGGTTAGAAGTAACAAGTAACTGACAGAAAGTCATAGAATGGGAATCCGAGAATAGGCTCAGCATCTCGATCCTACTTACTTCCTATTCGATCCACCATCGTGATAGGTAGCGATTGTCATTTGTTTTGAGATCGAATTCGATTGATTCAGTACTCGATCCAGTCGGGAGTAAGCCCCCTGTACCATCTTAATTGGTATTAGTGAACGTTCAATGATTCTCGTGACTAATGTTACACTCAAAAGTGTGAAATAAATGTTTTGTACAAAACAATGGACCGATGTTATTAGTTGGTGCACTGAAATATACAAAATAATAATAATTCTATTAGTGCTGGTACTTGTGAAGTTGGTGCCAAAAGTTATCAATCTAATTGCAACTGCACAACTTCAAAAGTAACAGTACCAATATAATTAATATTATTTTGTATTTTTTAGTGCACCAACTAATAACGTCGACCCATTTCATTGTAAGAAATATTTATTGCAGTGACTTTTCAAATATTTGTTTTATGATTGTTGGGAAAACCCCAGTTGTTATAAGTTATCTGTCGTAGTTTTTGACGTATATCAATTTTACTGCAAAAAGTTCTCATGACAGATATCTATTTAAAAATTGATATCTCTCTTATAGTCAACCGGAAAAACAAAAAGTTGTTTTTGATCGGTAGCCCGGTTTTCTGAAAATTCTGAAAATTGTATTCAACACTCCAAAAAAATATTGTAACGTGGATAGGTAGTCACATGACTACCTACGTAAGTAAGTACATACTTACGGTTATTATTTGTTTAACCTCTATTTATTTCTACTACCTTGTTTACTATAGTAGTTGTCGGTTGTGTAGTTCATTAATTAGTTCTTCTCGATCCTTCCAGAAACTATATGTGAGGTAGTGTTTGTCGCAGTAATGTCAGTTTGCCAAGCATCTAGAACATTATTTTGTGTCTAGATAATCATAGACAGTGTGTTCCTAAATACAAATTATTAGCCTGGCCAGGCTTAAATTATGTCATAAGTCAATGTCATATTCCTATATTGAGTCTATATATCTGTCAATTTTTGATGGCCATTTTAACCTGGCCAGGCTAATGTTTTGAATTTTGAAACCGCCAGACAATATTCTTGATGAATGTCATGTCGAGCACATACCTACCTATTTTTCTATCCTCATTAAGTAGAAAATTGAATTTTAGGGGACTGTTTATTACACGCTCTTATGTTTTTTCAGGTAATAAGAAGATATTCGAGATTTAAAAAAAAACTATCGCGAATGCCTTTTCTACGATGACTAAGTGACCTTGGACTTAAAACAATCACTGTTACTGATACAATGTTTTAGCTGTCAAATTCATGGTTTTGAAAGTTGAAGTAAACGTCTGTTACAAAAACCCAAATGAATCAGTATCCAAAAGGTGCCATTTTTGATCTGTTTACTATGTACGGAAGTTGTGATAGAATAGTGGAAAGAACCTGTCGTGAATTTATTGCCAAATATTTTGAGTTAAGTATCTGCCTCCAATGAATAGGAATAGATTTTCATTCTTAAGCCAAGGTTTATTCTTCTGGAACAAAAATTAACTCGACAGTAGGATTAAAATAATAACCCAAGTCGAACAAAAGAATTAAGTGAATGTTCTGATATTTAGCATCAAGTTTAGCATTAAGGACACGTTTATTACCTTACCTACAAATTATTTATTCATGTAAGAACTCGAAAAACAGATTACAAAAACAAAACTACAAGATATGCGCTGTGTGTCCACCGTTTTTGTTTCAGCATTCAACAAAACCTTCCTGGACGGCATAATTTGTGGTTCTTCTTATTTCATCTTCTCTATTAAATCCTATAGAGATATAGGTTCTATTTTATACAGCTCTTCCTTGACTTTCCAACACAAGTAGAAATCCGGCGAAAGTGGTGGCGAAAGTTGCGGACCTATATTTCCCTGCCTCCTATCTTGAAGCAAATACTGATTCATTTGAATTTTTGTAACAGAGGTTTTGTACTTCAACTTTAAAAACTATCATTTTGACAGCTAAAGCGAGATATCAGTAACAGCGATTGTTTTATGTGTTCAGAAATTCGTAAAACAGACATTCGCATAGAAAATTGTAAAAAATCTCAAATATCGTATTTATGATTTAAAAAAAACATAATAGAGTGTAATTCCCCTAAAATTCAATTTTCTACCTAATGAGGATTGAAAAATAGGTATGTGTTATTAAGAAAAGTTTTGTTTTTTTATTTTTTATCATTGACGTATTTAAATTGTTTGTGGTTAAACAAGACCGATCAAAAACAACTTTTTGTTTCTCCGGTTGACAATAAGAGAGATATGAATTTTTAAATAGATATCTGTCATGAGAACTTTTTGCAGTAAATTGATTTAGGTCAAAAGCTATGACAGATAACTTATAACAACTGGGGCTTTTCATAGAAAAATAAATATGCGGAATTCAAATATCTTATAAAAAACAGGGGTTTCCATTTGAAAAAAAAAATACAAATTTGGTGCAATTTCCGATGTAACTGGAAGTTCCATCATCTTGTAATTATTATTGATTCTAGTCAGGATCAAATTTTCATATTTTTGTGTCGATTTATAAATGAAAATCTTCTAATGGGAACGTTAAAAATATCACCCTGTATATAAGGGTACATTTTTTGAATAATAATAATAATGGCTATATATTTCATACAATAGGCAATAATTTTATAGACGGTGCCAAAGCACGCTAGTAAGACTGGTATGGAAAATCCAAAATCAATAAGCGCTACTAGATTACGCACACATTTGGTAACTGTAACTCAGTTACTTTAGTTTTCAGAGAGTGACTTAGAGCAACTATCTAGATTCATGGGACCCTTCAGACACATTGTAATCTTTATAGACTTTCCGATAGTTCCTACCATACAGCAAAACTATTCAAATTGTTACTTCTTGCATCTCAAGGAGGATTAGAAAAATATAAGGGCTTATACTTAAATAATATAAACATTGATTTAGCTCCCATTTCCGAAAACATTCAAAAAGATTATATTCTAGATGAACAATTACCGGATGAGGCGGTACAGACCATCAACTATGGCATAAATATAAATTCTAATAATGAGTATGTTCCCAGACAAGAACAAATTCAAAACATATGAAACAACCACGGACGTTTGTACTGGGAAAAAATATTGCAATATTTTTGTGACCACATAAAGTGTTCTAAGTCCTTAGGAGAGTGAAGTTAATGTATTTTTAGAAGAACATTTCGGTTTATTTAACAATAGAATGACTTCCCTAAAATAGGACTTTTTTACAGGAAAACTCATTGCACCTACCTTACCTGCTACCTAATGCGTTTCCCGTTTCTGTTTTATTATTATTACTAGCTCTTTTACCCGGCATCTCGGGCGTATGCTTTGTTAGATTGTGGTACGAAACCATAAAGTCATAAAAGCTTTGAGTTTGGAACCCTTCTACCTCAGAGTCCTATTTGCATGTAGAACAAACCCCAATACCCAACCCAGATCCATTCACAAAACCAAGAGAGAACAAAATAGGAGGACCAGTCACACTTACAGCCGCTACCAGTTTATTTATATTCTAATATCATTCTACATACAGGCACATACAAACGCACGCATGCAAACTCAATATATTTGCTTTTTTTCGTACTGCAATATTAATTGAATATAAAATGATACATACATATATGCAAACTTTGCCAAATTATGAGCAGTATGAAGTTTGACAACAACGCACGAGTCAGGTTTGCCCACTCAAATCCATAAAGTTGTATATTTGGCTCAGATTGGATATAAGTATCTAGTGGCTCAGGACTGCACAAAAATGAGTCTATATATAAGAATAGCAAAAATAATGAAAACAATGTTTTAGCGGATAATCTAATGAACTCAAAATTGTCAAAAATATTTAAAGGGTGGCTCAGTATAGTATAATATATATATATATATATATATATATATATATATATATATATATATATATATATATATAATTAAAGAGATCTGTTAGTTCATTAATGAATGAAATATATAAGAGCTTCATCTTCTTTTTAAAGATGTTCTTGGGGATGCAGTCATATATTCAATAAAATTCTTTGATTGAAGCCGAGCTTTCGAGAATGTTTATTCTCTTCTTCAGGGCAAAAATCGTGAATTTAAAATAAATTAGCCAAAAACAGGAAAGATTTACAATTGTAATTGATGGCTATGAAATCTTTCCTGTTTTTGGCTAATTTATTTTAAATTCACGATTTTTGCCCTGAAGAAGAGAAAAAACATTCTCGAAAGCTCGGCTTCAAATAATTTTATTGAATATATGACTGCATCCCCAAGAACATATTTATATATATATATATATATATATATATATATATATATATATATATAAATACAATTATTTGTAATCCTGTTGTCATTTATCGTTATTATTCTAATAATAGACATAAGAGCTTTAAACAAACATTGCTGTTTCACTATGGAAGGACCATAGCAGGCCTCAAACAACAAAAAGGTACGTTGTTATATTATAGGCCATCTATCAAGCCTTTTGTTCGAAACCAAATCAAGGAACGAAGGGACTATTAAGTCTGTTCTGACTAATTTACAGGGGAAGAGCTGACCTGCTCCCAATAGGCAGTGAAGGCTTTCATAGATTACTGCCGAGGGTAATACCTGGATTCTGGGCTGCAATGCAAACGCCAATGATATCATTTGGGCAAGCTCAAATATCAACAAAAGAGGTATATAATATATTAGGAGAAGGGTTATTTATTGCTAATAAAAAAACTGCAACTTGGAAAGAGGTTTTAGATCTGACCTTGAGTACCATTATAGAATAGAATAGAATATCTTTATTTTCCAACTGACACCTAAATGTACGGACATCGTCAAATTAAAAAGAAGTTTTAAAATTATATAAAATGTACAGTCAAAAAAGAATATATAGAACAAACATTGAATTAGATTATCAAAGAAACAAAATTTAAAAGCAAAAAAATAAATATAATAATCAAACATATATACCAGTATATCAGTAGAATAAGTGAGAACATTGTAGCCTGGTATGTATCATTGGAACCATCCCGTTCCGACCACAGGCATTTAAGACTTGACTTTAAGATACCAGCCCTAGTAGTTTACAAGTTCAGAAACCCAAGAGAAGCAAACTGTGAAGGATACCTTATATCCCTCATAGAGTCACTCAAGGACACAAAGGTATCATAGTTTGGTAGAACAATTACATCGAGGGTTTGAGAACCGTGGTGAGAAGGCTATTCAACATAGCCAGATCCAATAGAAACTGGGATTTATACAGGAGTAAACTCACTTATTATAACAAAGATCTCAGGAAGGCTAAAAGAGACTCGTAGAGAATCTTCTGCAAGGAGGTCCATGAGACCATAGCAGGTGACCGAATCCACAAATTCCTGGCCAAAGATGGCTCTAAGTACAAGGTTAGTTTCCTGAAGAAAGCTGACTAGAACTACGCAGAAACGGCAGAGGACAGTTTGGAGATACTTACAAAAGTAATCTTTCCGGGAGCCAGAATATATCAAGGTCGATCGGTGATAATTAGCAAGCACGAGGAGGCAAGAAGACCCAAGCAAGCAGACTGGCAAATTGCCACCGCCATCGCAAGGCCAGATAAAATAAGATGAGCCATAGGGGAATTCTAACCCTTCAAATTATCGCGGGACGATGGAATCTAACCAGCGCTAATACAGAAGTGTAGAGAGGTACTAGTGCCAGACTTAAACAAATTGTTCAAAACTAGCCTAGCTTAGAGACACAACCCGTTTGTATGGAGGAAGGTGAAGGTCATTTACCCACCAAAGGTGGGACCATAAAAACACATCATACTGACCCATTAGCATTACGTCCTTTCTACTTAAGACTCTTAAAAGACTAGTAGACAAGTCATAAGCGATAATGCTTAGAAAGCTTGCCCCCCAAGCGAGCGTCAGTATGCACATTAGAAGAGCTGGATAAGACGATCAACGACAAAAAACTGCAGTGGCCACTTTTTGGATATAGAAGAAGCATTCAACAATGCTTCAGTCATATCAGGTGTTTGGAAAGGAGATGAGTAGAGCATGTAATCTGTGGGTGGATCAAATCAAATCTAAAGGGCAGGGTAATCACATTCACCCTGGGAGAGGCAACCATTACGGCAGAGGTAGGCAAAGAATGTCCTCAAGGAGGCGTGCTGTCGCCCCTTATGTGGCCAGTTCTAGTAGACACACGCTTCTAGTTAAATTTCCTGTAGAAGGTATTCATTGCGGGGGACGCGGACGATCTAGCCATAGTTATAAGATGACGAATTCCAAATACACTCTCCCAATGTATCCAAGAGGCAATAAATATAGCAAGCGACTGATGTAGGGAGGAAGAACTACCATTGAATTCTCACAAAAGAACACTAATTGCGTTTACAAAGAAACGGAATCTGCAATGCCTACAGAAGCCGCAAATTAACGGGATGGAGATTCCATTTGCTGAGGAAGTTGAGTACCTTGGGGTAACCTTTGACCAGAACCTAACATGGAACCTAAACATACATATATACGCATAAACCATACATAGCTCCAGAAAGATCTATTTTAAAGTATCCATTAGATGATCCATGTGGAGATTATACGTCGACAACTTTACTTTGGCATATTTAACTTGACAATCAAGCGGCGTTTTGTAAGGAGGGACTGAATATTTCATTACGTTTCTGGGCATACTGCCTTTACTTTTGCCGAATGTTTATTTCCTTCCATGTATCAATGTCAGATCAAAAGAGAAATAATTTTAGTATACGTACTCGGCTGTTGATTGTTGCATAAGGCAAAAATAAAATTATATACTATAGTATTATATAACTAGTGTTACATAGTTTGCTAATGTATTTGAATGGATCATCTACATTATCTTTCAAAAATATGTAGCGGGACTGCAACACGGGACCAAAGCGTGAAGGTCTATGAGCTGGATTTTCAGATTTTCTTGCGTCACTTTCTCTCCCCAACCTCTTCCTTTTAGTTTTTGATTACCAGTCTGTTGATTCATGATAAGTCGTTACTTATTGTTAGATTCATGATAAGCTGCTAATAATAACAGTACCGGTAAGCATTTAATCATATTCGATAAATAGTTAGCCGAAAATAAATTAAGAATTTCGGGAATTTAAAACAGAGTTAAAGTGTTCGCAAATAGTCCCACAAGTGTTCGATAATGTCATATAGGAATCACTTATTGTCAGGTTTAATTGATTAATTATTTATCCTGCATTATATCATCGATTAAAGCCTGCTTTGTTAAGAAACTAACAAATGCACCTTAGACACCTGCCTAGAGTAAACGCACTACGCCTTTTGTCGAATCAAATAGACATAAGCATCAAGTGAACGTGGTACATGTGGGAATCACACGTAGCTCGCACCGTTCGATCGAAGTTGAAGCTGTTGGAGATTGGAGACTAGGGTATTCTGTACTCAGGCATCACCATTATGCGGATAGCGGATTTAAGCTTAAAAATGCTGTATAAAATGCGGAGTCTATGTTATTTAGTAACCTCAATGAGGGATATGATCCTTTTTTGGTGATTCGATCTGTATAGTAACTGAACCAATCGATTAGATAGATGTACACATTCGTAAAGTTAAGCTGGGGATTAGGGAAACTGCAAGAAAACATCATTCAAGGCAAATTAACAAAATTCAAGGCTAAGGTGACTCAATTGTTCTTCGGATGCTGTGAGGGACTCGATCTTAGTAATCTTCATCGTTATGGTTGAGTGGGGGAGGTGAGTCATCATGGTTTCAAACAAACAGGGAAGTAATAGCGATTAACTGGCCACCTAGAGAAGATGGCGCGATCCGACCAAAGCTTTTCTAAGGGGTATGGCTAGAGCACACCCTAAATTAGTGACTCCGCAGAAAAGAAACCACCCTCATTATCTGCGTAAGCTAGGCTTGCGATGTGATTTTCTGCAACCATTTCCATATGTCCCCTATCATCTTCTTCGAGATAAGGGGTACTGGGACTAGACTCCCTTCTATATGTTTGTTTTTCTCTTCTTTCTAGCTGGTCCATGATTCCTCTTCCTCTTCTCTTCGCTCAACGTTTCAATGCCTCATTGTCAACTTAATTTTACTATTGCCTTCAGTTCCTGATGCATTCTGCCATCACTCTAACCATACTTTCTGGGCTGAGTGCCTTCCCAAATCATTTTTCTGCTCTTCTTCTTTCGATGTACACCGTTGAGCATGATACTATGAAAGAAAGATAAGCTCATGCGCATCTCCGGTGACGTCAGTCCATGACAAAACGTCAGGTATAACCATAAAACGTATGTTTACTGATTATTTCTTCAATCTCTTTTGGGGTGGTAGATTTCAGGTACATGGAATTAGATTTTGACACCATCGCATATTCATTTTGATTGATTCATTTTAATTGTGAATTTTGGCAGCTCAGCTGGGACCAACATTGATGAAATAATTATTGAATTTCTCACAAATTTCATGTTGATCTTGTATTATATTTCCATCAACCGAAATAAATTTGATGTTTTCAGCAATATCCCTACTTTTGTATGTATATTGTAAGGTATAGTTTTGATGCATTTTCAATTCTCTTGTTAATTTCTGTGCTCTGCGAACCTTTATCATTTACATATATTCCAAGATATTTAAAGTCGTTCACTCTAGTTTATGCTGCATTCAATTGTTATCTCCTCCTTGCGTGTTATCATTATTTTTGCCTTTTCTTCTTCTTAACGAGGTCTGTATCATTTTTCGCGAAAACAGCAAGATCATCAGTTGTCTATGTTCTATGTTACAATTTGTTAGTTTCCTCTATAGTCTCCTTTGTGACATCATCTATGACAAGGTTGAATAGCGTTGGGCTTAACACTCCACCTTGTCTGAGTCCATTGGCTGTGGATTCCTCTGACCTCATGTTATCTGTTCTGACGTACATTCTATTTGTCTTGTGTAGGCTCATTATTGCTCGAATTAGTAAATTGGGCACTGCTCTTCTTACCAACGTTTCTTCTATTAAGTTTCTTGATATGCTGTTAAATGCCTTTTCTAGATCTATGTAGGCATGGTACATCTGTGAGTCCGTTTCAATTTTTTTTGCTATAGTTCGTTTGATTGTGAAAATGTGGTCATTTGTGCTTTTTCCTTACCTGAAGGCGCTCTGTGTTTCTTCGATTTGATGGTCCACCTCTCTAATAAGTCGTTTTTCCAGAACCCATTCGTATACTTTCGACGCCACGCTCAGAAGGGTTATTCCTCGGTAGTTCTGACAGTCCCGCTTCTCACCTTTCTTGTATATAGGTAGTATAATCCCTACCTCCCAATCGCTGGATATTTTGCCTTCTTGCCATGCATTGCATATATAAGTTAGGAGATCTGTGCCCTTTTCACCCATGTTTTAGCATTTATGACGATATATTATCGTGTCCTGTTGTCTTACCGTTTTTGAGTCTTGCTATAGCTTCAATAACTTCCTTTTTAGTTATTTGGGATTCATTTGGCTCTGTGTTAGTTCGCTTATTGGCATTATATTCTTCTTCAATTACATGTATGGTAAGAAGATTTGAGAAATATGTTCTCCATCTTTCTAGTATGTCGTTTACATCCAATAACTTATTTCCGTCTTGGTCATTTATTTGTTTTATTTGTTGTTGATACGATTTTAGATTTCTCAAATTCTTCCGTGTCTTGAAGAATAATTTCTGATTGGATTTGCAGTCTTTTTCCATTTTTCTTCCAAGTTCATTCCATGCTTCTTTCTTTCCTTGAATTACTAGCTGCTTTACTTTTCTCCTCTGTACTTTATATTCTTCATATTGTATATTCCCCTTAGAACTAAGGTAAGCTTTCCACTTTTGCTTTTTGATTTTAATTTTCCTCATTATTTCGTTGTTCCATCAGGGGGTTTGTTTCAGTGTTCTGTTAATCTTGGTCGTTCCGCATAATGTATCTGCTACGTTTAGTACAGTGCATTTGAAAGTGTTCCAAATTTTGTGCAGTTCTACTGTTGTGTCCAGTTTGATATTTTCTAGTTCCTCCTGGATCTTTATTTTGTATTTTTCAGATATTTCAGGAACATTTAGTTTATAGGATTTAACTGATACGTTGGTTTTCATTTTTTTTCTCGAGCAGGTTTTCTCACTATGTCCTCTCCACATTCTTTCCTTCTTGCAGCTATTTTTGTTTTCGCTGTTAACACGAAGTGGTCGCTATAGATTTCTGCTCCTCTCTTGACTCTGACATCCAATATTTTGTGTCTTGTTTCTTTATTTATCAATATATAGTCTATTATTGATTTTTCGTCCCTGAAGAATTCATTACTAGTAAGTTGTTTTGTAAACAAAAATCAATTATTCGTGTACCATTATTGTTTTGGGTTGTTTCTCCATTCATACCGATAGTATGTCTGGTGCTCTTATCTCTGATGCCTACTCTTCCATTCAGACCTCCTAGCACGATGGCTTTGCCTGTGCAACTGTCTACAGCATCTGTGGCCTCTTCCCAGAAATTAACCTTTTTTGATGCAAGTTCATCTTCGTTAGGGCCATACAATATTATGATGTTTATGTTTTTTTCTCTTTGTATATTGAACTGGATCTTCAAAACTCTTTCTGATATAAATTGCCATGTTTTTTGTGTTGTGTTATATGGTTATTAATGTAACAACCAACTCCAAACTTAGCCCTTTCTTTTTGTTCGACTCCACTTAATATTGCCATATATCCATTTTCCAAATCTGCTGCATGTTTTCCTTTCTTTTTTGTTTCCGTGATTGCTAGTATAACTATGTCCATGCTCTCAAACTCTTATAAGAGTTATTTTTCTTTTCCATTAATTCCCCTTACGTTCCATGTTGCAATTGTCCATCCTGGCTTTCTCTTACAAAATTATTTTTGAGAATTTTTCATTACTGTTCCCATTACCATTGTTCTGATCCCTAGACTTTCCATTTCTGAATCGCTGATCTAGTTTTTTGAAGCCCTAGATATTTTGTTTGTATGCTCTTCAATTGTAGATGTTTCTGGTGATCTCTCAATAATCTTCCTTTTTTATCATTTGATGTGCTTGTTTTGTCGGCTGAATTTATGCCATTCATTGTTTGCGGTTGGTCGTCAATAATCAGTTTATTTTATTTAATTGTTCCTTTGAGTTCCTTTTTCCTTTCCTCTTTTAGTTTTGGAAAGAGCGCTTTTCTTTCTTCGACAATCTCTTTCGGGTAGTCTTCATCAATCCATATATTTGTTTCTTTTAAAGGTTTTCTTTGTCTAAGGATATCGTTTCTTTTCTTTTCTGATATGAATTTTAATATTAGAGGTCTTTCTTTTACGTTTCCTGGCTTTCCAATTCTTCCAATTTGATCAAGGTCACGTTCAGGCTCAACTTTGACACCTATTTTTGTGAATATTTCGTCTGTGCTTTTTTTTTGCACTCTCCTACTCCTCTTATTGTAAGATTCTTCCTTCTAACTTCTCTTTCCAGCGCAGCAATCTTCACATCTTGTCTCCTAATTGTTTCCTTTATATTCATATTTTCAGACCTCAAATCTTTGAATTCTTCTATCTGGACTTCGATTTTATTGTCCATGTCGCTCATCTTAGATGTAATGATATTAAACATTTCCTCAATTTGTTCCATGTTTTGTTCAGCTTCTTCACTAGTATATTTATATTTTATATCTTATTATGTCACTTCCCTAATAGCGTAAGAAACTGGCCTCGTCTCAACAGCTAGGAAGACTCAGTTTTTATCAATTTTGGAGTAGATATCTGATTATCTGTACACTTTGGCAACACTGTCGTACTGATCGACGTGTATTGTTTTGCGTCTCACCATTTTACGAGCTAACCTTGTTTGATGTTTATAACTATAATTTATCAGTTTTACCAATAAATCGGGCATTTTAAACTAGGTTCATGCTTTCATCACCTATTTACCCAAAATCACCTTGGTACTGTCACCGTATGTTATTTACCGTAACAATTCTCTAATTAGAGTTTATTACAATAAACTCTAGACGATAAATAAAATACTTAATTATTCACTTTGTGCCACGTTGCCACCATAAACATCAATATCAATATAATACCATACATAAGAAGGGAATAATAGACGAAGATCTATTAAAATAAAAATTTTATTTGCCAGAATATGTTGGTATGTATGTTCGATTCTCCCTTTTTGTCACGGACTGACCACATGCATCCAGTGGTTTGAAACGCGTTCACGAACTGAGCATATCTTGGTTGTCCTAGTATCATGACCACTGAGCACTCAAAAATGGCCAGCTTCACCGTTTCTCCCTCGTTGTGGCACAGTTGGTAGGCATCCAGCGTTCGTTCTTCTGAAGGAATACACCAAAACTTCCATGACCAGTTAAGCAATGAATCAGGTAAAAGTTCCCCTCTCCGTTACTCCATACTACTGCTTAATTGATAGGTAAGCTGTGTCCATCGCTCAACGCCATAATATTTGGAATCAGATCATTATCATCTTCCAACACTCTCCAGATCTCATAGGGCTTGCCAGCTTTCCATTACTCAAGCTTTGGCCTTCTTCCTCTATCCCCACCCCTTTTTTACCATTGAGAATATACCCTTCGAGTGCGAGCAAGACCACTGGGGGCACGCCGCTTATCATCTGCACTTCAAGACTTGACATTGTCTTAAGCGCGTTCGGCTTTCGCCTTAGCTTGTTTTTACTAGAAGCATGTATCCTTATGTTTGCTCCAGTTAGGATCTGGGAATGGAAAAATGAACGTTATGACTTAAGTTCTCCCATGTTGGGCATGATTCTGTCATACCTGGTCATAGGCTCAGCTGTCCTTATACTTAACGTCATATGCTGCTACCACCTTACTTCTCCTTGTTTATCGACATCTCATATCTCAGAGCTTTTGTTATCACTACAGTTTTTTGTGTGTGGCTACTGTCGGTCCTTCTCCTTTTATCCATTCACAGACATATAGTAATTTGTCTGTCTTCCCTTGGATCTTTGGCATATTATGACCTCTGAAGAACATCACAATTTTATTTATAAATTCAATTATGTATATGCCGTTAGATAGTTTAGTCCAGAAGGTGATATGACGTTCCACTAGAACAACAATGTTCTCGAACAATGGCATTAGCGACCTTTTATCTCCACCAAACTAAAATAAATGAAAAAAAGATTATTTTAATTCATTGGGTAGAGAAGTTCGAGATAAGGACACTTGTGTAATATCTTCCTCACGCTCGTTAACACAAGCGAAATCAGGTTTTAAAGAAGGGCTTAGCATGGGATAATTCTATATTTCTCCAGCGAGGAGAATCTTATGTTAAGTGGGTATGAATGTTTCTGATTCATATTTACCGAAGCTACCTGTTATGAGTAATCTCAAGAAAAACGTAAAATTACATTGACAGTTTTCTTATTTATAAAAACTGAATAAGCGGGTAGTGTCTAACTATATTGATTATTTCTTGAACTCCAACATACTCCCACTTTTTGCATCGGCAAAACAATCTAATAACCAAAAAAACTAGGAGCTTTGATAGAATGACCATATCTCGTGACTACTTTTGTTTTATTATTTGGTTTTGTCTCCATCTCTTCTAAATTTTGAACATGACTGGTATCTTTTGTAGCTTTTTATTGATTTACAGAAATAATGGGGTCTTTTTCTAGGACTAGAAATTTCGAGAGTGTAAAGTCTCTGAAATGGACGAACCATTTCTCCTCATGATGACAATTATTTGATTCTTCCCGCTCTCGAAATATTATCTCTTCCTGGGAAAACTTCAAGAATTATTTCCATCGGCCAACTTATACGTTTTGTATTATCAGAGCCAACTAAGACTCTATCGCCACTTTTCGATTAGCCATATTTTCTCTGACCTATATAAACTAAATTTGCCAAATACTCGCCTCTGAATCGTTGCCTAAGAGAATCCCTACTTTTTCAAGAAACCTGACCCATTTTTCCAAACCAGCTCTATTTAAACTATCCGTATCGGGAGTTTTAGTACTCTGAATATCTTGAATAAATAATGCAGGTGTTATAGGAATCAGCTCATCAGTACTATCGTATATGTATGTTGATGGACGTGAATTCATGATAGCTTCAAAATCGCATATGATTGTTACCAACTCATCATATACTGTACATGATTTTCCCAAGTTTCTACGAAGTAATTCTTTGATAATACGTTGGTACAATCCTCTCTCACCATCATCCCCCACCAGACTACCGTAGGGGGATTGAAACACCATTGGATTATGTTGACTGTAGAATACTTGGATATGTCGTTCCAATCTATCAATCCCAACTGATTATTGGCTCCTTGAAAATACTTTCCATTATCTGAATAAATAACTGAAATTCTTCCCCTTCGAACAATAAATCTCCTTAATGCCAGAAAGTGAACGTATTACTTTGAAATGACATGCTCTTTAATGCACAGGAATAACAACCCATGCCGTTTCTTCACCTTTCAAATATAAAGGACCAGCTAAATCAGTTCTAGTTGCCTCAAAAGCAGCCGAATTGTTTGTTCTATCTTTGGGAAGGGAAACAAAAGGTGTTTCTAGTTCTTTTGTCTTGAATCTTTTGCAAATGACACAATTAGATATAACATACTTTTTCTCCCTTTGATTATCCAAAACCTGTCCCTCAATTTTCCAAAGAAGCGTATGAGCGCCTGCCTGTAACGAAATCTTGTGCTACTCGACTATTAATCTTTCTAATACTTCATGTCTCTAATGCATCAAAATAGGAAACTTGATTAGGAACTAGTTTGGTTTTTACTATCAAGAGCCCTTTCTCATCTAAAAATATTTGCATGTTCTTAAACTCATCGTTATTATTCCAACATTCACTCTGAATGATTCGAATGAGTTGAATCTCTGCTCTCTCATACTCCTCGAACGTTAACCTTGAAACAATTTCTCCCATTCTTTTTACGTGCTCTTTCATAAAATGTAAGCATCCATGCTATCATTCTCACAATACTGAGAAAAATATTTAGTGAATTCTTCAGAATTCAGGCTAATATGACTGAAATTTGTAGTTATTTCATATTCCCTAGCTTCGCTATATGCTTCCATTTCATCAACTGTTTCAGTCATTGAAGGCCATAAATCGGTTTCAGACTACTCCTCTAGGTAGAAGGTTTAATATATTCTGATTTCCTGGTACAAAATTCCAAAGATTAACGTCACTGTGTGTACAAATTTCGGATACTCTGTTTGAAACGAATACATTCCAATTGGATTTAGTTGTAATTCACGTCCACAACTTTAGAATCGCACTAAAAATAAATTCATGTTTCTGGAAATATAATTTTTTTATGATGGATTGATTTAATCTGTATCCCAAAACAGGTGCTAACAATTCTAGACAGTGTATAGTAATCACATTTATTGGAGCAACTCTGTATTTCGCAAGTAATAAATGAGTCCATTTTGCGCAATCCAATTGAGAATGTATGCTGCAAATATTATTTTACTGGCATCCGAAAAACATGAAATGGAATATTCTCAGATTGCTTGAAACATTTCTGCTTACATATATTCCTGAGTATATGAAAATATTGTAAGAAGTGGATTTGACTCAACCAAATCTGGAAGCTCTTTTTTATTTCTTCGGATAATTCGTTATTTCAATTGATTTTGAGTTTCCACGCTTTCTGTAATAAAATTTTGGGCAATAGAGTAACCGGACATGTAAAACCAATAGCTGCTGAGAGTAGACCTCGTTTCGTAAGTGGAATTTGAATTGATTCTCTCAAATCATTCACACCAGAAAATAATGTGTCTTGCTCAAAATTTCACTGCAAATCTAAAACTGAAAAGATATTACTCGTGGTGCCTCTCAGATCAAATTGTGCCGTGTCCATGGTACATTTGGATTCGATATGAATAATTCAGATATACTATCTACACTCGTTATAGAAATATCAACATAAAATGATTCTTTCAACTTTAGTGCAGTTTGTGGATAATATTGTGAAATTTTATCCAAATCATAGGCGATTGAGGCTGCTAGTAAAAATGGAGTCGATGAAACACTAAATGTCTATAAATTGTCAGTTCCTTTTGAGAATTGCCTTTCCACCATAGAAATCTAAAAAAATCTCGGTCTGTGAGTATCAAACTGATTTATAAGATGGCTTTTTTAATATCAGAAATTCCTTCAATGTTCTTAAATCTGAATTTCAAAATAATGTAAGGTATTAGGTCTCTCAAATTTGATCCCGTTTCCAAACAGCTATTCAATGTTAAACCGTTTTTATCTGAGCAGAATCATCAAATAAGGGCCTCAATTTTGTTGTGTTGCTAGAATCTTTGAATACAGGGTGATGTGATCGATAATGTTCCGCGGTATTTTTAAGATTCATGGGAACCTCTTCTATGATGTCTAATGCTTTCTTTTCATTGGAAATTTTATCATATTCAGAAAACTTATTCATACTGTTAATTTTTTTCGTAGTGAAGATAAATCTTTTTTCTGCTAATTCTCGATTACTCAAGAGTAGTGTTGAATTACCCTCAACCCAAGGAAGTTGTACCTTGTCCTACGATAGGTCCACAGTTCTAGAGCTTCCAATCTGTTGATGATTTGTGCTTTGAGTGTTCATGTTTCGGCTCTACACAAGAGTGTAGACCAAAAGTAGTCATAAACGCAGACCGAGGCTGATTCGTGAATCGCAAAGGAGTCTCTTGCAGTTTTTGTATTGTTCTACTCTTGATCTTATTTCCTTGTCTGTATCCAATTTGCAGTCTACCCAGCATCCCAAGTACTGAAACCTTGTTCTGGAACCTTTCCGTTTATCTGAATTAGTTGTTTGACATTCTTTGATTTCTGAATAACCATTACTTTGTTATTTTACGTTTCTCTTCATACCAAACTCTTCACAAGCCGTGTGAACATTATTGATATTTTTCCATTTGGGTCTCATCTCGAGAACAACAAGATTGTGGTCCGAGCCAATATCGGCTTCTGAATAGGCCCCGGCATTGGCAACTGAGTTTTGATACCAAGATGAAATCAATAAGGTTTCGGACCACTCTTACATTCTAATTTTGTGGTGATGTTCATGTATAAAGTGATGTTTGAACCAGATATTTGTTATTACCATGTTATATTGTTGGCAGATTTCAACGAGTCTCTCACCTCTGTCATTTCTGTCACCCAAACCAAACTCTCCAATCAGATCCGATACTCGCCCTTGGCCTATCTTGGCATTGAAATCTCACATAATGAAAGTAAGATCCGGTTTCTTAGTTACTTTAAGTAGTTCTTTCATCTCCTTGTACCAAGCCTCAAGTTCAGCTGAGGGAGCGTATATCTGTAAGATATTAAGTTTATTGGCTTTCCCGATAGTTGGATCAGCAGATTTCTTTCAGAGACTGGTAGAAAATTTGTAACTGCTTGGCTAAGTTCCAAAATGAATCCGACTCCATTGCTGTGCTCAGGGCCATTATTCCCGTGCTCTGGTTGTTCCTGAATCTAGCCTTCTAACTTCACTTAAGCCTGGTATTCGAATGCCTTAGCAATGCATTTCTCGACATGCGTTTGCAAGTTTTCCCGCTTCAAACAGAGTTCTTACATTCCATTTCGCAATATTAATTTCTGTTTGCAATGTTTTTACTATTTTCCTTATTCTCAAATCACAGGGATTTCGTTGGCTGACGACCTGGGAGGCTCTGCGATCTAATCTTGATGTCCCTTCCCTGCCGAATCTTGGTTTCTGTGATCCATGATCAGTATACTAGGGAAATATAATGGAGTAGATTCCCGTCGCTTTCTCCATCGCTGTACAAACGCCTCTTTGTGGCTACCACTCTGCCGTTTGCTGTCTGATTCACAACCGTTTACTGCTTATCAAACGATGCTTGTGGTCATTTTGAGATAACCAGTCACTCAGTGCTAGTTTTGGTCCACCACGGGTATTTCATTTCCCCGGTACTACCCATATCTGGGAGGCATTCCCCTATCCACCACCTGGGAGGCGCCCGATGGGGGACTAGCAACCCCACACGGGTTATCTATTATATTACTTAAACTATTTTTGAATCTTGTTTTGCCATTTTTTTTAAATACGTTAAATCATTATATAATTTTATGACATTATAAAGAATAGATCGTTTGCCAATTATTGTTTTAAATTTTATTGATAAAATATTATTGGAACATCTATGTAGTTAAATGATTGTGTTGATCACTATTAAATCGAAAAACTACATGTGAATGTTTAGAATTATTTACGACAAGATGAATAAATATATAAATTCAAATTTTATATAATGAACTAATATCAAATAATGTCCAGGGTATATATAAATTAATTGTGGGTTCTCTGTAATTCAGTGTGAATATGCACATTATTATTTTACTCTGAAGTATTCTCAAAGGTTTCAGTAAAGTTTTTGCTGCTGAGCCCCAAACTGAAAATGAAATGAAAAGTATATTAATTTCAGGTATTTTAAAGGTATATAATTTCTTATTTGAAATATATTTTTTATTATTAGAGCTATCTGTTTCCTCAATTTTCCTCAATGTGTTTGGATCATGATAGATTTTCATCTATGAATAGTCCAAGAAACTTTACAGTTGAAGAGTATTTGATATTTTCATTATTGAATTTAATTAGATTTTTTAAATCAGTAGATAAATTTTTCCTGACTATAAAAGTGAAAGATGATTTTTCATAATTCAGTGGACATTTTAACCAATTGGAGATTTTACAGATCCATGCATCATACTAATTTCGATTTCTTGTAAATTACTTCCACTATTATACTAGTAGTATCATCAGCAAACAAATTTATGTTTCCATTCAATTTCAAACTTACTAACGAATTTATATACATAAGAAAAAGAACTGGTCCCAGGATAGGCCCTTCTGGAACACCACATAATAAGTTTTTTTCTAAACCAGATATCTCCCATGCATAGAAACTGTTTTCTGTTAGATAAATAATTATGAAATCATTTGCATACCAATCTACTAATAACCATATGATACATAATATTTAACAGAATTTTATGATCTACTGTATCAAATGCTCCAGATCAAGTTGGAACTGAGTTATGACATCCAAATCAGCTGATTCTGCGTCACTTCTATAATGTTGAAGGTACGGTTTTGTAATAATGTTAGAAAGTACTGATAAAATTGAGATTGGTCTATAATCTGTCATTTCATATTTTTTCCCTGTTTTGAACATTGGTTTTACCTTCGCAATTTTTTTTTTACAGAAACCATACCCGTCAAAAAGGATACATTTTCTCATCAAATGTGCCAGTTCAGGTTTCACTATTTTACCAATTTTGGTACTTATTTTGTCTAACCCTGAAGCTGTTTTGCATTCAGTAAACTAATTATTTCTTCAATCTCTTTTGGATTGGTAGATTTTAGGTACATGGAACTAGATTATGACAACATCGCAGATTCATTTTGATTTATTCATCTTGATTGGGAATTTTGGCAGCTAAGGTAGGACCAACATTGATGAAATAATTATTGAATTTCTCACAAATTTCATGTTGATCTTGTGTTATATTTCCATCAACCGAAATAAACTTGATGTTTTCAGCAATATCTCTACTTTTGTCATAAAGGATTTCATTTATCGCATTCCACACCAATTTTGGAGTAACATCTTTGATTTTCTCACCGTTTCTTTAGATTTTCGAATAGTTTTTTCACAAGTTTATTGAAAAAAATGTTAGAATCAATTATTGATTGTACATTGGGATAACAATTTCTTATAATAATATTTATCTCTCTGTTTTAACAATTTTTAAAAATTTTCATTGAATCATGGTTTAGAATCCTTTCTTATTTTGATTGCCTTTTTACAGGAACAATCCTCAAATATTTTCAGTATTATATCTCGTTTACTTCAACATACCTATTTGTAAAAGTTTTCATGAAAAATGTTCAGTTCTTAAAGTTATTATATGAAAACAGTTTTTTTGATTGCGTGTTTTTCATAAAAATGTTTGTAACTATGAGCTTGTGGTCATTCACTGCTTATGATAAAAATATTAAATTTTTTAGTTGAGTCAATACATGATCAATTAAAGATGATGTAATTTGTAAAGTCTGTGGTAGCTATTTGATCATTTCAAATTTTTAAATTATTTGAATGGTAGAAATCACTATAAAAATTTGTTTGATCGTTAATCTTCAGAATATTTATGTTCAAATATAAAAAAATCAATTTGGTTTAGAAAGGTAGAAGTTTTTTGGGAACGGTAGGTATGTACCACCAAGAATAAGGTTGAATTTGGTAATTTCATTTTACTATAAGCGTTCTCAGTATGCTTGTTCATGATTTCAAAGTCTATGTTTTTCTCCACAAAGATTCCTATGTCACCTCCACGTTTCTCTCTTGATGAATATATTGAATTATAATTATTGAAGTTATACTAAATTTCTTCTTTTTATTCATCCAAGTTTCGGAAATTACAATATTTGCTTCTATTGTATTAATGATGATTTCTATTTCTTCCATTTTATTTTTCATTGATCTAGCATTAAATTAGATTATTCTAAGACTCTCACTTATTTTAGTGTGATAATCTGATATTGAAATGTACTCGTAAATATCGATATTTTTTTAAAATTGTTCATAAAAACACCTATATTTCCATTGATATTTAAAAAAAATTTGGTACTGCTTAAGAACTGGAGACGAATGTGGTAGTATATCAGTTGCTGTAATCGATTTGTGCTTCAAGTTGAATTCGATAATGAATATATGTTGGGCACTATCTATGTGTGCCAAGGTGACTGATATCGTGACTGGTTTTATATTTAGTATTTGAATAAAGACAATCGCTGCATTTAAGAATTCCAATGTTTTTACAGTATGATAATTCATGTGAGCCTGAACATTGTGGACATTTCTACACTTCTTACCAGAATGTCCAAATCTAAAGCATTTATCGCATAGTGAAACTTCTGCCAGCTAATAAATAATTTTCCTTTACCAATTGTCATAATTTCATGAAATAATTTTCCATTGATTTCCACAAACGCAGTCAGGCAATCTTTATGTTGAAAGGTGATGGTTCTATTAAAATAATCTACTGCTTCTAAGTTCTTGATATCTCTACTCTTTAGCGAAATGGGATCTTCAATTCCCAAAATATCCAAACGCCATAAACTAGCTATATTCATTTGATCTAAACAATAAAGTGTTTCAAACATGGTATTAACACTTCTATATTTTCCCATAACCGTCCAGCTTAAGTGGGTTTCGATAGCTACGAAATCACTTTCCAAATTTTCGATTTTTCGAAGTCGAATCCAATAAAGCTCTTAAAGTTCTTAAAAATGCTCCAGTCATACATGTTACTGCTAATGAGAACATTTTTACGTAGATTTTCAATTATTATAACGGATTTTTTAATCGATTTACTGTCAGAAACTTTCTTATAAGACAAATCAAGGAAAGATTTCATAGCCATCAATTACAAATGTCATTATTTATTTTTGTCATGGTAACACAATAAGTAAGAAAGTATCTAGATTTTGTTGATAAAAATGAATAGTACTGAATGATCTTTATATGTTTATAGCTATTTGAACAAGGAGCACAATTAAATTAAAATTATTATTAAGGTAGATACAGGTTCAGTTTAAAAAATATATATAATTTAAGAATATTGCACAAATACTTACATATATACCCATACATAGACTAAATTACTTTTATTCTGGGCTTGAACTGACAGTTAAAAGAAAAAGATACATAATATTATTTAAAATTTCTATATATGTGTAATCATATTCTCTCACAATACGAAATATATAAACATGATTATGCTGAAAGTGTACTGATACTTATTCACTCAAAAAAGGACGATTTCTCTCACTAATCAACCTCTAAATTTTTGGGTGAAATAGATGTTTTGAAATCCTAAAATACTCTTTAATGTTCTTTCAAATATTCAAAATAATATATAAAACCATATTCTCTCACAATACGACATGAGAATGAAACATTTTGAAAATTATTCACTTTTCCAGAAACAAGCTGATATCTCTCACTAATCAGCATGCATATTTTCGAAAAAGTAAATGTTATGAAAATCTTTCATAAATAGATTATACATTTAATCTCAAATAAACATATAATGAATTTTAAGAGAATAATTCTCTTTGATCAACTAAATTTCTCTCACTAATAAGTTGATCTAAATATTTCTATTGTTTATGGAAACCTAAGATTCTAAAGTTAATTACTATAAAATCAGTTAAGACCAGGCCTTCATCTATTATGACCAATATACATATATACACATATATACACACATATACATATACATATATACACACACATATATACATACATACATATATACATACTAAATGCATACATAAACATAAAATAAATATTAGATTATTAGGTACCTGTCTCTTTTCAAAATAATAAATTGTTACATGTCAAGTATAGGTACATATTACATACCTAACTATACATAAATATCTATACATATTAATTATGAGATACATCTGGAGAAAAATTATTATGATAAACATTATATAATTTTAGAATATAAGAATAAATGGAACTAAGTCCTTTTATATCTGAAAGTTTATTCATAGTGTTATTATGTTTCTTAATATTCACCATTTCTAAGAAACCACGTTTAAAATAATTTTTCTCAGAACATAGTGCAATAGTATTATCAAAATCAATACTATGTTTCTTACTGATAGCATGTTCTGTCAATGCACAAGATATTTTATTTCGTCTAATATCACTTTTATGAGATGTAATCCTTCCCGAAATATTTCTGGAAGTTTGACCAATATATGATAATTCACAGTCTAGGCAATTTACTTTATAGACTACTCCAGATTTTTCTGTTATTTTTAAAGGAGTCTCTAATTTAGAAAATAAACTAGATACTGTTTTTACATTCTTTCTCGAAATTATAACATTATACCCCTTAAAAATATTAACAACTTAACTAGTGAGTTCATTGATGTAATGTAGAGATGTATAGATAGGTAAAATATTATTAGCATTAGAAATATTATTACGATTTGGTGCGTTATTGGAAACTATTTCATTTATTTCAAGATTAAGTTCAGGATGCATCAAACATTTGTTTATCAATTTTAGAGGAAAAGAATTTTCTATCAACATATTGGCTTTACCCTCAAATAAAGTTGATGAAACATTAAATATTTTTAATACTTTCAATGAACATCTTCAATTTAAAGTTGAACTAGAAAGTGAACAATGTGTTCCTTTTTTAGATATGATGGTATGTAGAGATAATGCAGGTATATTACGTACAAAATGGTACAGAAAGCCTATATGCAGTAATAGATACATACATTTTTTCTCCTATCATCCACAAAAAATGAAAATTAACTTAATTATGGCATTAAAAAGTAGAACTATCAAACTTTCACATAATTTATATAGAAATGAAAGTTTAACTAAATTAAAACAAATGTTACAAGAAAATTCTTTTCCTCTAAAATTGATAAACAAATGTTTGATGCATCCTGAACTTAATCTTAAAATAAATGAAATAGTTCCCAATAACGCACCAAATCCTAATACCTAATATTTCTAATGCTAATAATATTTTACCTATCTATAGATCTCTACATTACATCAATGAACTAGTAAACTTTTTAATATTTTTAAGGGGTATAATGTTATAATTTCGAGAAAGAATGTAAAAACAGTATCTAGTATATTTTCTAAATTAAAGACTCCTTTAAAAATAACAGAAAAATCTGGAGTAGTATATAAAGTAAATTGCCTAGACTGTGAATTATAATTTATTGGTCAAACTTCCAGAAATATTTTGGGAAGGATTAAATCTCATAAAAATGATATTAAACGAAATAAAAAATCTTGTGCCTTGACAGAACATGCTATCAGTAAGAAACATAGTATTGATTTTGATAATACTATTGCACTATGTTCTGAGAAAAATTATTTTAAACGTGGTTTCTTAGAAATGGTGAATATTAAGAAACATAATAACACTATGAATAAACGCTCAGATATAAAAGGACTTAGCTTCATTTATTCTTATATTCTAAAATTATATAATGATAATTATAATAATTTTTCTCCAGATGTAACTCAAAATTAATATGTATAGATATTTATGTATAGTTAGGTATGTAATATGTACCTACCTATACTTGACATGTAACAATTTATTATTTTGAAAAGAGATAGGTACCTAATAATCTAATATTTATTTAATGTTTATATATGTATTTATGTATGTATGTATGTATGTATGTATGTGTGTGTATATATGTGTATATATGTATATGTATATGTGTGTATATATGTGTTATTTATTTATTTCTCCAGTAAATTACAATATGTGTAACCTTACTTAGATACCTGTGTGTAGAACTGGGAATCCTAAATCTAATATAAAGAATAACTTGTATCTAAGTAACATAACGTATATGCATTATTCCCTCCATAATATCAACATAAATAATTTCTACCCACAAGATGTAACAAATTATCTATCTAAATTCTGGTTAAATTAGGTATTTTTTTCGAATCCACTCTTTTAGTACCTTTTTTACGTGATTTAAGTTCATTTGGTAATCTATTGAAAGAACTTATAGCATTAATGAAGCTATTTTTGGTACTGACTGTTTTATGTCTAATGGGAAGTTCAATGCTTTTTTAATCCTAGTAATACTATCACATAGCTGATATGTGTTCTTTAGCTCTTTGTAGTGATAATTCAGGGTTTCCAGAGAAAAAAGTTGTTTTAAATTAAGAGGGGAATTATGTAGAATAGATTTGTTTTTGTTTACAATTTTTAATATTTTGTTTTGATGGCTTTGTAGAAGAGTTAGCTTATTCTGGTATGCCCCACCCTATGCTATTATACCATAACTAACACACCTTTGAAAAAATGCATAAAAGATACTTTTAAGCGTATCAACATTCATTAGTTGCGCTAGTTTACGAAACATGAATACCAGATATTTGGTTCTATTAAGTAAATGTTTAATATGTTCTTCCCAATTCATTCTATAATCAAATATTATACCAAGGTATTTGCAACTTTGAACTCTTTGAATATTGTTACCATTTACCTTAATAATAATATTGCTAGGTACGCTAGATACATAGCTTCCAAATGTAATGAAAACAGTCTTTTCAGTATTTAGCGATAGTTTATTAACTGCTAACCATTCTTATATATCTTTAAGGTATAGATTCATTTCTGATTCAACTCGTGACCATGATTTATCAGTAGCAATGACAGCGGTATCATCAGCAAATGAAAGTAAAATGTCATCAGACATATTTAATAATAAATCATTCACGTAGAGTATAAATAATAAGGGTCCCAAAACAGTTCCTTGTGGTATTCCTGTTTGCATTTGTAAAAATTCACTAAATTGGTCATTTATTTTGACTTTTTGATATCTATTGTCGAGGTAATTATTTATAAGTTTATGTGCATTACCACGTATACTGTAATTATACAATTTGTCAAGGAGGATTTTATGATTGACCGTGTCAAATGCCTTGGCAAGGTCTAAGAAGGTTACTGCAATAGGGATACTTTTGTCAATTTTATCGTATATCTGATAAGCTAGGTAACAAATTGCATCTCTTGTGCCAAAATTTTGCATAAAACCATATTGATTTTTCGATATTAGTTTATGTTTTTTTATGAAACTCAAAACTCGCGAATATAATATCTTTTCGAAAATTTTTGCGACGTTTGAAAGCAATGATATGGGTCGGTAGTTGGAGATATTATGTATATTTCCATTTTTATAAATAGGTTTAACATTTGCTTTCATCAGAGCATCTGGCCAAATAGAGTTTTCGAAAGTTAAATTGTTAATATGGACTAAGGGTTTACAAATATGTTCGGATAATTCTAAAATTGTTTTAGTGTGAATGTTATCAACTCCTCCTGCTTTTATTTTTATGTTATGGATTGTTTCTAAGATCTCTTCACTGTTAGTCGGGGTTAAAAAAATGGTATCAGGATTATATGAAGGCATTTTAATTGTAGCTCCAGGTGGTATTACGATTTTGTTTGCAAGGTTAGTACCAATATTACAATAATAGGAATTAAAGGTATTAGCAATTTCATTCTGTTCTTTGATCTTTGAATTATTGTTATCGAAAATATAATCGATACTATCACCTTTTTTAGAATTTTTACCAAGTTTAGCGTTAATTAATCCCCACAACTTTTTTGGATTGTTAGGATTTTTTACGATCTGTTTCTTGTCATAAGTTGATTTTGCTCTATTAATTATTTTTTTGAATATTCTAACATAGTTCTTATACTCAAGCTTAAGATATTCATTTTCTGGATTCAATTTCCATGTTCGATAAAGAAGTTCCTTATTTTTACTAGATACAAGGATTGCAGGTGTAATCCAATCACTCCTAACACGAGATCTGGGATTATTTTTGTATTTGTTATTATAGATTTTAGCCGATTCAGTGACTGTATTAATTAGTTCAATTAAATGATTAGTTGCGTCGTTAGGGTCATCTATAACTAAAATGGAATTCCAATCAATGGTATCAGCTAGCCTAACAAGTTTTTTGTAATTAATTAAATTATTAGTATGTGTTCTACTTTTTGAGGTTGTATTTGGTGATTCTTTCAGTGAAAATAATTGCGGATAATGATTAGTTATTAATTCAGATAGTTTGTAGGTGGTAGACTCAAAAGAACCTAATTTAATAAAAATGTTATCGATACAATTCTCTGTAGAAGGCCTTGAAATAGTTTGGAATCCCGGGTAAAATCTGTGATTTAAAAAATATTTAGGTATTCCTGACTTAATATGTCTAATTGGAGCGTATCGATGTTGAAGTCTCCCATTACTATATGATTTTTAGATTTTTTCTTATCTTTCAGGAATTGCTTCAGATCTTTTATGAATTCAGGCCTAGGATAATCATGACATGTGTACATAGAAGATATTTCAAGTTTAGTGTTGTTGGTAATATGGATACAAGAATGCAGAATACATAGTTTGCCCTGTTGAATAATTTCAGTGGTTTCAGTTAGATTATCTTTAATATATACAATGACTCCATCACATATGTTAATATGACTATTGTTCTAGTAAATCTTGTATCCTGGAATAGAAAAATATTTATAGTATTCCAGGATCCTAGTTTCTGTACAGACAATAATGCACGGTGCAACTTTAAGCCTCTCAATTAGCAGTAATAGCTTAGTGTAATTGGCATTGATACTTCTAATATTGATATTGAGGAATAAGTTATTATTAGATCCTATAGCTTTATTGAGAGACTTGAGGTTGTGACATATTTTTTCCGTTTTGACAAGATCATTTTGAATTGTTTCTAAAATTTCAATATTAACGTCCATTAGAATAATGTGTAAATTACCTGATACTTATTAATTAAACTTAAGTTTTTCTATATTTATCAACTATTTATTTTGATTTGATTTATAACTTCTTGTCAAAACTCCTTTCTTGAGAGGATTAGACTCACTAATAATTTGATGATCAGCTGTGATTGATAAGACTTCTTTAAGCTTTGATGCGACTTCTACAACCCTTGTGACTTCCTCGTTGGTAGTATTATTATTACCATTATTAGATCGTAATTTAGGACCAATGAATTTCGGTATGGTGGGTTTGGTTGGATAATCTGTATTAGATATAATATTATTTATCTTCTTCATTAATGTTGTACATGCAGCTGTATCACAGGCCATTTGTTCAACGTCAATATTTTGTTTGAATATCTCATTTATTTTGACACAATTTGCACAGCGGAATTTTGATCTATTTATACATACGGTGGATTTATGTTTACCAGCACAATAAATACATATTGATTCATTTTTGCATTTATGACCGTTATGATTGTATCCTGCACAATTGAAGCAGAGTGAAACATTAAAGTCATCAATGGCCTTATAACATTGATAGCCTATATAGATTTTATATTTATTATTAACAATATGTTGATATATTTCCTTTTGCCCCTGTATGATAATGCCTTGGGTATTGTTTGCATAAGGAAAAGAATGTATTACTTTACATTTGTTGTGTATATATGTATATTGGTTATAAATGGATTAATGTGTATGGGATATATGTACCTATATATAGATGCCTGGTCTTAACTGATTTTATAGTAATTAACTTTAGAATCTTAGGTTTCCATAAACAATAGAAATATTTAGATCAACTTATTAGTGAGAGAAATTTAGTTGATCAAAGAGAATTATTCTCTGAAAATTCATTATATGTTTATTTGAGATTAAATGTATAATCTATTTATGAAAGATTTTCATAACATTTACTGTTTTCGAAAATATGCATGCTGATTAGTGAGAGATATCAGCTTGTTTCTGGAAAAGTGAATGATTTTCAAAATGTTTCATTCTCATGTCGTATTGTGAGAGAATATGGTTTTATATATTATTTTGAATATTTGAAAGAACATTAAAGAGTATTTTAGGATTTCAAAACATATATTTCACCCAAAAATTTAGAGGTTGATTAGTGAGAGAAATCGGCCTTTTTTGAGTGAATAAGTATCAGTGCACTTTCAGAATAATCATGTTTATATGTTTCGTATTATGAGAGAATATGATTACACTTATATAGAAATTTTAAATAATATTATGTATCTTTTTCGTTTAACTGTCAGTTCAAGCCCAGAATAAAAGTAATTTAGTCTATGTATGGGTATATATGTAAGTATTTGTGCAATATTCTTAAATTATATATATTTTTTAAACTGAACCTGTATCTACCTTAATAATAATTTTAATTTAATTGTGCTCCTTGTTCAAATAGCTATAAACATATAAAGATCATTCAGTACTATTCATTTTTATCAACAAAATCTAGATACTTTCTTACTTATTGTGTTACCATGACAAATATAAATAATGACATTTGTAATTGATGGCTATGAAATCTTTCCTGTTTTTGGCTAATTTATTCTAAATTCACGATTGTAAGTATTTATATAATACTATTAAGTTGTTGTTGAATTAATTTTGTAACGATTTGTAGTTTGCCCTGAAGAAGAGAATAAACATTCTCGAAAGCTCGGCTTCAATCAAAGAATGTTATTGAATATATGACTGCATCCCCAAGAACATATATATATATATATATATATATATATATATATATATATATATATATATATATTATAAAAAAGCAAAATTTAAAGTAAATAACCAATCACTATCTGGTGTTTCCACCCCTGGCCCGAATGACTTCCCGACATCTTTGAGTCATACTTAAAATGAAGGGTCTTATTTCGTTATGAAGCCATTCCAAAATTCGATGAGTCGATCGTCCGAATTCTTCTAAGTTTTGATATTGTGGTTCTTGACTTTGTAACCGCTTAACAATAAAATCACAAATATTTTCAATGGGATTTAGATCAGGGCTACGAGGTGGCCATTCTATGTCATTTTTTCCTACTTCTGCAAGATAATTTCTGATGATAAAAGCAGTTTGGGGACGCGCATTGTAGTGCAAAAGCAAAAAATGTAGTCCTATATAGTGCGCATAAGGCACAACATGTAACTCAAAGATATCTGTAATGTATCTTTCGGAATTGAGATTTCAATTTACAATTACCAATTCCGTTGGCCCCGTCAAAGATATTCCACCCCACACCATTACGGATCCACCTCCATATACAGTTGTGTTCAAAAAATTACATTGACTGTACCTGTCATTGGATCTTCGGTAGACGCGGAAACGCAAAATTATACAAACAGAACCTTGACTCATTAGTTCAGAGAATATTTTCCTAATTTGCCTCCAACCAATTAACATGTTCATTGGCAAAATTTAATCTGGCCCTACGATGATCTACTAATAATGCTGGTCCTCGAGCAGCAATCATGGGTCTTAAATTTGCTTCCCTCGTTCGTTGGCGTACAGTTTGAGGGCATATGAGTGAACCACTTGCGCCTGGAAGTTGAGATCTTAACTTTGTTGCAATCGTAAATGGTTGTCTGAAAGCACTTAATTTTAAATAACGATCGTGAATAGGAGTTGTAATACGAGGTCTACCTTGACCGGCCTGACTGGAATAATTTCCTGTACCTCTGAACCTTTCAATTACCCTCGCTATTCTAGTGTGATACACTCCCAACCTTACAGCTATCCGATTGTAACTCTACCCTTCACAATGTAATGTAACTGCCTCCACACACTCATCACGAGATAAATTTCAAAATTGCCGTTCCATTCTATTACATTTCTGTTAGATTTCACCTTATGACGTTTTTTTGATTTTCATAGCCTGCGTCTTTACCAATAAGTGAATTTTAGTTAAATAAAACCCGTGATGTTTCAATACAGTGTATTTCATGAAGTAACAATAATAAACAAATAAATCAAAGAAGAAAATATAAAGGAAACATGGGACTTTCATTTTAGAGAAATTCAATATCTTGCAGTGCCTAGTATAACCCCACTGGGTGTTTTCAATTTTCGTAAAAAATCACAGCATTTTAATAACGCCCAGTATAATATCAAGATATAATATTTCTTTGACGAAATCATTAAAGACAATAACATTCTTAAGAAAAATCCAACAATAAAAAAAATAAAAACGAACAACTGTCTTCGAAAATACATAAGATCAAAGTTGATACAAATTTTTCGTTGTGCGTTAATAAGTTGCGCAGTATAGCATACGTTCTTTCTTGGCTAATAAATGATGATTCTTCATGTCCAGTCCTGTCACGGGCGCCAATTAATGTTATGGATCTCAAGAAAAACGTAAATGATTTCTTATAAAATTATATTGACAGATATCTTATTAACTTTCCAGAGGAAGTTAATGTAATGGTGCCGATTTTGTGAATCCCCAGCTTTTGCATCTCTCCACGTTTCAAAGTCACCAGAATCCAAATTCAACGGTTTCATCGAGATGTCTGTGTGTGTGTAGTAGGTATGTGCATATGTACGTTCCAAATTTTTCTTCTCCATTATCTCGCGAACCGATGACGATATTGATATGGGGGTGGGCTCATTTGACGCTTACTTAAGTATTTAAAAACTGTCACGTTAGCTGATTTTCAAAATAAATTCATAAACTAAGAAAATTCCGTCAGCCTGTAGCTAGCGGAAAACGAAAACACGTCCTTACAGTCGAAGATGCAAGTGTGCGATACCCTAGAGGGACCATCGTACTGATAGGCTAACGTCATAGTGGAGAGACGGGTTCAAATCCGCGCAGGTAGGTTTTTTTCTGATTATTTACTAATCAGTATAATATTTTTCTACAAAATTTTGGAAATCAAGATCTATAATAACAACGAACAACTACTGAAAATTCGTATTGAGTTTTTATGTTCGTCCGAATATTTGAAAATCTACAGGGAAGTTCATCGTGTGGACGTCGACGTCACACTCATTCTGCTGGTTTATAAAAATCTAAATAGGCCAACTCTTATCAACAAAATACAAACTGTCTAACTATATTGAGTGTTTCTTGATCTTCAATAGTACTACTCAATTACATGATGAGGGATGGTATATGCCTAACCCTTGTTTAAGATATCTGCCGATGTTCCCAGGGTCTTGATTTGTCTTGAGAATAATGATTTGGAATAATTAGGAAATAACTTCGAAAATTATTTCGAAAAAGCAACCAGCAAAAGTATTAGTGTCCGAAATATTTAGGTATTAAGGTACCGTCGAAAGGTATTAATGGTGCAGCAGTGAGTTGATACCTACCAGCACTTCGATCTGAAAGTAGAATGAATTCTCGTTTCTGCACATAGGTACGTTATGTGCAGAAACGAGATTTCTAGATATAAACGTTAGACTAGTAAAATGTTGGATATTGGATACCAAGTCTCCAACTCAACATAACAAGTAGATAATTTATTTTAAAAAATTTTCCTAAAATTATTCGATAGTTGCAAAAAATCTATACTAAGATCTTATTTATGTTGTTCACAATGGGTGTTTTGGCGGGATTTATATTTAAAGATATATGTATTATATAAATGAAGAAATACGACATACTTACACAAAGATTTCATACTGATTTTGCCAGAATCTAAAAATAGCAGCTCCACCCACTCGTCAGAATATTTTCATATGTCATCGTAAATATAACTTTTTTGTTAAATTGTTGACTTTGAAACTTATTCAATTTTATATTTCAATTCTCAAGTGTTTTTATTGACTTCTAAAGTTGCCTTTGTTAAAGGCTTTAAAATAATAATTAGACAATCTTATGAAATTTTATTATCTAATTCGCCAATAAATATTTGTTATCCATGCCATGCGTTGTATTTCTAACATCATTCAGATTTTTAGGTTAATTTCTTATAGAAATGTACCTTTTGCGATCGTTCACAAATAATTGGAAAATATGGAAAATAAAGTCACTGGGGGACATAGGTACATCTAAAATTATTCATGTTTGTCGCATTTCCATTTATACCGTTATACCGGAAGTAGATTCCTACTTTGTTATTTTAAATAGAATACCGTTTATATTACCGCATTTTTAGATTCATTGTATAATTTTGAAAATATTTTATGTATAATGTCCTATACCTAATTCTAACGGTTTTTGACATATTTGACATATAATTGTCAATCTTTCCTATGAGGAAGCCTTTAATATTTAATTTTGGTTGACTTTCTTGTAGAAGATATACTTTCTCAGTATTTTTGAAATTTTAATAATAATTTATACAGAGTAATCAAAAAAGAAGCGTGAAAACTAGATCCAAAAAAACCTCAAAAGTAACTTTTTTCAAATGGAAACCTCCGTTTTTTATTGTACTGAGCAGCAAAAATAAGTGGAACTTGGTATAAGGTTGTCTATACAAAGTTCCCCTTATTTTTGCTGCTTAATACAATAAAATAATAAAAAACGGAGGTTTTCATTTAAAGAAAATTACTTTTGACGTTTTTTTACTTCCCTCAATAAGGGAAGTATTGTATTCACGTAAAAAATCGACCTCGAGATTTTTGCTGATATTTACGTTTTGGGGTTCCTAGATCACGAAAATCATGGTATCTCAAGTCCGTCGGTCTGTCTGTATGTCTGTCTGTCTGTAGTCTGTTGGCGGTGTAGCTTGACTTAGGACAACGAATTTTGGTATGCATATTGAAGGACTACCGGCGACGCAATGTAAGGGTTTTCGTTAATCATATATACAGGGTGTCCAAAATATTAAGTGTCAATATAAGAACGATAGAAGCGATGAGGTGTTTCCATCTTGAAGCGGGGTGGTTTGTCGAGGGAAGTCATAGGTAAAGGCTTTTACCAATTTTTGGATCTAATTTCAACCTTTTTTTTGATCACTCTGTACAAATTTGTATCAAAATATCATAAAAATAAATAAATAAAAATATCAGTATTTCAGTAAGGTAGATCTTTTTCTACAGAAAATCAACCCAAAGTAAATATTAAAGGCTTCCTCATAGGAAAGATAATTATGTTTTGGACTGCAAACATAATTTTTGAGATAAAATTTGAAACATGTCAAAAACGGTTAGACCTAAGTATAGGACATTATACATAAAATGTTTTCAAAATTGTACAAGAAATCTAAAAATGTGGTAATATATAGGGTATTCCTTTAAAAATAATATATAGGTATAGGTATACTTCCGGTATAAACGGAAGTGTGACTAACATGCAAATGCATCAAACATGACTGTTTGTAGTTATCGTTTGCTTAGAATCGATCGATGTCTTTCCCGGAGAATCTCCCTGTATATATGGGATAATACAAGATTTATTAACACGATAGAAGCAGTTTTGAGAGTATCAAGTTCAAATTTGCTACAAAAGTCAGTCTCTTAAATATCTCGGCCGAGTTCGTTATTGAGCATTATCGGGTAAGAACTTTCAAAATGGCGACCGCACAAACATTTAAAAAAATTATCAGAAAAGGGCCGTTGTCTAAATATCAAGGAAAATAATTTTGGGTTATAGATATAATCAGTACCTACCTACAACTTTTGTTCGAAGCAATTTTTCATAAAATGCACAGAAAAAAAAATAAAGATAAAAAAATAATAAACGAAAAATCTATGGATGTTCAAATTTCAATTCAATAAATTTTGAGAAATTTACCTTTCCGCTGGCTATAGGCCGTCGGGATTTTTTTATTACATTCATTGATCGTAAGTCTTAAGTTACTGATTATTACAACATAAAGCCAATTTTATTATGCTTTCTAGGTCACACATCATTATTTGATATACTACTACAATAGAATAGAGTATCAATATTTTGGCTAGGTGTCAAAATGACTAATTATTCATGGGATATGTAAGTAATATGTAGACTAGCATAATAAACATAAATTGCAAGTATGTATTTGTTTATTATAAAATAAATGCTGTGCCAACAGTGTTGTGTACAAAAATATAATGCACTCATGCGTCTCAAATCAGAGATCTAGACACCTTGGAATCTAATAATAATAACCAAGAGCCAGGTAAAAATAGTGACTAGAAATATTCGGGAGCCCACCAAATGGTATATAATGCTTGAAACAACTATATTTCTGACTTTCATTTATTTAAAAAAAATATGAATTAAAAAAATTGATACTGTTATCAATCATTACCCTATTTCTTTAATATATCTAGAAACTGACAGCAAATTTTAAATAGGTACTTGTTTTACATAAAAGTTTGTGACCATCCTAATAAAGTCTAAGCCATCATATGAATACTTATATGAAGTTAAACCTTCTTATCTTATCATAAGCCAATTCCAGTGATACGATTTAAAGCTGTGAAATCGAAGAGCACAATGTTTTTTTGACGTGGAAGCTTTTAATATGAAATTCTACTCTAGCATAACCCTTATTTATAAATAATGTAATTACCTATATCATATAAATTAAAGTGCACATTATAAAGTGCACAAAAATCCGATGGCGGATAGTTGAATTTCTCAGTTTTTATATTGATTATCTTTTCATCATTTTGGAAATTCTCGAAACAGAAGTTGTAGCTACAAATTGTGTCTATGTATCAAATATATTTTTGACCGATGAACCCCGAACGGAGGAGGTATACAATTCGACTGTCTGCTTTTTTTTGATTCGTTCGCGCGTTTTATATAGTAATCGTACTCTGATTTTAATGATTTTTGGTTCATTTGAAAGAGAAGGCTTCTGAAATAGTCCCATATTCATAAAAATACAAATCTAAACTCTCCTTCTCTCCCCTTCCTTCGAAAGGAGGGGGCTAATTTTCTCGAAAATCGAAAATCTGAGGTGGTATGATTAAAGATAGGACAATATCCGGAAACGTTTGGATTGAACATTTTTTCTAAAAGTTACGTAACATTTTTTTTGAAAATCGAAAATTTAAGACGACAAAATTAAAGAAGAAACCAGATCCGGAAACGTTTAAATTGGACACTTTTCAAGAAATTCATAGGTTTCCGAATTATAGGATTGGTAAAGTCTGAAATATGTGTGTGAAATAAATATTTAAAAAATCGGGCCGACTTTATTAGTATACCGAAAAATACAAAATAATATTATTTTTTTTGGCTGTGGTACTTTTGAAGTTGGTGCCAAAAGTTTACAATCAAACTACAAATGCACAACTTAAAAATTACCAGTACCAATAGAATTTTGTATTTCTCAGTGCGCCATATAACATAAAATTTTCTGCTTTTCAGAGATTATCCACTTTTCAGGCAACCACGTATACCTAAGCAGTCCAGCTTTAAAAATACAAAAACTTTGCCGACTTTATTGAAAGCTCTAGATAGATTGAATAGTATAGACTCTTGTTAGCCTATGATATAGACACGACACAGCTTTCAGCATCCATTGTGTCATGAGCTACTACTTTTTCCGCCAACAGGCTCGCAGCACCCTCTGAAAATTGGATCTAGAAATTGACAATGGCGCCTTTCTTAAATTTATTTATTTCTTAAACTTATTTTGTATGTAAATGGTAGATTAAATAAAATTCATAAATTAAATTGGTCTATTTATTTAAAAAAAATAAAGCTGAGATCAAAATTTCATATTCATTAAAATATCATCATAATTAGGGTGTATTATCACTTTTAACCTCCCTAGAGCTTGAATAATATCCGAAAAATTTTTCGAGGTGCAATTTTCTTTAAAAAAATTACGGAGAATAATTCAATATACAAAATAATATTATTTTTTTTTGGCTGTGGTACTTTTGAAGTTGGTGCCAAAAGTTTACAATCAAACTACAAATGCACAACTTAAAAATTACCAGTACCAATAGAATTTTGTATTTCTCAGTGCGCCATATAACATAAAATTTTCTGCTTTTCAGAGATTATCCACTTTTCAGGCAACCACGTATACCTAAGCAGTCCAGCTTTAAAAATACAAAAACTTTGCCGACTTTATTGAAAGCTCTAGATAGATTGAATAGTATAGACTCTTGTTAGCCTATGATATAGACACGACACAGCTTTCAGCATCCATTGTGTCATGAGCTACTACTTTTTCCGCCAACAGGCTCGCAGCACCCTCTGAAAATTGGATCTAGAAATTGACAATGGCGCCTTTCTTAAATTTATTTATTTCTTAAACTTATTTTGTATGTAAATGGTAGATTAAATAAAATTCATAAATTAAATTGGTCTATTTATTTAAAAAAAATAAAGCTGAGATCAAAATTTCATATTCATTAAAATATCATCATAATTAGGGTGTATTATCACTTTTAACCTCCCTAGAGCTTGAATAATATCCGAAAAATTTTTCGAGGTGCAATTTTCTTTAAAAAAATTACGGAGAATAATTCAAGCTCGCGGGAGATTCGTTACGAAAATGTTATACCAAAAATTATATTTAAAAGTAAATAAAATTTTTGACAGTTTACAAATAGATAATTATCAGAAATAATCTACGCTTGTTATTCTGGCATCTGCAAATGACAGCTTTCAAGCCAGGGAAATTATCACTTATTAATTTCGCGACCGAAAACTTTTTCAGGTTGTCGTCATAGCAACCTGTCAAAATCAAAGCGTCTGATTGGTTTAAAACAACAAGTATAAAATTTTCACTTATGATCTTCCTAGAGCTTAAATAATTCCCGCGAATTTTTTGAGGTGCAATTTTTGGAGAATTTTCCGAGGCCCCATTCGAGAGAAATTCGCAACTCAAAAAATTACGGAGAGTAATTCAAGCTCGCGGGAGATTCGGTATGATAATTTTTTACCAAAAAAGTAAATACAACTTTTGAAAGTTTATAAATAAATATTTGTCAAAAATTATCTACGTTTGTTATTCTGGCATCTACACGTGGCCGCTGTCAAGCCAAGAATATTATCACTTATTAATTTTGCGATCGAATTTTTTGCAAAAAAATTAGGTTGTACTCATAGCAACCTGTCAAAATCAAAGCATCTAATTGGCTTAAAACAACAGGATAACATTTTCTATACAATATAATATAACAGCAGAATCTTGTAAATTATTATTTCTTTCTATGTTTTTAATAACAGATAATTGCCTTCTGTTTGACAATCCCCTTCATAATCTATAATTCAGATAAAAGTCTGTTAATAGATCAGAACCAAATGTGAATAAGAATATTCACAGTATCTCTATGGAAAACTTATTTGAATATAGAGTTATGAACAGTACACCTGAATGGGAATTCAACACAAATTTCAATTAGGTGACTGCTTCTCTGATATTACCATCAAGATTTTTGGTTGTCAATAAACTAAAAACAATATTTGAACTATTTTACTGACAATCACTTGACTCAATTGCTTCATTTTTATCTATAAGGAAATAATCTAATTTCTGCAGCGCTCCATTGAAGTCTTCCACACAGTTAGTTCCAAGATAATCATGAGATGAATAATTGTTCAATAATAATCAAGAGTTTGAGCGCCTTGGCTCCTTACTTTCCCAAGAATGTTCTGGATTGGATCTTGATTTTAATTACAGGTCATAAGATATTTGAAGGAATATTTCTTATGCAAAATATCCCACACCTATATTCCCTCTATGGATCTTATAATGTTCTTCAGAGTTAGTGCCTGGGATTCTCTAGAAGAAAATTGATGTTCTCTTGAGTCATATTTTATATCTTTTAAAAATTTTAGAAAACCCCTCCATAATTAATGACGGGAAGACCCATCTGCAACAGTGGCTCTATAAGTTTCACAGTAATTGGTAGAAGACCACGAGTGCTATTCAAGCTGTCGAAAAGTGTGGTTAACTATTTATTGATATTTAGAGTGGATGGATTATAATGATGTTATGTCATGCCTAATGTTAAGTAAAGCTTAAGTAGTATCTTGATGAACAATATAAAAGGCTAAATAAATATATCTCGCATACACTTCTGCATGGTGTCAGATGTGTTCAAATATCGAACTACACAGCTCCTGAACCAGGTGAAACCACATTACAATTCAATACAATATATCAGCATCCGGCCTTAGAATGCGAACAACACACAATTTTTAGAAAAATTGCTGATAGATTTTGACGTGTATATGAAAGCATCGGGTGGTACGAAACGTGAGCTTAAGAATCAAGCTGCTCAACTAATAAATATCATGGGTGGACAAGCAGCCTTGGCCGTGCAGCAACTAACTGAGGAGGAACAAAACTCACTACCAAAGCTCAAAGATTTTTTTTCAGGAAATGTTCATCGGTACCAAGAACCTAACATATTAGAGATGTATATTTCTAAGAAGGATACAAGTATCAATGAGTCAGAAGTGGATTATATCGAAGCTCTTAAACTGGAAGCTGATTGGGCTCAGTATGACAGGAACGTGAACGCATGATACAAGATCAGCTGATATTGGGATGTTATTCGGAATGGACGGAGAAGTTACTAGAAAATCCAGAGATGACACAAAAAAAAGCAAGAGATCAACATACACGCCAGCTGTTGATAAATTCAGTAGTCAGAAAAGCTCATCATCATCATCGTCATCAGCGAGTAGGAAAATAAATCAATTTTTCGCATGTGAAGAGAACAAACATGATGATATGGGTAATTGTGAGACCAAGAGGGATAAATGTAGACGGCCAAGACGGAATAGACACAGAGATAAAGCTTGTTTTGCAAAGAGTTGTGTGTGTGTGTGTGTTGATGGCAAGCTGCTAACTAATAATAAACTGAACGAGATCACAGGTGCGAAACCACTTGATTTATGGTTCCATTCTGTTAGCAGCAATAAGAGTCGTGCATTCAAAGTGCTCTGGTGAATGGTGAAAAAATGTTTTCAAGGTTGATTCAGGTGCGGATGTGTCAGTAATTGCACCATCTCAACGTTATATGGCATCCGGCTACAACCTCATTGAAGCAAAGGGTAAAACACTGCTACAAACTTTCCATTTTTTTTTCGAAGGAATTGGAACGATGACAAATAAATACAAAATTGAACTTGACAATTACGTAACGTTTCAAATTCCCAGCGCTCGGCGAATAGCTCTGAGAAAGTTCGCGAATAACTAAAGAGTATGGCTAAGAAAGGTATAATGACACATATTACTGAATCGACAGAGTGGTGTTCGCCCTTGGTGGTTGGCCAAAAAACAAGACGGTAGCCTGATATAGAAGTCGAGAATATTTTCTAATCCGAAAGCGAAGGCAGGGTTCTGGCAAATCCTCGTAGCCTTTGTTCGTTATATGTACAATAGACTTCCATTTGGTATAAGTTCGATGCCTGAATTCTACCAGCAGCAAATGAATCGTATCTTGGATGGATTGCCTGGAGTGGTTTGCCTAATGGACGATGTTTTTGTGCATCGAAGCAATCGGAAAGAACACAACAGTAGGTTGTCGACGGTCCTTAAACCTATGGAGGCGAAAGGAATGCGGCTAAACGAGGAGAAGTGTGAAATCGGCCTTCAACGCATCATCTTTCTGGGTCACATAATCGACAACTCTAGGGTTTAACCGGATCCAAGACGGTTCGAGACAATTGTGAACATTCTGCGACCGACTGAAGTCCCCTCAGTTCGCCGACTACTTGAAAAGGTCAACCAGTTAGCCAAATCTAACGCCATTAACGGCGCCGTTAAAAGCGCTACTACGTAAGGACATCGTATTTCAGTGGGAACAACAGCAACACGAAGCCTTTGAAACAATAAGGAAAGTCATACAACAAATATTAGAACTTGAACGCTACGATCTAAAATCATAGCACGTCCTAATTTAGAACGCATCAAATGAAGATCTCGGGGCTGTATTGTTGCAAGAGAATAATAACGGAAGAAGAAATCCAGTCGCATTCGCATCATGGACGTATATTCCTGCTGAGAAGATTTACGCAGCGTTTATTTTTAGCATCCCAACCGTGCGTATCGTCCTGCTACGTTATACTTTATTGTATGTTATCTCTGGTTATACTCACAAAATTCGCTAATCAGTAAAATAAAAGTGATATTCTTATAATGGAACTACCCAAAAATAAACCATAAAGTTGATGCTGTGCTGGTGAAATAGCAATTCACACCTGAAGGAGTAAGGATAATTCATTGATATTAACGCACACAAAATTTATTTCGTGAGTAAACAATTTTTTTTCTCCAATTATCTTCTATCACCTTACAATCGCTGTCAACATGATCAGTTATCATGCGTGTGCTAGAGCGATCTCTACGAACGATATTTCCACTCTGACTTGTTCAGTTAGAGCGCTATATAGATGAGTATTATCGCCACCCGCCATTGTGCGTCCTGACTGTCACGTCAGTGGTATAGGTTTATAGGTTATACACGTAAAGATATGTAAACAATCGCTCTACTTACACCATTGTTGTGACAGTGGAATTAAAAATTTCAAAACAAAACAATTCATCTGTGAATGTATTCGAAGAAATAGCGGAGAGGTCCAAATGAGAGAAAAATATTCTAATAATTGGTCTGACTGAAAATCAACAAGACGACCTTGATGCGAAAAACATTCTACAAACAACCATTGATAATAAAAATATAACAATACAATCAACTCTACGTTTAGGCCTTACAAGACCTAGCTAAAAGCCCCGTCCACTTAGAGTAACCTGAATTCCTCTTAAGAAGTTCTTCTTATACTAAATACTACTAAAATTTCTCAGCACTCTTCCAGACATATATACTTAAAAGCTGATAGGACACCTGCGCGGTCAGCCTACCTGAAATTTCTCAGAGCTGAACTTACTGTAAAAAAGAAAAAGGGGAACAGAACTTAACCATTAGATATATAAATAATGTCCCTAATATCGTCAAGGTGAGGACCAGGTATAATGCTATTACAAAGAGAAATCGAGAAGAAGATGAATCACCCAGGCGAAACATAGGAATCAAAGTTTCAAAACCACTCGAACTATCCGAAACGGCTTCATATAACGAATAGCAATCAACCTCGATATTAATCTGGAACTGTCAAGGATACTTAAATCTACAAAATTTCCTTATTGACCTTCAAAACATAGAAATGTACTATATTATATGTTTGTGCGAGACCTGGTTACTAAAGGATTTATCTGGTTCTCCTAATTTTCTTCTTAATAGGCATTCCTGCCATAAAGGAAAAGTCGCTTGGAAGAGCCAGCGGGGCAATCGCATTGTTCTACAAAAAATATTTGAAAGTATCAACTCTCAATAGACCCCCTTGGTGGCTTTTCTGCGACCTGATATTTCCTGGAGGCAAAATGAACATTTGTATGGTGTACTTTAAACCTACTCTTGACTTCTGTATTCTGGAAACCTTTCAATCCACTCTTTCAGAAATTATTGAAAACCATAATAATTCGCCAATAATAATTGCAGATGATTTCAACTGTAGAGTGGCTAATTCTGGTATTATCACTACGGATGTAGTCGACACCAATTTAAATGAATGTAGACTCAGTAATGATACAGTGCTGAATTCTAGAGGCCGTTCTATTCTCGAGTTCATGCTTGCTAACTCGTTAAGTCTCCTGAATGGCAGAACAAAATCAGACACTCCGGCACAATTTATTCATGTAAGTAGCCTTGGAAAAAGTGTTATTGACTTAGTGTGGACTAACAACGCTAACCTCAGTTTCATTGAAGTTCTTACTGTCCTTAATGAATACACTGTATCGGATCATTTTGCGGAATCCTCAACTTCGAAAACTAATTACACATAAAAATTATTATCCTTCAATTAAGTGGTCGAATGACCTCGCCTTCCGGTTTAAAAATTTGATGCAGTGGTCTTCTTCTTCCAGCACCATCTACTCGACTATCTCTGTGGCAGCTGACAAACTTAACTTGAATAATCGCTTACCACAACTCAATACAAAAAAACAAACTCTCCATGGTCCAGAATGTCATTCTACAAAGCTTAATTTGAAAAGAGAGCTCCAAATATGTTCATTGAACCAAATAGTACAACTTTTATCAAACAAAAGAAATCCTATAAAGCAAAAAACAAAAAACTAGTATATTTCAAACATATTTCTGATAGTTTGTCGAATTGTAGAGATTCAAAAACATTCTGGACAACTATAAAACAATTCCGTACTAGAACATCGATATCAAATCTTCCAGCTAGAGTCTGGGAAACCTTCTACTCAAACATTTTCCCGCCTAGAATATGCGATAATATACTTTTCTTTAATATGTCCTATACAGATGTTGATAATACCATAAGTCCTTCTGAGGTATAGGAAGTACTGAGATCTTTTCGCGACAAGAAGAAACCTGGATCGGATGGAATTACTTATGAATTCTAGAAAAATCTTCCAAATAATTGGATTCTTTTTTTAACATGTCTCTTTAATAAAATACTCGAATCTCATCTCTTTCCTGAAAATTGGCATAAAATAATCCTAAAAAAAGGAAGATCTAAATAACTACTGAGGTATATCACTCATTAACTGCCCTTTAATTTTTTTACAAATATCTTGAATAAAAGATTAGTAGCTTGGTCTAAAAAACATACTTCCCGAATCTCAGTCAGGTTTTAGAAAAACAAGAGGATGCCTTAACAATGTCTTTATACTAAGCGCAATGATTCAACTACATCTCCGTCTAAGAAAAAGAAAAATCTTAGTAGCCTTTGTCGATTATAAGAGAGCATTCGACTCCATATCTCACTCGCAATTTATGTGCTGACTTTTTCATGAGCGTCAATGTTTCAGCTCCATATGTCATCACTGGTAGAGTATACACTGACTGTAAACTTTTCTTTTCAAGCTACTGGGGATATGTGAGTTGAAAATATGCTTTAACTTTCCAAAAGCTGCCCACCCTAATCCTATTCTCCGGGCAAGTTCACACGTCTGGTTATCCCCGCTTATGCGAATCTCATGACCCAAATATTTGTAAGCGGTGACCTCTTCGATAGATTTGCCTTCAATAGTGATGTTTTCACTCGTAACTAGATTCATCATGACTTGTGTTTTTGCAAAGTTAATTTTTAGACCAACTTCTTTTGAAGCCTTGTATAATTTTTCCATCATCTTGGAGGCTTGACCTATACAGTCTGTAATAAGGACTATATTATCTGCAAATCTTAAGTTATTTAAAATTTCACCGTCTATATTTAGGCCCATCTCCTCCCAGTCAATTTTCTTAATAGCATATTCGAGCAACGTGGTGAACAGCTTTGGAGATAGGGTATCTCCTTGACGTACGCCTTGCGCTATTCGGAATGGTTTTGTGTTTTTATGTAATTTTACACCGCCGTTGCTTTTTCGTATATACCCTTAATCAGTGCAATTGTACCTGTAATCAATTCTGCACTCTATTAATGATCTCATCATATGTTGTTGGCTAATTGAGTCAAAAGCCTTTTCGTAATCTACAAAAACAAGAATGAAAGCTTTATTATATTTTGTCAATTTTTCTATAAGAGTCTTGATTGTGTGTAGATGATCATTTGTAACGTATCCTGCTCGAAAACCTGCCTGTTCTTTCGGTTGGTAAAAGTCTAGTTTCGGAGTTAGGCGTTTCGCAATAAACTTCATAAAAATTTATACAGGTGGGATAGCAGGCTAATAGGTCTATAGTTAGCTAGATTCTCAATGTTTTCTTTCTTGTGCATTATTACTATTTTAGCGTTGTTCCATTTTGAGGGTGTTAGACCTTGGTGAAGGCATTCATTAAATAATGTACGTAAGGCTTTAATAACTATGTGGCCGCCTTCTTTTACCGCTTCTATAACAACTTAATCTTCTTCTGGTGACTTGTTATTTTTCATCTCGAACACCGCCTTGCTTACTTCGGCATACGTTATGTCTGGTATATCTTCTGATCGGTTCAGTATTTTTAGGATAGGCACCTCTTCCTCTTTTGTTTTTTATAAAACTCTTCATAGAAATCTTCAATAATTTTTACAATTTCATGTTTATTGGTAGTCACTTGCCCTGCTTTGTTTTCTAATTCGCAGATGTTGTGTTTTCCCACTCTTAAGTTGTTACGCAAAACTTTAAGACTGTTGTTGATTTCAATTACTACACTTATCTTCTCTGTATTAAATTTTCGGATATCCTTTATTATAGCCTTTGATATTTCTTTATTAAGTTGTCTTGATTCTTCGTTGTCAGTTGTGTAATTGTGTATTTGTTCTTTAGCTCCCTTCTTCTCGTTAGTAATTGTTTTGTGCTTCTAGACAATTTTTTCACTCTTTCTCTTTTCTTTGGTTCATATCTTTTGCGTGCCTCTTTCAGTACTGTTACATATTTTGTCATTTATGTTTTCGACGTTAGTTCCCAAATTTTCTATACTTTCTAAATCACTTCTTATAACATCTCTATATTCATTGGATTTCTCTATAGGATTCCAACCGAAATTTCTTTTTTTATATCAACTTAGATCTTCCTCTCTTTATACTGAATTCTATTTTTGCTCTTACCATTCTGTGATCACTACCAATTGAAACACTATTGAGAACCTGGATATAATGCACAATATGTTTGTTATTAGAAACGATGTAGTCTATCTCATTTTTTGTAGTGCCATCTTGGCTTGTCCAAGTCCACTTTCTATTTTAGTGTTTCTTGAAAAAGGAGTTCATCGTGAAGAGATTATGCTGAAGTAGATAGTCTAAAAGTATATTTCCTCTATCATTTTTATGTCCGAATCCAATGGTCCCCATCGATGTTTCTTTGTCGTAGTTTGGCATTGAAATCTCCGATGATAAAAGTAAAGTGCGTGCGAACCTTTTCTATTGCTTTAGTGATATCCTCATAAAAGATCTCTATTTCTTCATCGCTGTGCTTGGATTTTGGAGCATAGACTTGTATTATTTTAACATTGTATCCGTCATTCAGTTTTAGTATCATAAAGGTAACTCTCACTCTCAAACCAATATATTCAAACTGCACTATATTATCTTTATGCCTCTTGTGAACTAAAAAGCCCACGCCTCCTTCAGATATATTTTCGTCACCTTTTTAGTAGAGCACGTATCCAGACTGCAGTGACATCTCTGCTTCTCCCTTTCTTTTTGTCTCGCATAGACCCAGGTCATCCTATTTTATATGAGTAAGTTCTTCCTCCAGTTCTAATATTTTTTGATCTGATCCAAGCGTTCGAGTGTTGTAAGTGGCCAATAGCAGTTTTCGTTTACTGTGGTAGCCTGATCTACTCCGGGGTTTCTTCGCCCCCTCTGCATTCTGTCTTATCCGGTTGCTACCGTAACCGGGGATCATCATGGTGCCAGAGACTGAGGGCCTTGGTGAAGTATGTGACATCATTAATACGAGGTTTCTAGCCTTTTCCTATCACGCTGGCCAAACGGGTTGATAGGGGGTGGGGACATAGGAAAGAATATTTTTAAGTGAAAGGAATTTAAGGTTTGGGACCTGATTCCCCGGGTTAGGAGATAGGGTAATCAGTAGCTAACTTAGGGCAGAGTTTGCTAGTCTCTGTAGCAGCCTCTTCTATACCGGGGTCATATAGAAGTGCTACCCACTACCCTAGCTATTAGTGGTAGAATAATATCGTTGATAAAGAAACTATATGAGAACGCTTCCATCAGAGTGTCGGCAACTGACGGTCTAACGCAATCAATCCCTATCAGTAGGAGTACTCCAGGGTGAAATTTTAAGCCCACTTTTGTTCTCACTATTTCTTGCAGATATTGAAAAATTTTTCTTGCTTCATGGCGCAAGAGGAGTTAATATAGATGGAAAAAAATGAAGTGACATTGCTACTCTACGCAGATGACGTTGTCATTATTTCGGATAATGGGGTGGATTTAAAGCGAAAACTTAATATCCTTCAAAACTACAGTGAACTTAATCTTCTTACAGTCAACGTCGATAAAACAAAGGTTATGGTTTTTTCGAGAGGGGACATCATAAATTAGATCCCCACAAATTCTACTATAACAGTTCTTTACTCGAGGTTGTAAGGTCTTTTACACACCTTAGAGTAGTCTTTTCATCCTCATCATTTTTCGGGAAAATGGCCTATCGTACAGCTGAGAAAGCTAAGCAGGCCATCGGATCCATTGTGCCTATCATGTCAAAAGCACGACCAACGGCGTGGAACTCACGTATCTCCCTATTCGATGCCTTAGTTACTAGTAAACTTTTCATCTGCATACCACTCTGGGGAATGAGATACATTGAAGTACTAGAGATAGTCCAGCTCGCCTATTTCAAGAGGATCTTGCTTCTCCTAAAAAATACTCTCGACTTTTCTATTCACTGGGAAACCAGAAGAGTAAATCTCTCTTATAATCTATTTACCCTAAACTGGGTTCTCAAAGTCTTGAATATGGATGATTTTCGTCTCCCAAAAATCTGTCTCATCTGATGAGCCAGTTTAAGAACTTTGTATTTCCTGCTGATTTAAACAAAGAAATAAATGACAAAAATATAAGACAACATAGAAAATTACCCCTGGACAAATACAAAAATAACCTACGTCAAAAGGACCGAGAATTATTTAATAAATCATCCCATCTTACTTTTTATAAAAGATTAAATATATGTGACACGAATTATCGCACAGATCCGATTGTGTAATTAATATCACAGCAAATTTAATATTAAGGTTTCTCATATACCATTAATTTGAAAGAATTATGCACAGCCTGTAACCAAAATTCTATGTACCACATCCTATTTGAATGTCCTATTTACTGCTCACTCATACCACCTAACATTATATACTTAGAAAACACCGATCAATTCATAAAGGCACTTGACAATATGACTCAAACTTAGAGCTTTTATCCTAAATGAATAATTCTAACACTTATTTGACTTATTTTGCATTCGATTAGACAAAATAACTCTAATTTCACTTTGTACTTTATAGCTTCGATATGGGTAGATATAAGGATAGAAATGTACGTAGCCCATAATTAAACCCTTGTTACAAAACTGTATGTTTTTAGAAACAATAAAATATTGACTGATTGATTGAATTACGCGGTTATTGAGAAAGAGGCTCTAGGCATAACATGGGCCATTAAACGTTTTGCAGACTTCCTGTTGAATTTATTTATATATTTTGGAAACCCCGTATTATTAGTATTTATTGATATAAGTTGTTAGTAAAACAAAAGTTCAGTTGAAATGAAAATTCAAAACGTGTGTCATATAGAGTTAATATTTTCCTGATAAGTCTTATTAAACCTAATAATACGACTTCAACATGGTAGCAGAGCGTGATTGGGTTCAGAAATTAAGATTTTATGATTTCAAATAAAGAAACTAAAGAAAGCAGTCGTCAAAAGTTAGTAAAGTCCGTCAGATAAGTCATCCTTAAAACCAGCAAAAAGCATTTTATATGAATCTAATGGACGCCAGTAAAGTGCAGATTGGTTTATTAGAAGGAAAAGCGAACTGGGTTACTTGGAAATACAAGCTGTGGATTTTATTACAAGGTATCAAAGGTGGAATGGATGTACTCGAAGGTAAATTGGTTGTACCTGTACCTGTAGCAGAAAATGCATCAACAGAAGAAAAATCCAGGTACGAGTTTGTCAGACTCTAATCAGGCTGATAGTAGTGTTTTACTAATTATGACTGTTAATATGATACAAGAAACGTTAGAAAAAGTTATGCTTTTTCAACTTCGCGAGAAGTTTGGCTAGAACTACACAGATTATACGATGGCAATGTCGAGGATAATAAGTATGATATATGTATGCAGTTTTTTGTTACATAGGACAAGAAGATAATGATATTGCTAAACACACAAATAAAAGCAAAACAAAGCAAGAGGCTTTGCATGTGACAAGTAAAAGAGTTAATTTTAATTTTACCTGTAATTATTGCAAATTAAAAGGTCACAGAGTACAAAATTGTCCAAAATGGAAAGCAGATGGTAAGCCACTAAAGCCGGAAAAACAAAACAAAAAAAATCCCGATGGCCTGTAGTCAGCGGAAAGGTAAATTTTTCAAAATTTATTGAATTGAAATTTTAACAACCTTCTCATTGGTATACCTACATGTTATTACATATAATTGTCATAGCCTTGCAGTTAGAGGTTTTTGTTTTGGCTGTTGAATATAAAGCAGACAGGGTTCGAGTCCACTTCAGGGCAGATTTTTTTTTCGCCTATTTCTTTTCAATAAATATACTATATATTTTTTTAATCAGGGTCTATATTAAGATCTCCAGAAAATGTACAATTACATCAAATTTATATTGAGTGTTCATGTTTTATCAATATTCGTTATTTTTCTTTATTAATTTTTATTTTTTTACCTGTGTATTTTATGAAAAAATGCTTTGAACAAAAGTTGTAGGTACTGATTATATCTGTAACCTAAAATTATTTTTAATAATATTTAAACTACGGCTCTTTTTTGATAATTTTTTTAAATGTTTGAATGGTCGCCATTTTGAAACTACTTACCCGATATTGCCCAATAACGAACTCGACCGAGATATTTGAGAGATTGATTTTTGTAGCAAATTTGAATTGATACCTTCAAAACTGCGACCTCTATCGTGTTAACAAATTTCGTAATATCCCATATATATATATATATATATATATATATATATATATATATATATATATATATATATATATATAAACTTTTGAACCAAATGTTTTTTTGGACTAACTTATAGACATATAACAACATGCCGTTGAAATTTTTTCGAAATTCAAAAGTGTGAACGATCGCAATAGGTATATTTCTATAAGAAATTTACCTAATAGAGTGAGTAAAACAATGAATTCCTTACTGGCTGTGTCAAGTGATTTCATGTTCTGTGAGAGTGATAAGAATATTTGGTATGTCGATAATGGTGCCACGAATCATATCACCAACCAAAGTGAATGGTGAATGATATTGACGGACTATACAGCATCAAGCATGTAGAGAGTTGGCTGAAAAACAGCGATTACAACAATCACGCGATTACAATCGCCTACACCAAGTTCTTTCACCCGTGCCGTATGGGATAGGCGATAGCGTGTATGTAAAAAACCGTGAAGAAGTCGGCATGATCAAGAAATGCGCAGACCAACCAAGGTCTGTGTGGGTGCGCACAAAAACATGCAGTTGGAAGCGAAATGAAGCGATGCTACGAAAGCTACAACCGATATTTTCAAACTGAAAATACCATTACCACCGCTCGCCAACAAAAAGAAGCAGAAAGTTGTAATAATACCGTAAGACCAACGAGGAGCCAGGGTCGGAAGTTGTCGTACCAAGAGGCTAAAATCTTAATCTTCAGTGTATTTTCTTAGTTAGTCCAGATGTTGCTATTTTTTTCTTAAAATAGATTGTGTAAAGTGGAAAAACCATTCACGGCTAATAATACCATCAAAAACTTCTTAAAAGGTGGAAATTGCTGCGTTTCAAAATCTATCATTACCGATTTTGGTGACAGCGAGAGCTTTAATTTTTTTAATTAAACCAAAGGACGCTTTTATATATACAATATATATATATCGCCTTTATCTGGTAGTAGCGCATCACCACGGGGTACAGAACATTGTTGATTAGGCCATTAATCGTATAAACTTGGCTAAAGAATGGAGGCGTTACTTTGAAAGTACCATTAACAAACTACTGAGAATATTTCTTTAAATATCAGACACTTTTGGGTTCCTAATACTTTCATACAGTTTTCTGTTCAGGTATATCTAGATCTAGTAGATCCTCAACCTACCTAACCTATCTAAAAAGGCATAGGATTAAACAGGTACCTCTTTAATAATTATCTATGAACGACGCAAAATTTAGATCTTCCTATTTATTTTTTAGCTAATAATTTTCTCACGGTGCCGGCAGCGACATTTTCACCCCGGAACGTTTTTGTCGGAGACCTTATTGCTATCGACGTTATTGTACCGCGACATTTTTGTTTGCGACCTATTGGCGACATTTTGATGTGACACCAACAGATACAAGGTAGCAAGAATCTTTAAAGCAAACAATAGCAAATGGCAAAGTAAATATTAAAATTAAATATTTTTTTGTCTCGATGAATAATTAGTCTTATTCAATAACCAAAAATATAAAAATATTGCATTTAATTTTTAGTAACTGAAAGATATTGGCAACAAATTTGAGGCTCCTATCACCATAACTCAAAAACTCCATTTTTTATGTTCAATATAAAACTTGCAAGAAATGACGTCTTTTTCCCACGACTTCGTCCATGAAAAAAAACTCTAAACATCTCGCGCACAATCCAATAATCAGTAAAATTGTTATCCGATTATTTCATTTCGTATTTTAGGTCATGTAGAACTTTTCATGAAGACATTTTTTTAAAAAAAACGAATAATAAAACGTTTTTCATATGGTGCCGACTTAATTGTACACACTGTTTATTGAGAATTACAAATAGGGATAAAAACTATCTTATCTTTGAAGTTGGACCAAGCAAAACACATTCATAAAATTTCAGTAACATCATCTGGACAATTCGAGAGATATATAGTGGTAGGTATTCAATATCGGGGCGACCGAGCTTTGCTCGGGTAACACAGAATTTAGAGTGGGTCTATAAGAGTTACCCTAAAAGTTCAAAAATTTTCATATTTATAGTTAAAATTTTTTGCGATCGTTAAATATTGCTTTTATCATTCACTTGGCTCAGAATTTAAAGATTTCAAAATAAATATGAACGTGAAACATATCAGAACTCAGCTGTATCACCAGTCGACTTCTCAACCCCCAAACACTATACATACTGATCTTTTTATCCGCATTATATTAGAAATGTACAAATTTTCAGTGAAAACTTCCGATTAAATTATTAGAAACTCATATTAATATCTTTTATTTAAAAAAATGGGTTTCGTTAAAAAAACTAAAAGATTATCAGATTTCGATCCCAAGAACTCTAGATTGATGCCCGGAAGCTTTACCATAGTACTATTTTTCCCTATAATGTTATGTAGTTTATAATGGTATTTCAGACACAATTTGTACAACCCGTAAAATGAGAGTATTATTTGATGAAAACGATTTAATACGCTCTAGAACCCATACATATGAATTTTTTCATCGAAATCGGTAGACCAGATTCCGAGATAAAATTTGCATATATATATATATATATATATATATATATATATATATATATATATGGCATCAGATGTGGAAAAATATTTTCTAAAACCATAGTGAGATGAATTGAATAAATTATTATCGTCAAAAAATTTTACTATTCTGGAATTTAAGGCTTTTTCAAATACCGTGCTTAAGATAGGGACTATGGCAATGGGTCTAAAGTTATTAGTATCATTGTGCGAACCTTTTTTATGTATCGGCAAAATTTTCGAGAACTTAAATGATTCAGGAAAAACTGAGACTTTTATTCATTGATTCAACAACTTTGTGAGCGGTGTAGCAATATAATTACCTATACATTACATTACATTACAAACATACTGCATCATTATTTCTGATAGTTTTCGAAAAATTGAGGTTCTTTCAAAGATAGACAGTTTGAATTCAGCATATTATCAATCAGCGAATTCATAGTAAGCAACCGCTTTACGAAAAACGATTTCTTGCGACTAGCAATCAGCTTACAATTGCAACGCGACCACAATGCGGTATCAACTGGGACGCTATTTTTACATAATAAGCGTGCTTATTGTTGCCACCAAGTTCTAGCAGGATTTGCATTATAAGATGAAAATTGTATTCGTAATTTCAGAAGATTTTATATTATTTGCTGATGATACTAGTATCTTATATAATAACCCTGATGAGTTGAATGTCTCAGGTACTATCCAAGAAACAATTCCGAAGCTACTCGAATGGTTTTCAAGTAACCACCTATCATTGAATATGGAAAAAACTCAAATGCTACACTTTAGGCTACTGAATCAAACCAACTTAGTGAATGAGGAACACCCTCAGTCAGATTTTTAGGGCTTTATTTAGATCCAAAACTCAAATGGCCAAATCATGTAAATATTTTATCTAAAACAATCACTTCTTCTATATTTATGCTAAAACAACTATCGAATCTTGTCTCTAAAAGTGTCTTAATTAATGCTTACTATGCATACATACATTCGAAAATAAATTATTGAATAATTGTTTGGGGTCATTCTACATCCGCAACTAGGATTTTCAGACTACAAAGAAAAGCTGTCAGAATTATTGCAAGCCTCAGCTCCAGAGTTGATTTTAGGACTATGTTCGCCTCAAAATACTGACTCTCCCATCTCTATTCATGTACCAATCCTTGTTGTTTGGGTTTAACAACAAGGGACTGCATATTAGTCACTGTGAGACTCACTCTCATGAATTACAGTACCATCCATCCAGCAAGATCTGCTTACGCAGCATTATCCTATTTTATTATATATACGCGCTTCACGCTATTTGTAGTTAGTCAGTAATTATAATTATTCGTTGCTTAAACATCTATACGTAATTTTAGTACAATAAATTGTTTTTAAAAAGATAACTCTTCGAGTATAAACTTTAATTGGCGCAGTCAGTAGGATTGTCCGGAATTGATCAAATCGATTGATCATTGTTCGTTTCTACGATTAATCGGACTTTCGAACAATTGGTAAATTGTGAAGTGTTTTCCTGAGAGGACCAGCAATCGCTGGTGTCCCAATCTATCGAAGAACAGGCAAGACCTACCACGACCCAATCACCGAAATTTGGGACCGCATCGCCCAGATTTGCAAGGACTATCAACCTGATTTGGACCCACATCGCTGGATCGGCTGAGACTCCTTATAGTTGGTTAGACATGCTCAGAGTCGTTCTTTTACTGTAAGTTGCATTCTTTAATTTCTTTATGTCTTTTGAAAATCTATCAACAATTTTAGAAGAGTTGAACTTGGAAATACCTTTAACTAACTCCCAAGATCATTCCTTCAATAACAGAAGACAAATCCTTAGAAGTCCTATAATCCGTAACACAAACAGTGATAATTCAAGTAATATGGCACAATTCAAACCTGAATATTTAAATTGCATTCCGGATTTTTCGGGAGATCCTAATGACTTAAATAGGTTTCTCTCTGTAAGCGAATCTATAATCGCCCAATTTCATGATCAAGCAAATCCAAATAGCTTTCATAATGTCTATCTATTGAATAGTATATTCTCAGAACTTAAAGGTAATGCTATGTCAGTTGTGAACATACAATGTCCAACTACTTGGAATGATTTGAAAGATAAATTAACTAGAAACTTCAGCGATCAGAGAGACGAGATATGTCTTCATAGAGATTTAATAATGCTAACACAATCACACAACGAACACCCACAAAAGTACCATGACCGAATCCTTCATATGATAAATTTATTTTGTAGTTATGTAAGCCTTCATGAACGTACTGAAGAAGCGAAAGTAGTTAAAAGATTACTTTATCAAAATTTAGCTCTGAGAACATTCCTAGCAGGACTCCGAGAGCCCTTAGGTTAGGTTAGGTTAGGTTAGGTTAGGTTAGGTTAGGTTTCCTTAAATCAAGCTCTTCAATTTGTCTTACAAGAAGAAAATGTGAACTACATCCAATCATATACCAATAAAACCATTTCGAAAGACACTCCCACATATAAAACTAATATTCCCCAAAAACAACATCCACATAACTTCAATCCACCATATCAGATGGCAACCTTTTAATACACACACCCCCAACAACTTCTTTAGGAATCAAAGTAATTCCCCTCAACAGCCAATACAGATTCGTCCTAAGCCCAATTTGCCACCACCCAAATATTTTACAAATGCCCAAGTATTTGGCCCAAATAGACGGCCTTCACATAAATCAGACATAACACCTCAAATTGAATCATTAAATCTAACTGAATTAAATGAATTACCATTTATAATATTTCCAGAATATAATCTCAAATTCCTAATTGATTCAGGATCAGTCATTCATTGATCCCAATTTAGCATTTAAACTTTATCCAAATTGTATTCGTAATGAACCATTTATAGTGTCAACAGTTTTTCAAAAATCTGCCCATAAGTATGAAATTTCTCCTTTTCAAATTTCATAATGTATTTGATGGTTTGATTGGCCTCGATAACTTCAAATTATTAAAAGCGAATCTTGATTTCAATAATCATTTATTAATTACGCCTTATGCGAAAATAAAACTGAATTATCAGAGAGTTGGAAATCCAAGATCATACAATGTAACTTTATCCCCTCGTGTAGAACAAGATGTTGAGATAAGAACTTCTGTTAAACATGGTGATATCATTGTACTGCATTTAAATATACACAATTGCGAAATACCTGAATGTCTTACATCAGCTAAAAACGGAAAAGCTGTGACAACTATTCTCAACAATACAGATGAAACAGTGGTGCTTGATCTTTCAGAACCTATTTACGTAGAAGAATTTCAAGAAAATGTTGATATAAACACCTCATTAAATAATTATAACGTAGAATCGAATAGACAATTAGATATTTCAAAAATTAGAACTAATCATTTAAACATTGAAGAGAAACAGAAAATTATAGCCCTATGCCATGAATACTCAGATATATTTTATAACGATATGCCACTCCCATTCGCCAGTACTGTTAATCATCATATACGAACATTCGATGAAACGCCTGTATATAGTAAGACATACCGATATCCATTTATCTATAAGAACGAGGTAGAGAAGCAAATAAATAAAATGCTCGACTCTAACATCATCCGACCCAGTAACTCTCCATGGTCATCACCCATTTGGGTAGTACCTAAAAAGGTTGACGCCACAGGACAACAGAAATGGCGAATAGTCATCGACTACAGAAATTTGAACGAGAAGACCATCGGTGATAAATACCCTCTGCCCAATATCCATGCTTTACTAGACAAGCTTGGACGTTGTCAGTATTTTACAACTTTAGATTTGGCCAGTGGATTCCATCAGATCGAGATGGATAGCGAGGATAGAGAGAAGACGGCTTTCAACACTGAAAATGGCCATTACGAATTTCTTCGTATGCCATTTGGCTTGAAAAATGCACCAGCCACATTCCAACGCGTGATGGATAACATACTACGTGGAATCCAGAACGAAAAGTGCTTGGTGTATCTAGATGACATCATAGTATTTTCTACCACGCTACAAGAGCATATCGAGAGATTAAAGTGCGTGTTCGACAGACTCAGGGAATCTAATTTCATAATACAATTGGATAAGTCCGAATTCCTCCGGACAGAAGTCGCCTTCTTAGGACATGTCGTCACACCGGACGGAGTCAAACCAAATCCTGACAAAATTAGAGCTATTCAAAGTTTTCCTATACCTAAGACCCCCAAACAAATAAAAGCTTTCCTAGGACTTCTTGGATATTATCGCCGCTTTATTAAAAACTTTTCAAATTTAACTAAACCGTTTACCAAATGTCTCAAAAAGGGAGCTGAAATGAAATTAAATGTCGAGTACCTAACTTGTTTCAAACAATGTAAAAATGTGTTAATTAACGAACCAATTCTTCAGTATCCTGATTTTACAAAAACTTTCAACTTTACCACAGATGCATCAAACTTAGCTCTAGGTGCAGTTCTTTCCCAAGGGCAAATAAATAACGACCTTCCTATAGCATACGCATCCAGAACCTTAAACGAATCAGAACAAAATTACTCTACCATCGAAAAGGAACTTCTAGCCATAGTCTGGGCAACAAAATACTTTAGACCATACTTGTACGGGCGCAAATTCAACATTATCACTGACCATAAACCCTTGCAAGGGCTATTTTCAATAAAAGATCCCTCTTCGAAACTAATGCGCTAGAGAATAAAACTTGAAGAATTTGACTATACTATAATTTATAAGAAAGAAAAATTGAATACAAATGCAGACGCCTTGTCCCCAGTAGAACTTCATACTAAAGAGACATTTTGGGATAAGCTCGACGATGTGCTTGAAGAATATCCTGGATTTCAAAACCACGCAAACATAACTTTTGGAACACCTCAGAACAATGAATGTCAGACACCGTTGCGTCCTCAATATCTAAACAGCGACACCCTAACTATACCATCTCCTTGTGAATATCCAGACCTAGATGAATTTTTGGATCCCGTAGATCAATCAAACGATATTCAACCGGAAACTCTTCATACCAAGGAAGAACTTGGACTATGGACAGTCATCAAAACAGGAAGAAATGGACAATCTTTCAGTGAAAATGAACTTTGACAAAGATGATCTGACGACAATACCATCCATTCTAATGCAGAACAGAACCCCACCACTCTTATCCCAATCGTGGACTATGCAGTCAATTATGGCACTAACCAAATTATTATTAATAGTGTCTTCCATTCTCCTGCTAAGCCTAAAATAACGAAATTATTCGATAAAAAACAAAGGATAACTGTACAAATATCAGAAAATAATATGGAACAAGACATCGTAAATTTTATAAAGGAATTTGTAGTACCTGGCGTACAATATCACCTTTACTTTGAAGATCATTGTATGTACGAGCCTTTTGCTACAGCAGTTCAGGTGAATTTCAAATGGCCCTCGATCAAATTCAAAAAATGTGGGAAGAAATTGATAGACGTGACGGACAAAAATAACACAGAAGAAACTATTCGAAATTACCATGAGGGAAAATCAAACCATGGTGGAATAGATGAAACCTTGCTAAAATTAAAGGATAAGTATTACTGACCGCGTATGAGAAACTCTATCCAAACATTTATAAATCAATGTGAAACTTGTAGTATGAGCGAAATCCAATAAGAATGCAGATCAACGTCACGCCAACAGCCACAAAACCATTTGAAATTATTCACTTAGATACTTTTACATTTGAACCAAGCAAATTTTCAACAATAATTGATAGTTTTTCTAAGTACGCTCAAGCATACGTTGTAAATAGTTTAAATGCTACAGAAATCGCAGATAATATACTAACATACTTTTCTCATCATGGTATACCTAAATTAATTATTACGGATAACGGCACCGAATTTAAGAATTCGGTAATTAGTGAACTTTTAGCTCTTCATAAAATCAACACCCATTTCTGTTCTCCTAACCATCCACAGTCAAATGGGATTATTGAAAGATTCCACAGTACAATCATCGAGCATTTACGTCTATTGAATACCAGAGGCTTCCTGAAAACCCCTGCGAAAATTAAAATGATTTACGCGATACTTGCATATGACAACTCATTACATTCAGTAACAAAATTAAAACCAATAGACGTCATAAGTGGCCATATTTCTGATAATGAACCTTTTAATTTAGATCTTCAAAAGATTCTTCTTAATGATTATGTAAATCAGCATAAGGAGCGATCTAAAATGCTCTATGCTAAAATCAACAGAGATATTATAGATAAGAAAGAAAAAATTGCAGGGAAGGTAAATGAAAAACGCGATACGCCAGATCTATTTCAGTTGCAGCAAAACGTATATGTGAAAAATAATATACGTCAGAAACAGGCTAACAAATTCAAAAAGGCCACTTATTTCACAAGTATTAATTACCCTAGAAAAACTGTAAAATCTAAAGAACATGATAAGATACATATGTCGAACATAAAACGACCACCTAAAGTATCATATTCATTTGATAAGTAAGTAGCACGATCCTGTTTTCAGATTACCCGGAATCTTCGCAATGCGGGAATCCATCACAGTAAGCAACCTCGAACATAACCCTGGGTTGATTCCCCTCAAACTCGGATCAGCAAAAATTATACACCATCGTCATTCATTATACCATTACATTGACCTTAACCCAGTTATCAAAGAAGTAAAGCTGAAGATAAACTTAACGAAATTCTTCCTCACCCTCAAAGAATCAAGAGAGGAATGATTAATGTACTTGGCTCAATATTCAAATCAATATCTGGAAATTTAGACGCAAATGATGGTGAACGTTATGAAAGGTTAATCAAATCTCTTCAGACAAATGAAAATAAGTTGACAATAAATATAAAGAATCACAACACTCTAGCAATATCTCTTATACATAAATTTAATCGGACAACTCAGCAAATAAGTCATAATGAAAATTTATTGGATACTAAACTCGATCAAATTTCAACAATAGTCCAAAGCACTACTTATAGAGAGAATAGTATTTACATAAAAGAAACATTGATTCAAGTCATTAACCTATATGAAATCATAATTTCAATCATGCAATATATTGAGAACTCTTTTTCTTTCTCTCAGCTGGGTATTATGCACCCTAGTATAATTAAGAACAGAGATTTATATCACGAACTTAAATCCTTGGAGTCAAAATTGGATAAAAACCAACTACCTCTAGAAATATCACTAGAAACTACACTATTATTTGAATGAATCATAAAGGTAGATTGCCTTCTTCTTAGAAATAAAATCAATTATATTTTACGAATTCCTATTGTTTTCCCTGACGAATTCCAACTATATCACTTGTACCCTATCCCAGTTTTCCTTAAAGGTCAGTTTAAAGCAATTATTCCAAGAGCTAAATTTGTTGTAAGAAATAGATTGCAATATTCATTATTTGACAACTCTTGCATGGAACTCAACCAAAAGATGTTCATATGTGACAATATTGAACTTCAAAATGTCATCCCAAACAGTCCTTGCGAAGTTCAAATACTTGACCCCAGAAATACTTCAAACTGCCAACAAACATTAATCACAATACCACAGCCTTCAATCAGAAAACTTAACAAAACCAATCAATGGATTTGCCTATTCCCATCCGAAGAGACCATTCATCTACAATGCAACGAACAAGAAGAAATCCTACGACTTATAGGCACACATCTCTTTGACATTCCCAAAAATTTTCAAGCAATCAGCGAATTCGGGTCAATAAGAAATGAAGAAACTCAATCTTCAGGCCAACCCATCCTTCTTCCCGAAATACATTTTGAGGAAGATTCACAAACTGTCAACGTACCCAATATCCATCTAGAACACCTGGAACTAGATTACCTTCAGAAGATTAAAACATCATTCATCCAAAATAATCCGATACTCCAGAATCCCGATGAAATCTCGTTGATTCCTAGCGCCTGGACCATGCTGACATATGGAATTATTGCATCTGTTTTGTCATATGCATTGTTCAGGAAAATCCTACAAAGATGCATTCACAACCAGCATGATGTACCTATTCAAAGAAGACGATCCATGGAACTCCAAGATGTTCAACTTCTTCTTTGAAAACCGGAAGCTGAATCTAATGGGGGAGGAATTACAGTACCATCCATCCAGCAAGATCTGCTTACGCAGCATTATCCTATTTTATTATATATACGCGCTTCACGCTATTTGTAGTTAGTCAGTAATTATCTTTCGTTGCTTAAATATCTATATGTAATTTTGATACAATAAATTGTTTTTAAAAAGACAACTCTTCGAGTATAAACTTTAATTCATGACACAAGGAATAAAAATCAAATATGTTTTGAATTTCGGCGAATTAGCGCAACTCAAACAAGTATGAGTCATCTTGCTCCCATAATGTTTAATAAACTGCCCAACTCAATTAAAAATATGAACATCAAAAATTATAAAAAGGCGACAAAGGAATATTTAACATTAAAATCCTTTTACTCAGTTTCTGAATTCTTTGCTGACGACTTCCGGGAATGTTTTCATTAATTTTATATATATATATATATATATATATATATTTACATATAAAAGTAATATTTACAAAATTGTTCCTAATGAATTGTGCTCCATATGTAATTTACAGGTTAATGAAACTTTAGCACATATCCTTATAGATTGCCCAATGTATTCCAATCTTCGAGGCAGACTTGATTACCTACAAAACGTCGATGATCTTGTTAGTGTTATTTCGAGTCCTACCTTGTCGGTGGTCAAATCTGTCTCACAAGTATGATGGCAAATACTTCAACTAAGAGCATTTATTATGTACCAACTATGCGCCAATTGTTATTTGCAATATAATGCTGTTTAAGTTTGATTTTTTGTCCGTTTGCCTATGTGTATCTACCCTTACTTAATTAGTTCATTCTTTCTCAATTATTTGTTTATTATGTCTAATATACATATGTATATATGTGAATGTGTATATATATATGTTAAATCACATAACTTGGAATTAACTTTTTAAAAACAATTATTTATGAACACAAAAAAATTAAAGTACAAATAAAATATAACTTAACTTTACATGACTGTATGAATCTAGACTCACAAGTGATGCCGTTAGCTAGAGATCTAGTATTTATACAATCAAAAATGTTTAATCATCAAAAATGTCTTTTTGGAGGCCAAACTGGATAACAACTAACAATGGTCTTTATGGTAACTTGCTGACTACTGGTCGGCGTCTCTGGCACGTAAATATCCTTATCACTTTTGTTATCTTCTTAAAACTGCGTCTTGCAGATGTAATATAATAGTATGAAATAATATTTAAATAATACTTTGTTGTTATTATATGACTTTAAAAATAATTCAATTATAACTTTATATAACATATATGTATGGATATATATATGTATTTAGGTATGTTTATACATCTATTATATGTTGGTGGTGATAATAATAACTAAACATAATTAATTTATTTTTACATATACCTATACATACATTCCAGTTATTTCACATCTTGACAAGAAACTGTAAATATTTAAAACTCAATAAACGATATTATTATTATTATTATTATTATATACCTACTTGTATTGTGTACCTACTTGACCTGTGTAAAAATATTTGCTTATTTCTATCACCAAATAAATCCATCTATCTATCTATCTATCATCATTAAGTTTGTTTTTCTTATATGTTTAAAATAAAAATATTCTTTAAATACTTATTTTGTTTAACTTCATTATCGCTTCTCGATCATTTCAAAATCTACTATACCAAAAATTTGGTACCATTTCGACAGGAGATGCACAGAAGTTGTTTCCTGATTTTCCCTACATATGCATCATAAAAAACAAAACCAAAAAGAAAGCAATAGACAGAGAACTTATATACAGTTACAATACTTTCCTTACTTATTGCTACCTCCGATTTCTTTAGTATTAGAAAAGTTATTACCTAATATAACAGTTTACAGAAAAGTATTCTGTAAACTTTGATAATATGGTGGTATCCTAATTTTGTGACTATCTGCAGAAAATAAGATATTGACAAACCGTTGATCCAGAATATAAATAAACATGTAGAAAATATTATTTTCTCTTTTTTCCAAAGATCCTCCTTGAGAGTGATCTACTTGACGTAAGGTTCATTTAATTTGAATTTAGCAAAACTTTTTTTTTCTGGCTAGTGCCCTACCGCTATTGCCAGCATGGTCCCAAAGGTATGAAGGCTCGGTACCTTATAAAACAAAAAATAACAAAACAATAAACTTGATTCGTCTATTCGCGAGTTATTCTTGGCATACATAGACCAGTAAATAAGAATACATTTTTTAAAATTAGGGACAGGGCGTAGAAATTTGAATTTTCATCATCTCATCATTTTAGAGTCCCTATAAACCAGTTTTTTTATGAATTCTCACTTCAGCAAAATGCTTACACCTTCGGATTCAAAAATTATTGATAACTGTAAAATATACTGTGTTGGTGAAAGAGCACATCACAAAGTTCAAAAACAATATTGAAGCTAGGATCTGAGTTCTCAATGGAACATCAATATCAGTAAGTCTATCTCAGCCACCATTTTTTTTAAATGCAGCCATTCTTCATTTTTCCCCTCTTTTCTTTCAGAGATGTGCCTAAAGCGGATGTCTAAGGACTTTTAGGAGAATACTCTAGGCAATCTCACCAAAATCAAAGTGTAGTTTTTGCAGTAGAGAACACTCACACAACTTCCCTACCGTTCTTAAGCAAATTCCGTCAAATTTAAAAACCCTCGGTTAGAGTCGTGCCGAGGAAAAACAACAATTGTCATTCAAATTTGATTGGAAGAATTTTTTGGCCAAAACCTTAATAAACAGAAAATCTGACAGTTGATTTGAGCATAACTTATCCGGCTATTTCTAAGAGATCCACCCGGTCATATTGGTAAAGGGCCTTTAAAACAAAGGTTTCGTCAAAATCGTAAGAGCCGTTTTCGCGTTACAATTATGACAAAAACACTTTTGGCTATTACCTAGCAACAAGTGCAAGCAGGATGTCCCATCAACTCCCACTGTATGGCAACTTAAAGAATATTCCAACTATGTCGATCCACCGTAAGACGTATTTGTAGCTACAAGAGACAACGCATGGTCATTGTTCATATTCATATTCTACTTGTGATCAATGTTTTGTGTTGTTTCTTGATCTATGGTTATGACATAAGGACGTTGAGTTTTTGGTAAATGTCAATAATAAGAATGTAACGGCGTCAGAGAGTGAACGCCACGTGAGACTTAATAAAACATTTCTATAAAAGTAGTCTTTTATTCAGGACATAAGTCTGAATACATAACAGTCATCAACGTGCCAATTAACTGGAAAGTTGGTAGCGTTGTTCATTTTCATGAGATCGCCATGGGATATAGGGAATATTCTACAAGTATCTCACTCGGTGAGATCCATGAGGATATCAGCTTCGATCTGAATTCGCTGGTGGTTATGGCAGCTTGACCATGAAAATTCCAGTGCTTCGTGCTTTACAATGGCTCTTCCTGGGATGCGTCAGTAGGTCTATAACTGAAGCCTGGTGGTGGAGTTTAATAAGTATGTATTTAACACGGAGGTACTGTTTGATTGTGCCGTTGAACTTGGAGCAAACCAGCGAGTTCCCGCCGATCTCTGTTCGTCATTGGCTGGCGGAAGATAGTATCAATGCAATGCTGTTATTGATACCTGGTAGATACCTACTGAAACATTCTAGTCTGGGTCTCAAGCAAGCGGTATTGATAACCTACATAACAATAAAGAAAGCAACAAAATATGCCTATTCATTCCAGAAATAATTTTGACACAGATTAAGCGATGAAAATATACTTATTCTTTAAACTCGGGAGAGCCTAAAACGTAAACATCTATTGAAAACCGGTGTAGTTATGTTAATACCTCCAGAAATAAGGCATTAATTGACAAAATTAAGCTTGACATTAAACTAATAAATCATATAAAATGTCACAATGTTGAATGACATAAACACAGTGGGTGTGTTCAAACTCATACAGAGTATATCACCACATTCACCGCAGGTTCATTTTGAAACATAGTCAGTCAAATACTTTGGAGGTTGTCTATTTCTTCTAGGTCGGACTAACACGAAATCGTCTTGCGGTTTGTTTAAGTTTGAATCTTCTATAGAATTATCAGTTTGATTGTCATCGGATTGAGATCGAAAATCTTGAGCGTAAAACTCTTGGGAATTGGAATCATTTTCATGTTCTATTTCATTAGAAGATTGTGGTTCTTTGCCATTATTATCGTCAACTTCAGGTATACTCCCACGTGGTTCTAGATGTCTCAAACTAACGGTATCTTCTAAACTGTCAGGAAAACGGACAAAGGCAGAATCTGGATTTGCCTCCAATAAATACAACTCTTTTACCAACGTGTCATATTTACTTTTCCTCACATTATTTTTCATCCAAACAGGACCAGGTGTTGAGAGCTCTGACGGAATATACTGGATTTACGAGAATGTTGAAACATGCATTCATGCAGTGTTACCATTACCACAATTTAATTAAAAAAATTAAGCTTGAAATTAAACTAATAAATTATACAAAATGTCACAATGTTGAATAATATAAACACATTGGGTGTGTTCAAACTCATACAGAGTATATCACCACAACCTCACAATGAAATTTTACAGTACTTTCCTTACAGTTACATAGGGTAGCGGTAGGATATCATTGGCTGAGAATACACTTTTTTGGCCTTAAAAGTCTCTAAAATGAAATGATCTGTTGAAAACCCTATACCGGAAACAAAATCCGATTACACTACTTCCAACAGTGCGGTAGGAAAGTAAAAAAATGAGAAATTCGTTATCAGAATAGAGAGTCAGTTTAAACATCTTGACAGACAATTTCCAAATGTCATTCCATGAATGAGAGACTAGATGATGAGCCAACCTTATGCCTCGTGTCAAGTTCGCTTTAAAGGATCATATTATTATCTAATTTGAGTATCTGCTGTGCTTTGTTTTGGCTGAGTGTGTGTGCTCCTCCATCGACGAAGTCATCTCCTACTACAGTTGCAACGCCCACGTCTTCGGTTTAGTAGCCGCGTTGTTGCGCTTTATCTAGCCAGTATATCTCAGCGATCGTGTCAAAAGCGGCGACGAAAATTTTCAGGTAAATCTTTTTGATAAAATGTGCATTTTTGGAAATTGGGTTGTGATTCACCTGTTCGTGCTGATTTTTTGTGAAGTTATTTTTATTTCTCGAAATCTTGCATGGAACCCAAGCGTATTTGTGGTGGGGTGCGCTGATTCACCTGGTGCATGCTTCTGTATCAGTTTGATTAGGCAAAAAAGCTTTCAATTGTGAATCGTTTTTAAAAATTATAATGCTTCTTTGAATATAACTTACAATTTTATAAATATTTGAGATCACTGAAAATGATTGATGCAGTGATTTAAGATTTTTGATAGAGTCGCTTCACGACGAATTTAAGGCAATATTTATATCATCCACTTTAATAAATTGGTTCAATTCTTGCTAAATTATTATGTTTTAAAATACATCATAAAAATATGCATACAATACTACTTGAAAAAAAGTCTATACCTATGCAACGAATTATTTTTTACATTAATTTGACTATTTCCCGATTTATTCATAAATACATATTATCATCATCATCAAGAGAAATTTGATACTCCACGCTAGATGATATTCCTTATGAGTGGAATCAGGATATTTTTAAAACCACCAACGCTCAAAACAATTTAGACACATGATAGAATGATATATTTTTTTCTAAAAATGTGCTAGTTGATCTCACGGTTCATTGCAAAATAATCTTAAAAATAAATTTTTGTCTCGGCAAGTATTTGAATGTTCGAAGTTACGCTCGTAAAATTAGAGCAATGTCATTCCTAAAGATAACATTCTTTCTAGAGCAAATATCAAATATATACCTATTCAATTAAAATAACACATCATGAGAAACCGAATATCGAAAATAATGACACATCAGACAATTACAAACCTGTTACTCATAAAGCGTCGAACTACATTTTATAAATGACTCATTTAAACGATGTTGGCAAGCATTTTGTTTTGAATAGAGTGAGAAGTTATTTGCGAGTAAACCAGTGTTCGAGAAAACGATCCACCATGTTTTTTGTGCTTGTAGACCCAATATTATAAAAATTTCAACTGATCAGCCCACCCAGTGCATATGTTTGAAATATTTGAGACATTCAAACATTGTTACTCATATATTTTGTAGTTGATTGAGACTATGCAAAATTAGAATGAAAATATATTATAAAAATACAAAAAGGATTTTTAATTAATTAGTGGTTTTTCTATTAGCTATATCATAGAAACAGGAATGTTTGAGTGGGATATGCCTGTTGGTTGCCAAATAATTAAATTATCAACGTGTTTGGCTACTAAAAATTTACTTTGATGACAAGCTTATTGAAAGATGACCAACTGAGCAACAAATGTACGTTTTGTTCAAAAATATACTGTTTCCATGTAGTTAGATAGCAATTTTAGATCGTGCCAAAATTATTTTCAAACCTCGATTGACGTCATTACTACCTGATGATTTTTATAGGAATGACCTTACCGTATATCATCTTCATCAGAAACAATTCCGATTTTTCTATTTTATTTGAGAAATACTGAATGTGTCAAGCTTTCTCTAATACTCAAATAACTTTATTAAAATGATAAATCAAAAAATATTCACGGCAATTCAAAAATATCTGAAATATCTCCTGTGAAGGTCACAAGTATTCAGAAAGGGTTCTAGAAGCAAGAGAGCGAAAGGCATCCATTGTCTTATTTCATTACGAATTTTCAAAATTATAATATCTACGACACAAAAACCAAATCAAAATTATAGAACGGTCAATCAGACAATTTGATTCCAAATAATACTTTTCTCACAAACATGGTTACTTCAAAATAAAAAATCGTATTACAAGAAATCTGCCAAATATGAACATTATGGACCTCTTTTCACTATCATTTTTTTTTAATTTTATGCTTGTAATATTATAAATTTACGTGGTGGAAAAAACTTGCTGACTTATGCATTTAACGTTAATTTTTCACAGACTTCCCCTAGGCAAAGTAGATAGATCTTTGCCCTAGGTACATTGTCTAATTTTTTATGTCTGTTCGCATGTTTCTTATATAGTAAACGTGTTCCGATATAGGTGATTCTTTTTTTCATTTGAAAGAGAAACGCAGTGAGATGATCCCATTCTAACCACATTTAAAATCCACAATTGGAGATTTTATGTGGGAGAATTGAAGAAAAAAACATATCTGGCAATAATTAGACAGAAAATGTGAAAAAAATTCATGGCTTTCGAGCTACAGCACTATGAATGTACAAAATTATATAAATAGAAGTGAACGTTCAGCCTCATGAAACACCAACTGTCATTACTTGCTGGTACTTTTGAAATTGGTGCCAGAAGACATCACATTTTTTACCCCTAATTTATTCGAATGTATAATGTTAAAATTATTTAATAAATCCTAAATTTCTTACAGTTAGAATAGACTCGACTAAACCAAAATGGCGAGACTGGTCAACAAGCAGTTCAACTCACCCATGGGCCTTTACTCACCACAGAATATTCAAGAAGTTCTGGATAGGGAAGCAAAAATTCTGGCAAATGGTGCTGTTGGGTATGAGTCTTAATAAACATATTATAGTTACATTTTTAAGATTAAATGAATTGTAGATGTAAAAATTAAAGAATTCTCCTTAGTTATTCGGAAGCCAATATAAATTTTACGACACTTTGTTCGTTCAGTTCCGAAATTAACATTCAATAATTTTAAAAGCATCACAAACAATTTAATCGATTACAATATGTTATTCAATTACTGTACATAATTACATTGACACGATTCTAAGTTTAACTACCCACTAGCAAAATCTTAAGCCCCTAAAGCTGAATGTCTACTGAACATCTATCTGTATCTGAGAAAAATGTTTTGGAAATATTGGCAGAAATATTATAATAATTATTGCAATATTTGATTGGACATCAAATCAAATTTCTTGTAATAATGATTATTTTACATTTTTTTGCTACGAATGAACTAAATTAAAATTTTAAAATGTTTCTACAAAATATTTTCATATTATATATAATGAAGTGAATCCTAGCAGCCAATTTCGAGGACAGATGTATGCCTCATCATTAACCGATCTAACCGAACAGAAGCTCTAAATGACAACTAGCCTCCAAATTATTCAGTTAGTGAAAATCATCTTATTGTGAGAAAAAATATAAATATATTATAATAGTATTAATTTTTATTCAGGTTAATATACAAATCTTCATTTAAAATAGTTTAAAATAGTAGTAGTAAAATAGTATGCTAATAGGTTGTCTGACTTATTATAAGTCCTACAAACCCCTACCGAGATGCAAATAGCATCTGTGCGTAGACCTAAACATTAATAATGTTTCAAGATCTACAACCTTAACATAATCTAAATATACATACTAATACTAATACAAATCCTAAATTAGTGTAAATTTTGAAATTCAAAGTTCCTCACTGAAAAGAATTGAAGTTCCTACCTAATAAAAACTTTTGTATGGGTAATTTTCCAATATAATGCATAGTTTAGCCAGAAATCAAATATAAGGTGTTTCGAACCCTGTATACATTTTTTTTTATAATAAAACTATTTTCAAGACACTGAAGCTTATTATTGAATGTCTTCGTGTTTCTACATTATTCTCCATAATCCTCAAGTGAAACAGATATAAACGTTATTCGTATTAATAGAAAGCATTCAAGGAAGGCCTGTATAAAGTTTGCACGCGTTTCAAATACGAAAATATACCACAAGATTTATTTTTGAGTTCAGACACCAATTTTGTTCTAAAATTTGCTGGAATGTTAATGATATTATGCGGATTGATATAGAGCTATCTGCTAAAAAGTCGGTAAAGATTCAAATTGTGGATTGGTAACAAATTGATTGTCTTACTACCATCTATTTTTAGAGCTCTTTTATCAATAATAAGAAGTAAATGGAAATTATATTAGAATAAATAATAGGTCTATAAATTAAATGCAAATTCATATCGCTCGGAACTTATGTAAGTGGAAGGATGAATCTCGTAAATTATGTCATTCTATATTTTGCTTATCTGTCTGCAAGCGCCGTATGGCGCTAAAGATCGACAATTTTACCATAATAAACAAATTGTAACACATGTATAAACATACTTAAATTAGATTGTACATCTGTAACGTTGCACTAATTATATGCCTGTTGGAAATAAAGTAAGCAAATAATTACCAAAGGAAGGATTGATCAATGTATTTCGTGGTTACATCATTTAATTAATAGTCATAGAGCGTTTCTTAGGAATAGAATAAGTCAATATGTAAAAAAACTAAACTTTTCGGAAAATGATCTAACTGCTTTCTCAGTTACCTATGGATTGTGATGAAACTTCTTAAACAGATAGTAGAATTAAAACGTTTTTTATTGATTACTATAAAAATAAATAAAAAAGAATTTAAGAAAAAAATGGACATGGGGCAATATTATTTAAACGTATTAGTATTCTTAGTTCAATATAGACATAGATTTGTTACATGTTACAGACTTAGTATTTTTGAACGACAAACCAAACGGATGAGGTATACAATTCGACTGTTTGCATGTTTTTCAATGGATGGGCACTCCTCTCAAACAATAAATGTGCACCGATTTTCATTATTCTTTTTTCATTTGATAGAGGACTATTGAAAGTTGGTCTCGGAAACTATTAGAGATAGAAAAACAGTTAAGAGGGGAACATTTTAGATAATTCTATTGGTAACTCAATAGTCTTTACAGAATACTTTTAAATAATTGTGTTCATTAAATATTTTTATGAAATTAAAATCATGCATTTTCCTAAAAGTCTAATTTCTCATTTTTGAAAAAAAATCAAATCGGTTCTGATATTGTCAGATCAATTCTTTATGAACAATAAGTTTTTATATAAATAACTTTTAATATCAACGATTCAGTGGTCTGGAAGCATCATCAAATTGTTTTTTCAAATGGACGCCATATAGGATTTGAACGAAAATAAAAAGAAAATTGTATTAAATTTTCAATGAAGTAGACAATCGGCACAAAAAAATAGTTGTTGATACAAAAATAAAACATGATCTTAGTATAAATTTGGCAACGTTGGTTCGTAAGACATTATAACGTAAAGAGATATTCTATTGGATTATTCTTTGAACGACATTTGATAACAGAATATATCCTCTATAGAATGTAGGATTCTCATTAAATGATCAATAATGTTTCTCGTACAGTTTATATTCTGCTTCAAATAATTTGGAGTCTAAGACGTCTGCAGTAAGTGTTTGCAAGGGTCCGTTTTTGAACAAAATTTATGATGTTTAGAGAAATTATTTACTTATGTTAGGTTCTCGTCCACTCGGAGTAGTATGAAATATTTGTTGACAGTCCTATCATTAGGTATTGTTTCATTTTAAGAATTAACGTATTAAACTTTTTCTTTCAAAAAAAAAATCGCTCTATTATACGCTCCCACTCTACTAGGAATGAAAAATGTATTAGATTGAAACATTTTATGACCTATTCAATATTTTCATTGGTCTAGAGTCTAGAATCTGGTGCCAACTTGGTACCAGAGAATTCTCATAAAATTAAATGATTGAATCAAATTTTGCTTTTAAATCCTAGAAAATAAAGTCAATAGGATCTCCTTGCGATCTATTATTTTTCAAACACACGTTGCCAAATTTACCGTTTGTTATACATTATTGAAAAACTAATAAAATCCTCTTTTTATTTTCGTTCAATTTCAATACACCGTCCATATGAAAAACAAAGTTGATGAACCTGCGTCTAATCCAACCAAGAATGTTGAGTTCCTACAAACATGACCGACGGCATCCACCCATATAAGACGTACCAATCTGTCGAACATCATTGTCTTGGACACGTGAATAATTATCAAGCATCAAACTGCTTGATAGAGCCAATAACACTTTATATGTCCCATACTTAATATTGTAAATACAGGCCAGGTCTGATAAGGGAGACATCTTCCTGCAGATCAAGACGAAAATATAATGTATTAAACAGATTAAATTTAGAATTGTAAAACAGTTTTGAATTGAATTGAATGGCCTATGTTCGACGCTTAGTTCGTGTTTGAAGGTATCGTCGAGTAGGGCACCGAGCCGAGCTTTCCAACCGCCAATATTTTGAATGCTTTCACTGACATGTTGGCCGACCCAGCTTTCAACAACTTTTGCCAACATGTTCGAACGTGAATAGATATTAAAAAGACGATAATAGAATGTTATTAGTTATCAGAGAAAAGTTTTTAAGAGTGTAATAAACTTCATAACATATTTTCTTTACGTTGACATATATCATTGTTTCGATACCGTCCTTTTTCAAATGAAATGCTCTTTTAAACCTCTTTATTCTACATCCTTAAATATAAAAAAACTCGAAAAATCTGCGAAAATTTAAAAATTAAATAAAATATACCTATTTCGTTTATTTGCCTAATAAAAATGATATTTCTCCCAGAATCTTTGTGGGTATGAAAATAAGTAATATATTAGATTGTTTTGAAAAAATATTAATGAATATAATTGTGATATTAAAACTTGAAAAAATTAACGATTAAAACTATATTTTATCATTTTTTTTTATTTTCGAATTTTCCTCTTATATACTGTATGCTATTTCTACATACCTAGCTAAATAAAGAGAAGTAAGGCCTACAATAAAAAGTTTAATGAGACATCTCGTATTTTATTCTAAATTTAAAATCCATTTCACTTCCCTGTTAGAAAAATATAAATTTGTAATGTGTTATAAGTACAAGGTATTTAAAAAGTTATAACCAATTTGGGATGGAAATCGTTGCAACTTCAACGCCCTATATAACTGAATAGGGTTAAAAGAGCAATGATCTATTGTGGTCATAATGTTTGAGTGATCGTCAAAATTGATGAAAGTTTTTGATTTTCCTAATATTCAGTACGTACCTAAAGAGTGGCTCAAAACACAAATACATTATTTTACCGATCGGATCACCCTATATTTTATATCATGGACAGAAAGTACAATTGTTTAGGTTTATTGTTCATAAATATTCTATATATCTAAAATGATTAGTTTGGAGATATTTCAATTTTTTTTGAATTTTGTACCCGTTTTTGACCGATGAACCCCGAACGCAGGAGGTTTACAATTCGACTGCGTTTTTTTGGTTTGTGCGCGCGTTGTATAATAAACGTACTCCGATTTTGATAATTTTTGATTCATCTGAAAGAGCAGACTTGAGAAATGGTCCCAAGTTCTTGAAAATTCAAATCCGAAATCTCCTTTCCTCTGAAAACCGCCCCGAAGGGGGTGGAGGGGGCAAATTTTCTCGAAAATTGGAAATTCGAGTTGCCAGAATTATAGATAGGACAATATCCGGAAATTAAATTGATCATTTTTCAAAAGAGTTACGGTTTTCGAGTTACATTCATGTTAAAATCTCACATATGAGTATTTTCGCAATGTGGAAGGGGCGTTTTCTTTTGAAAACTGAAAATCTTTGGGTACCACATGAAAGACAATAATATTTGTAGCATTTTTTATGGTGAATATATTTCCTTAAACTTACGGTTTTCGATTTAAGTGGTGGTAAAATGTTTAAATCTAAAATCCTTATGCATATTTCCGACTCGATGTTCTGAGATCTCTACATAATATATAATATAAATATTTTTTACAAAAAATTGGACCGACGTTATTAGTTGATGCACTGAAAAGTATAAAATAATATTAATTCTATTGGTGCTGTTACTTTTGAATACCAATGAAGATAAAACTTATCCTATTACCAACGTATATTCTTTGCTTGTAGTTGTTATTATTGAGATCTCAGAGCATCGCTGCGGAAATACGCTTAATTATTTCATATGTTACCATTTTAACACCGATTTAACTCGAAAACCGTAACTCTAAGGAAAAAATGTCCATTATAAATGTTGCTACAAGTAATTGTCTTTCATGTAGTATCGAGAGATTTTCATACATTTGAGAATTTGACATGCTTCCATCTCGAAAACTGTAAGTTTTTTAAAAAAATGTTCAATTTAAACGTTTCCGGATATTGTCCTATCTTTGATTATACCAACTCATATTTTCGATTTTCGAGAAAAATCGCCCCTTCCACCCCTTCAATGGCGGTTTTCGGAGGGAAGGAGATTTCGGATTTGCGTTTTTATGAATATGGGACCATTTCTCAAGCCTCCTCTTTCAAATTAATCAAAAATCATCAAAATCGGAGCTCGTTTACAATATAAAAGGCACGCACGAACCAAAAAAAAAACAAGACAGTCGAATTGTATACCTCCTCCGTTCGGGGTTCGTCGGTCAAAAAGTACAAGCAAAGAATATACGTGGGTAATAAAATAAGTGCTATGCTATCTTTTTTGGTAATAGTGAACCTTCAACGATTTTCGCGACTAATGACACTCAAAAGTGTGAAATAAATACTTTTTACAAAAAATTGGACCAACGTTATTAGTTGGTGAACTGAAAAATACGAAATAATATTAATTCTAGTGGTGCCGGTACTTGTGAAGTTGATGCCAAAAGTTATAACTTCAAAATTAAGAGCACCAATAGAATTAATATTATTTCGCATTTTTCAGTTCACCAACTAATAACGTCGGTCCAATTTTTTGTAAAAAATTCTTATCAATTATACATTGTTTCGATTTTCATCTAAAATTGTTTATAACTTATTGAATATTTTATACACATTGCAATTTTATGTTGTTGTAAGGGGGAAGTGAAGTCGATTTTAAATTTAAGATAAAATACAGGGTGCTTCATTTAAAAAAATGTAACTTTGATCTGACACGGCGTTATATAACATTCTGTAATAATGTGACTAATTATAAAATATGAAACTCATAGTTAATTTTTTTGTAATTTTCGTACAAATATCAAACTAAATCCGTATTCCGTCGAAATCCAAAAGTTGTAGGGACACATATAAGGGAATATCTCTTTATCTAAAAACACATAAAAGTAAAATTGGTTCTTTTAAATGTCATCTGTCAGTTAACAAGTAGGTAGGTACCTAGCTCATAAATTCTACATCCATAAAAAGTTTGCGTTATATTTTTAGATACCCAAACAATTTGAAATTAGAAATATCTCGTGTTTGTCTCACAAAGAAGTCATTGTTTATCACAAAATATTTGGCATCACAGAACTTATATACTTATATTTATCATCTTATTATCTCCAGGCAGGCAGGTGTGTTGCTCGTCAGTCACAACGTCACATCACTCTGTTCGATTTCAACATACGAAAATGACTACGCTCTATATACAACTACTTAAACCGTTTGTTTCTTAATTTAAAACGAATTCTTTTATTTTTGGATTCGACAAGTCATGATTCATCCACTTGCAGTAGGAAATAAGACCAATGGCGGCGAGAGGACACATGACTCAGAATTTTTATTTTAAACCATTGCAAATGCGCTCATTTTTTAGAGAAATCTCTACATTTTACCAATTTTCCAACTGCGACTATGATTGCAAATAAATATTTCCTATAGAATATTGCTTTAATTTTCCTTTATAGGCTTCAATATAAAATTACTTGTATTAAATTTCAGAACCATGAAGGTTCCATTATAGAGGGACAAAAAATTTCGATTGCTGGATGTATAGGTACAAGTCATACTATGTACGTTTGATCTTCTATGGAAGTTTTCTAACCAATTTTGATGTTCTTTTTTATTCAAAACTCTAAAAGACACTCACCTATTCTCACTTGTCTCAAGATCTTTTAACATATGATGTTTGTTCTAAAATTTAAAATTGTGTCGTTCAATATTAAAAAGAATAGTATATCTACCAACTCTTGTTTCAGTTCTCTTTTTATAAATGCAGTCCTAGAAATCTTTACAACTATTTTTATTGTAAAAAGAAAATATTGCATTCAAATATATATGTGTTATACTATTTTTTATTACTGCGAAACGAATAGTGCTGAATTCTTTAGATGAACCTTGTTTTCCATTAGGTACCTATCTTTTATTTTTGAGTCATTAGAATATTCTTAATTTTTGTGTATGATCTAAAGAGCTTGCCGCTATTTTTTATAAAAAGTGACTTTATCTGAAGTCCATTATCATATTCATGAGTCCTGTGACTAGTGATTACCTGATAGAAGAAAAAACGTTTATTTGATAACAAAAATACCAAATCATCGCCATACTATCTGATACACAGCCTATTCGACATTTGTCTATGAATTTATAGATATTATAACCAATCAGTTATATCTGAAGTATAAGCTTTTCTTAAACAAAAACTAAAGATCCCACAAATATTACCTCTCATATTATGATCGTTATGTTGGTAGCAGTGCTATTTAGGGGCACGACGTGTACCTAACACATGGTATATCAATCAAGATCAGTTCCGAAACTTAGCCGCGCTCGATCGGATCGGTATATTTCTTCTCATTTGCCTACGGGGTGGTTGACAAACTATTATTTTGTGCATCAACAAGTGCATTTTCGAATCAACAAACTCCTGCATAAGCCACTATGACTAGGTTAGTGAAACAAATAAGTTTATAAACTTATGTAATTTCATTATCAACAATTAAAATTAATTTTCTTATTATTATTATTTCTTTTTTATTGCTAAAACGAATTTTCAAAGCATGGTGTATTAATACCATTATTATTTATATATTAACTACATATCATTTCCGTATGTTTATCGGTTCGGTACAATTTTGTCATAAATTTTAATCAGTCCGATGAACTTGAAACTTTAAACATATCTCATAACTTGATGACAATGCAATATTAGGATTAGTAAAAGACAAATAATAATAATTTAAAATAAAATATTCACAAAGTTTTTCAATCTAACTAAAAAGTATAAAATAATAATTATTAAACGACAAGAGTAAAGCGCATGCTAGTCATGCGTCAAATATAAATTATTACGCGCATCCTAAGAATGTGTTTATACTTAAGACAGTTAAGAAACATTGTATAGTTTTTTGATTTAATAAATCAGCCGTGCCCTCCGTTAATATTTTCTGATAGTATCTCAAGTGATAGGCTGTATGGGTGCGACCCCCCGAGGTCTACACTATGAACTTCCCAGTAAATCTGTACAGTAAATTAGCCTAAGACAATGTGTAACTATAGTAGAATTTCATAAAATACATAAATTCATAGTTTTCTTTGCGGTTTAACAAAATTAAAACGCAGGAATCCGATGGAATTTTATAAAATCTGATAATTAAAAAAATTCTTCGAAATTTGAAAGTACGAATGATACAATAGAAACATTTCTATAAGAAATATTCCTAATAAAAATAATCTCGATGGCCTGTAGTCAGCGGAAAGGTAAATTTTTCAAAATTCATTGAATTGAAATTTGAACAACCTTTTCATTGGTATACCTACATGTTATTACATAAAATTGTCGTATGTGTCATAGCCTTGCGGTTAGAGGTTTTTGTTTTGGCTGTTGAATATAGAGCAGATAGGGTTCGAGTTCCACTTCAAGGCAGAATTTTTTTTTTCGCCTATTTTTTTTCAATAAATATACTATATATTTTTTTAATCAGGGTCTATATTAAGATCTCCAGAAAATGCACAATTACATCAAATTTTTATTGAGTGTTCATGTTTTATCAATATTTGTTATTTTTCCTTATTAATTTTTATTTTTTTACCTGTGTATTTTACTTTGAACAAAAGTTGTAGGTACTGATTATATCTATAACCCAAAATTATTTTTGATGATATTTACACTACGGCTCTTTTTTGATCATTTTTTTAAATGTTTGAATGGTCGCCATTTTGAAAGTACTTACCCGATATTGCCCAATAACGAACTCGACCGAGATATTTGAGAGATTGATTTTTGTAGCAAATTTGAACTTGATACCTTCAAAACTGCGACCTCTATCGTGTTAACAAATTTCGTAATATCCCATATATATATATATATATATATATATATATATATATATATATATATATATATATATATATATTTTTTCGAAACTCAAAAGTGTGAACGATCGCAATAGGTACATTTCTATAAGAAATTTACCTAAAAAATGGCAGCCTTCTTCTCTCCTTAACTCTTTATCACCTAAACAAGATGCATTATTCTAAATATTTATTTGCATTTCTAGTAATTAAAATGCAGTGATAGTTTTGAATAGATAATTTGGATACACAGACAATCAATTTAATTTTAAGAGTACCTAACCACATTTTAATTATTCTGTTTAATTTAATTATTAAACCAGTAAAATACTTTCAACACTTTATTTTTTAGCATCGACTTTCGAAACCCTGATGTTGGTAAACCAGCAAACTTGAAGAACTCAGCTGTACTGAGAATGCTGGAAGAAGAAGAAAACCGTCAACGAAATGGTTTTGGGCCAGGTAATACTTGAATCATTTATACTATAAAAGAAACAGAAGTTATAGAAATACGTAAGCTGGAAACTATATTTGCATTTTGAGTACCACTCCATGATGCATTTCAATAGCGCCTAACGTTTCTGTCAATATATGATTGTCTTAAAAAAATTCAAAACTTGAACAATATGAACAAATTTTAAAATTAGAGTATTTAATGCTAATATATTATATAATTCTTAAAATTATGCTTCCGAATAAAACCATATTTTCACGTCAACAGGACAAGCATTATTTCGATCTGGTTAGAGAGAAAAGTAGTTGAAAAATACTAAAAATCCAATATAATGAAAATATTAAAAAAGAAAAAAGAGTCACTCCAGATTATATCTTCTCTCATTCTAATTTGATAATCTGTCAATGGATATACAGACTGAGATCATGATACTAGGACAACAAGATAATATGCTCAATCGGTGAACGCTTTTAAGACAGTTGCGCGCATGTCGTCAGTCCGTGACAAAACGGGAAAATCGAACATAAATATCGACATATTCTGGCAAATTTAAATTATATTTTACTTGATCTTGGTTCATTATTCCCTCGATATATGGCAATGTATCGCAGAAGCCACAAACATAACAATAAATTAATTAAGTTTTAATTTTTTTTTGGATTTATCCCATAGATTTATCTATCCTCTATCCAGCAAACTATTAATAAGCTCTCAAAAACTGAACTTATTGAACTAAATACTTTCAAAGGAATGTTTGAAAATAGTTTGTGGACCTCATGACAATTAAGTATGAACATGATATTTCACTTTAACAGGAGCTAAAATATTTCCTACACACCACATATGAAGAAGGGGAATATTGAACAGTGATTAAAAAACCAAAATATGTTAAATTTATTTTTGTTTCCAATGCAGATTTGATGTACCTAACCTTTATGTTCGTATAATAAAATAATAATACAGCTATCAACTCGGTCTCTGGAAGAATGCTAATGTTAATTAATCTATCTGCAAGTATGCTTTTGTGGAAACCCCGTAAATCCGAACATATTTTGATGAATCATAGAAAAGCATTATATTTCTTCAACCATTTAAGATTTGAGCATCCAGAAGGTTGTAGCAACTCTTGGTTTTAATCTTTTCATACTACCTACTGATCTAATTATTTATGGAATTCAAAATATAATTAAAATGGTGATTTCGAGATGGAAACACATCAAGCGTTGTGTTGACCAGTTCTCAAATTTCTGATACGTAATTGGTGCGTTTAAAGGTTCGGCTATTTTCGATTGGTTTTGTTAAACAGAACGCTTGCTGTGTTTTGAATCTCGAAATTATCATAAACGAATGTATTCTAACCCATTATCACGTGGCTGCGAACACCTATCAGAGCAAATTAAGATGCTGATGTAGGCAAAGTATATCCATCAAAATATTGACCCCGATGTACAGATTACGATATCCAAATGGTATGATATCAAAGGAATAGTTTTATAAACTTTATCGCAGGAATTTTTTTTATGATTTCTTTTATCTACCAGACTTTTTTCAGTATTAGTCAATAAGTCATTCTATAGGTAACGAACGTTATATATCGAAGCCAGTTCGAGAAAATATTAAATGGCCTCCACCGGATTACGAAGAAAAGAATAGGATTAAATCGAGTTATAAAGATGTTGTGATACCAGGTAAAAAACTGTACGACTGGGCATGCGCATATATTTGTCTTGTGTTACTATTTCATTCATCACCCCCACTATTTTTTCCGTGTTGATCAAACTGATTTATGATCCTGCTATATGGTGAGAACAGGAACAGCTAAGAGTCGCTAAGTGTTTTCACATGAGCGGATAGGAATATCACTTTCGGCGATTACCAGTCGAAGTTTTGTGTTCAAGTGTACGTATTATTAATATAGTGTTTTCAGGTGCTAAATCATTACAGATTCAAGTGGTCAGCTATCTTAGTAACACAACATTGCGCAGTAAACAAGCTATAGCCATTCTATTCTTAGGCGAATATTTTGCAATAAGATTATATTTATTATTCAAGCCACTGTCGTAGGTACTTAAAATTGCACTAATATTTGCAAACTTTTTGATAATAACGTACTCTCATAAAGTGATCGATACCTATAAAAAGTTGAACTTATCAACAAGTGACGGATAAATAACCCAGGTCGTATTTCAGGTTTTATGTAGGTACATATTCAATTACTCAAATAAAGCCCACTATCTCACATACTTTAAGTTTTGACTATATAGCAACAATATGGTATACGACTTTAGGTAGATATCTAAAAAATGTTTAATAACTTGGATTTTTGACCACTTTCGGTGTTGTTTTTTTTCTATAATTTTTTTTTGTTGATTGCATGAATTAACTTTTTTGTAAGTAACTACTTATATTTTTTAATATGAGGATTATCTTCCAACAAATAAAATCTTTTTGCGGCGAATGAAAGCGATAAATGTCTATATAGTCATCTACTCACCTATACTTTTAAAGCAGTTGTTTGCTAGCCATTATCGTCATAATAGTTTTAGGAAAATTTTATCTAAAAGATTGCAGTAAGGGTGGCCCGCACCATGATTTTTCCTTAAAATTTCAAATAAAACAAATAACGAGTGGGCATCTTTTATTTTATGGCGATATTTGACAAATGTTGTACTACTTAGAAACCATATAGGCAATCAAAATTATTTTTAACGACATATATGTGACTTTTTGGAATATTTTGAAGAATTTTGAAGCTACTTGGAAAACGTAAAGGGACCCAAAAAAACTCATTCGAAGTGTGCCATATAAATATGAGAACATATCTTCGCATGTCTTTACTTAAATCATCTGATATTGTCCATACAAATATTTTTTTTTACTTTGGATACTTTAGTTATTGAAGTGAATTTATAATTTTCGAACTCATCATCAGTTCTCATCTTCTGTTCCTATTTGGCTCATTTTTGATCGACGAACCCCGAACGGAGGAGGTATACAATTCGACTGTCTGTTGTTGTTCGCGCCTTATATATATATATATATATATATATATATATATATATATATATATATATAAACGTGCTCCGATTTTGATGATTTTTGATTCATTTGAAAGAGAAGACTTGGAAATTGGTCCCATTTTCGTAAAAACTCAAACCGAAATCTCCTTCCCTCCGAAAACCGCCCCGAATGGGCTGTAGGGGGCAAATTTTCTCGAAAATCGAAAACTCGAGATGCCAGAATTAAAGATAGAACAATATCCGGATACGATTAAATTGAACATTTTCTCCTTAGAGTAACGGTTTTCGAGATAAGCGGTGGTAGAATGGTTAAATCTAAAATATTTGAGCGTATTTCCGCTGTGATGTTCTGAGATCTCTACATAATAAGGACAAGCAAAGTATATACGTAGGTAATAAGATATTAGTGGTGAACGTTTTGTGACCAACGTTACACTCAAAAGTCTGAAATAAATACTTTTTTACAAAAAATTGGACCGACATTATTAGTTGGTGCACTGAAAATTACGAAATAATATTAATTCTATTGGTGCTGGTACTTGTGAAGTTGGTGCAAAAAGTTATCAATCTAACTGAAACTGCACAACTTCAAAAGTAACAGCACCAACAGAATTAATATTATTTCGTAATTTTCAGTGCACCAACTAATAAAGTCGGTCCAGTTTTTTGTAAAAAAGTATTTATGTATCTCTTGCTTTAAAAGATGTAATCTTGTCTTAATTTACGTGAATCTAATTAAATTCTGTATTTGAATAATTTTCACTTAACTGTTTAACAGCTTCAATTAAAGCAGGCCTGTGAGACTTATGTTTGAAATATTTAAAATATAGCTTTTGAATTTCTAGATTCAGCTTGGAATTGAATCTAAAACATCTTTCTATTCCGACAACTGAAGGGGAATATGATGCAATGACATATGACATGGACATGACAGAAAAGATTTTAAAAAAATCACAAATAATATCAATACACACCTTATATAGCACATTTATATTTTTTATGTTGTATTTATATAACAGAGGGGTACAGCAAAGAAATGCAGAGACATCGTTCACATTTGCAGCCTACTTCGAATAACATTTTTGGATCACTCGATATAATCATCTTGCTACGTATGACATGACAAGGTAAAGGTATTCAAATCTCAAGAATTCAAGAAGATATTGATATCTATATGATTGAATACAACCGATAAGATGTCTGTCGATTCTAGGTTCTCAAATTTTGTAGATATTTCATGAAAATTCATAAATTTTATTTATATTAAATCAAAAAAAAATATATCAAAAATAAATTTGGATGCACATAATGTTTTTAATTGCTCATGGACATTCTACACAAAAACAGTTGGAAGACTCCATACCTTTCTTCGGCTGCTACTAACTTTATTTTAATTGTTACTAGATTATTTCTTTGGCAATACAAATACCTCTGTTATTTGATCAAGGCGGCTGCGAACATGTGGGAGATTACCTTAACCAATATAGGAGAATTCAGTGACTCTACTCATTCAAACAGTGTATAGACAAAATATGAATTTTATTCAAGTGATATTTATATATATGCTCATTTAAGGAAAGTAGCGTTGTCTTTTATGTGTGCATCATAATATCATAATTAAAATTATAAATCAATATAAGTTTTAGAGGTTACGTTAAGTGGTACAACATCACTCTTGAAGGTTTATTCTAATGAACGTATATATATATATATATATATATATATATATATATATATATATATATATCATATATATAATATATATAAATATATATAATAATATCAAGAAAACCTGTTATATTTTTCTTTTGATGCATAGAATATTCCAAATAGTCAATTTTCATTATTTTGAGGTCTTTGATCATCAAATTTTTCTAATAGGTGGACCTATTATAACTTATGAAAAAGAATATAATAAGTTGTACAACCTTATATCTCAGGTTGTCAGCTAATGCTGTGTAACCCAAATCCATAAGAACGAACCTCTTATCTTTGTGTGCAAACTCAAAAAAATTATTTAATCATTCATAGAAAATAGATAAAAAAGAGTAAAATTTTAAAAGAAAAGGTATAACCGCTTAATACAGGGCATAAAATAACTGATAGTGATTCATCAATTAATAAATTATTGAGACAATAATTGAGGTCATTTGCGAATCTATTACGGGAGCCTTCGCCAAAAATCGTTGAAAAAAAAATATAAATTCTACATAAATTTATCATTACCAAAATACTTTTGCAGATATGTTACTGTATATATAAATAAATTTATAGCTCTATGAAAAATGTATTTTTCTTTTCTAGGTGCCAAGAGAGTTGCTTGGCCACCACCGAACGAATCTGGGCCTGATAGCCCATACGTAGAACAAAACGCAGTTCAGACACAGGTTGGCATTAATCTTTGACTAAATTCGAATTCACTCAACTAACTATATACATATGAACAATAATTTTCAATTAAAATTGTTAACAAATAATTTAAATCTAATTTGTTGACAGTCTATAATATAAATCTATTTCATTGATAATATCTTACAGAAATTTTGGTTTCGGTTTGTAGAGTAAATATAATACTTTTTGGTTGCATTTAACCAACTTCTGTACTAATCTACACTTATAATGTCGTCTTTATAGTTTGCCATAGTAGATAAATAATCATTAGTAATAATAATGGTTAAACTGAAATTCTAAATCAAATATTATCCCAAATCCTCTACATATCGATTCCAAAATATAATTCCTGTTAACCCAAAACATTGAACATTTTTGTCGCCAGGGTGGACCTCAATATCCTTCGGTCTTACAGCAAAATAACTATCACGCCCCCGCAGCTGCTCTAGCCCAAAACCGTACACCCCTGAAGCCCTTAGACGTCCGATCTCCAGGCGGTGCTTCTCCGTTGGCTTCCCCAAAAATCAACCCAAGTCCTCAGGGCTTCAGACCCACCACTCCAATCAAAGGCTGGGCTCCTGTCCATTCGCCAGTTCAATCTCCTTCTCAGCCCTCCTGGAAGCAACCATCCACTCAATATTCCTCCGCCCACCAGCCCGTGTCTCAACAAACTTATTTGGGGCAACAGTACCAAACTGCTCCCACCCAACAAGCTGAACCTCAACAATATCAGTCTGAGCAACAACAGTCCTATCAAACTACTCAACAGTACCAATATAAAAATACTCAAATAAATCAATCCATCTTCCAACAACCCTCTCCTCAGTTGGTCCAATCTACCCAGCAATACTTCCCATCTTCCCAACCTCAGTATCAATCTCCTCAACATCAAGCTCCTCAATATACTCCTAAACAGGAAGCTGCTCCAACTCAGGTACGACTTCTTAAGAAACTTGTCATCAGAACGTACACTTTTTCAAACTACTGTATAAAATAAGTTCTCTAATGTAAAAGCTATGTGAAAAAAATGTGGGAATGAAATGCTTTTAAATTTTTTTTATCGAAAATTGTAACTTAGGCCTTCATCCGTATGATAATACTTACAACTTCGTTAACTTCGAAATCTAAAATTTTTCAAATAATGTCGAACTTAAATGTTTATATAATTTTCAATTTTCAAAAAAGTTTTCCCCTCCATCTAACTTTTTCAGTAAAAACGTCATTTTGTATTTTGTGATGCTTAATCAAAAAGAAATGATTGGATATCAATAAATAATGTGTTGATTATTTTTTGTTTTATGTTGCGAGCATTTGAGTATTGTTAAAGATTTTCATGGTGTCCCCGACCGACAAATGTGGCATCTACGAACTTTTGTCTTTGCGAGTACATGTATATCAAAAACTATATTACACTGTATACCAACATAAATTTCAGACAGAGAAAAAATAATTTAACTTCTTAAAAGCATTTTACGTATTGTTTGAACACCATAAATAATTAATATATGAATTGTAGTAAAAATAAAATTAATTAATTATTTGTAATCCATAAATGTAGCACAGCATATCAAAGTTGTTTGCTTTTGCAAAACCACCAATCTCCATGTTAAATAAATATTCAAACTCAAAAATATATATATACAGGGTTATTCAGATTCGATGCTCACCATTGAGATCTCGTAAACCGTGAGAGCTACGAAGAAGGTTAAATTGGGGCAAAGTTGCGAAATACAGTAGGGGTTAATATGCCACAAAAAGATTTGAAATATCATTTTTCGTTTTTGAGATTTTTTGAAAAAAACTAATTTTCACATTTTCTTATTTCTTTATTAACTTGATTGTTATGCAACGAATTGAAAAACCAAAAGCACTTCTCCACGCTAACTTTTTCTGTTGTATCCAGTTGTGCTCAACAGTTTTTGGTACAACGTTTCGTCAATTTACAACCATCATCAACTAAAAAGAATTAAATACGGACCTGGATTTTAAAATTGCTTTTCTGATTGCTATTTCAATAACATAAGAGTGGGGGTATTTCTTGATATTATAACTTATTTCCCATTAAAATCCATAATAAGTAAAAAAAAACTTTACGGGCCAGGGCATGGTTTGGACATGAGAACTGAAGAATTTATTTTTCGACATAAATTAAAACAATTAATGAGAAAAACAACAAAAAACAACAATCACAATGAAATAATTTACAACAAATTTTCGAAAACACCTCCTTCTTGTTCAATGCACAAGTTAATGCGTCGATCGATATTATTAATAGCACGACTGATGTCGCGTCATCTTAATATCGCAAATGCATTTAAAACTCCTGCACGTAATTCCTCGTCGTGGTGTATGGGGTCAGCATATGTTTTAAGTTCCACATAAGTAGAAATCGAGAGGCGATAGATCAGGTGACCTCGCAGGCCATTCAACTACTCCTGGGTTTCCAATCCACTGTCCAGGAAATTCTCTGTGCAGGAAGTCTCCCAGTACTCTTGAGTTATGGGGAAGTGCTCCATCTTGTTGGAACTAGAGAGTAAGAAGTTGTCCGATTGAAAAAATTTCTAAATAATTGGCAAAGTAATTTTCCAAAAAATTCAAATAAGCAGCCCCATTTAAATTATTCCCGTAAATAAACGGACCTATTACTTCACCGTTTAAAATCCCGGCCCACCAATTGAAACCAAAACGAACTTGGTTTCTATTTTGTCTGTTATGGTGTGGGTTCTCTACAGCCCAGAAATTTTCATTATTTCTGTTGAACATTCCGCAGTTGGTGAACTTGCTTTCGTCGGTTCACATCATGGAATTCAGAAAATCACCCCTTAAATTGATTTGTTGTCTGAGCCAGTTACACCAAGCTAATCGCCGTCAATTGCCAGGTACCAGCCTCTGAACGTGAATTTTCCGGGAATTCTTGAAGATAAGCTTCACTGGCACGTACAGAATTTCTGTGGTGTATGAAATACAGTCTCAACATGTCACAATTGTCTTCATTTGAGTAACTCATATTTAAATCCAAACTGACAGTTCAACAAACTCATATATATGACATAACAAAGGTATTTGTTTTTTTATTTCCAAGGCATATCGGATATTCTTGACAAAAATAATAATTATTATTAAGGCCTACATAAATTTTCAAATGCTTGGTCAGTAATTATTCTAAATAGCATGTTTCTTCGGTTTTCATTGTGAATGCTGTCATTTGTTTTTCTCAATAATTGTTTTAATTTATATCGAAAAATAAATTCATTTCCAAACCATGTTCCGGCCCGTAAAGTTTTTTTATTTATCAACAATTTTGATTGGAACTAAGTGATAATATCAAGAAATACCCTCACTCTAATGTTATCGAGATACGTAGCAATCATAAAAGCAATTCTGAAATCCAGGTCCGTATTTAAATCTTTTTAGTTGATGATGGTTGTAAATGGACGAAACGTTGTACCAAAAAATGGTGAGCACAACTGGATACAACAGAAAAAGTTACTATCGAGAAGTGCTTTTGGTTTTTCAATTCGTTGCATAACAATTAACAATCAAGTTAATAAAGAAATAAGAAAATGTGAAAAATTGTTTTTTTCAAAAAATCTCAAACACGAAAAATGATACTTCAAATTTCTTTGTGGCATATTAATCCCTATTACATTTTGCAACTTTTCTCATATTTAACCTTCTTCGTAGCTCTTACGGTTTACGAGATTCCAAATTACTCTATTTTTTATTAAGTATCGCTTACTAACAAATTATGAATACTGCATACTTCCCGTATTTCCAGAAGTGAAAAGTCGTTATTGTTGCAGTTAGACAGAAAACTCCCTAAAAGCCACTATAGCAAAATTGTGAAGTAGTTAACACATAACATCGTAGGCCAGTCACAACGTACCCTGTCTATATATTTATGGAAATATTAGAATAATCAAATTTGGAGTCTCTGAATAATACATAATCAAAGTCAAAAATCTCTTTATTTTGAAAATACATGTAGTTAATAAAATGGCGTACATAACAAGATGAAAATATAACTCTGATTTTGAAAGAAAAAGAAATATAACAAATACTTCATATTATTTTTGTACCCAGCGAATCTGGGTTCTAATTGAAAAGTTAGCTGCATAAATTCCAATATTAAATCTCAAACAACTGACCACTATTACATCTATCATTATTGATTCATATAGAACTTTATTCGCATAGGAAATTTAGGAATATAGGAAATGCGACCCTGAATTGAATTCGAAATTAGAGTGACATTCATTTAACTTATACATGCTCAGCCAAGTAAATCATTTAAGGTAATTATTTAACAGTCTGTACAAGCTGGTGATTTTGTAGATACATATTTGATGAAATTGTCAGCGCAGCTTTGCCGCCAATTTCAGGTGGTAGGCACGGCCAATTTGCTTCAGAATTTCCTTTGCGAATCTAATTTTATATGAATATATATTCTTCTCTAAAATATAAATAGACAAATAATATATATTCTTTGTTTTATTTTTAGGTAGCACAAAGGCCACAGCCATCAAGATCTGTGGAACCTCCACCATCTACCATTACTCTCCGACCACAGGCTCCGGTTAGCCAAGCTCCTCCACCAGTTTTCAATTCTCAACCAGCCACGGCTACTTTAAAAGGTTAGTAACATCATCTTTTGGTTCTTTAGATTAGTCAACTAAATTCTGCTTATAACATTTACTCATAATTTCAAAATTTAACAAAAATATGGTCGTAATCACCAAATGCTTTGGTATAGTGAATACAAACTCCATTTATTCAATGGTCATGTTGTATTCTGGGTGATATTTCTGAATTGATATGGAATAACTATACAAATATACAATATCCATATTCTAAAACTGATCTCAGAAATTTAATGAAGGCGCAGAATGGCGATATGCATATTTCTCATTTTGAATAAGAATTGTATCGGTGCAGCAATCAACTTCTAAAATTCAATGAAGCTGTATGAACAGTAATTTTTTTTCTTTACCTGTGTTTTGATATGGATAAAATATATGGTTCGTACGATTCTTTCCAATTATTTATATTTTATTTCTGGAAAATGAAAAATACATTGTTGCAGCAAAGCTACCAAATTTAAAACAAGAACACAAGACCGTCTCATACGTTTTTAACCCTGTTACATGTCGTTTTACGTTGATACGTTCAGATTAACACAGGTAAAAGTCTAATAGATATCGATTTCATTATTCCATACTCGTATGTCACCTACATACCTATGTGAAGCTACATTCGACATATTACTGGAGTAGATTATGAGAAATATAGTATTTATTTGTGGTTTTATAGTAATATAATTGCTGTGTTGTCAACTTAATTGCACTTTCGGTTTTGCTAATATCGCACTTGATGATAGTCCCCCAATAAGCTAACATCAGCATTGCAAAAATGAGCAGAATTTATTTTTCCAAATATCAAAAATATATTCATTCCAATCAAATTCCATATTTTCTAATTTTCGTATCATCATCATAAAGTTTTGAAGTTGGTCTCGTGTACCAACTTCAAAACAATGATTTTTACATTGTGTATTGTTATTTTATTCTTTTTAGTGCACCATCTCCTAGTTTTTTTTATTATTTATGTATAATCATTTTTTTTCTTGTATATACCTTTTAGTTTTTTTAGTCATGTACAAATATTACCAGCTGTTATCTCTTTTTAAATTTTAAAATTATATTATGAAATAATAATTATTATTTTTGAAATACTATTATTACATATGTTGATTATAACTTAAAGTAGGGCTGGCATCAACCGTGATTTACGAAAAATAAAAATATTACATTATTTAGCGAATGGTAATGTAGGTCAAAACTCATGCAGATGAAGTTTGTCGTCAAATTAGTGGGGCTCGAACGGATTGTTATTCCCTCAATAAATAGCTTCCAAAAAAACATCTATTCTTAATTTACATAAATGTCAGCTCAAGATATTTGTGAAAATATTTATTCGTAGACATTTAGATAAATTTAAAAGATTTTGTTTAAACTTAAGGTTTAAAATATATTAGAAACTATCTAGTAAACCAAAAAAGTTTCGAGTACCTTCCTAATCAGATGAATCAATAGGTATAGGACATTCATATTTGCTGCTTACATATATGTACTATCAAATCAAATTTCAAACCAGCAGAATGTGTGTGACCCTCGAGGTCCATATGACGAGCTTCCGAGTAGATCTGAAAATATACGGACGAACATAACAACTCAATACGAATTTGCAGTAGTTGTTAGCTGTTATTATAGATCTTCATTTTCAAAATTAAAATATTTCACTGATTAGTAAATAAGCGAAAAAAAACTGTTTGCGCGGATTTGAACCCGTCTCTCCACTATGACGCTTGCCTATCAGTACGTAACGATGCTCCTATCCACCAGGCTACCGCACACATGCATCTTCTACGGTAAGGACGTGTATCTAACTTTCCGCTACAGGCTGTTCGAATTTTCTTAGTTTTTAAATTGCTGTTAAAAATCAGCTAACGTGACTAGCCTGGAAACTTTTTCATTTCATAAATACTCAATTACCCGGCGAATGAGCCCACCCCCATATTAATATCGTCATTGGTTCGCAAGATAATGGAGACGAATTCCGAACGTACATACGCACATACTCACACACACAGACATCTCGTTATCTGGATTCTGTTGACTGAAACGTGGAGATATGCAAAAGCTGGGGATTCAAAAAATCGGCCCTATTAACATGCGCAACTTCAACTTTATTTATCTAATAATTCTACCGTGATTTTTGTAAGCATTTCGAATGATATTTGATTAGAAATATCAATGCACGTATACAGAATAGCAAACAGAGCTCCTTCGTACAAATTTTTAGTAAACTTATTCTGAAGGCTTACAGAATCGAGCCGCATATTATAATTAATTATTATCTCTTTTACAATTCTGAGATTATCCCCGAAGCGCTCACAATCACCTGACAATGTTACTACGGTTTCTAAGCTCAAAGACTAGAAACACTTGCCTATATAACCAGTCGACTAGTCACTGAAGAAGATTTACAATTTATATAGCAATGAAGTCACTCTTGTCAGTGTTCCGTACCATCATTATTAATAGATTTCAGTGGCGGCTCGTCAGAGGAGGAATCAAAACTTCATTTTTATAACAACTTTTCTGTCTTATTTCTATCTTCATAAATTATTTTTGATCAAAGTATACGATTCGAACATTAATATAATTTGCCCTTTTCCAATCCGAAAAATTCATCGAAAAAATTCAAAATGCAGTATGCGCTATAATAAATACACGGCTGTGTGCGCACGCACTCGGCAGCTAGCTGCCTCTGGCTGTGTATTTTGCACCACTGAATTCCGGCCTTGTATATGCATCGGCGTTTCTTATTCGCCCAAATCTAAATTTCTGGTCGCTATAGGCAGCTAGCGGCAGGCTGGCAGAACACAGGCAATACATCCAAGCTTGTCATAGTTTCATAGTTTTGAGAAAGATTGGAGAGATCAATCGATTGTATCGATATATTAGTCCATAGTAGTCAACCTGGTAGTGACGGTAATCCTATTTTATTATTAGCTCCGAATTAATAGTTGGTTATTATTTTGAACTTCTTAAAAATGAGTAATACATCTGGCATAATCACATCGGAGTTCGACAAAAAAGTATCTATTAAACAAATTAGTTGACCATTGACCAACACCATCAATGCCATTATTAGTCATATCACTCGGAGGTAGAAAACGAAATGGAGTATTTTCTGAAAATAATTATCAGAGGATAAAATGAATAGCGGCTTCAATAACTAGAAATAAATTGTTTTGGTGGAATTGTCTGTTGTTTACAAATGAAACATCGTCAGTTTGCAGTGAAATAGGTTTAGATTTTTTGATAATTTACAAAATTTGTCTCTGCAATAAAAAGACATGACAAATCGCAGGGGCATATATTTTCGTAAATTAAAATTGAGATTTTTGGCCAACAAAACATAGTTTAGATTCGAATTTGATGCATGAAAAAGAGATTGAAAATTATAATTTCCAAGTTCGTGAAAATCGTGCTATTTAAAAAAAAAAATTATGCATTTATTTAGCAAGTCAGGAATGTGCTTTACGAGGACACGATAACACGAGGAATTTTTAAAGAATTCATTGATCTCTTAGAAACTTATGATTCAAAGTTATAGCAGTTTTTAAACGAAGGTACCGTATTTAAGGGATCTTCAAAATTATTTAATTGAGAGTATAACTACGGTCATTAAAAACAAAATAGAGAATGAATTATTTATGAATATTTTTTTTATTTCATAGGAGAATAGGGCGAAAATAAAAAGTAATGCGCCGCTGCAATACCGCAAGGTGGTGTGGAAATTGCAAAGTACATCATTTTGTTCATATTTATAGGTATAAGATCAGCCTCCTCTAGTTCAAACTTCACGAGCCGCCACTGATAGATTTGGAAGTCTTGCAGCTTTTCAGAGGCGTTGCAAAATTACTTGAATTTATAGACTCTTGGTTTTTGGTGTTTCGTTATTTCAATAAATATTTTTTACAAAAAACGGCCTACGTTATCAGTTGGTGCACTGAAAAGTAAATAATATTAATTCTATGGTGCTATGGTACTCTTGAAATTGTGCAGTTGCAGTTAGATTGAAAACTTTCAACGCCAGCTTCACAAGTACCAGCACAATAGAATTAATTTTATTTTGTAATATTCAGTGCACCAACTAATAACGTCGGTACAATTTTTTGTAAAAAATATTTATTTCACACTTTTTAGTGTCACATTTGACACGAAAATCGTTGAACGTTCACCATTATCCATGTATACTTTGCGTGTATTTGCTATTATTCAGAAATCTAAAAACATTGTCGCGAAAATACGCAAATTATAAACTTAATCACTGATTTAACTTAAAATCGTAACTCTATGAAAAAAATATTCAATATAAATGTTGCTACAAAACTACAAATATGATCTCATCATTGATTTTCAATTCTCAAATTTTCAATTTTCGAAAGAAATTGCCTCTTCCACATTGTGAAAATACACATATTTCAAATTTTAACGTCGCAGAAGCTCGAAAACCGTAGCTCTTTTGGAAAAATGTTCAATATAAACATTTCCGGATATTTTCTTATCTTCAATTCTGCCGTCTCGGATTTTCGATTTTTCGCTATCGAGAGATTTTACTTTGGATAGTTTTAGTATCATTATTATATAACTTTTAAAAACAATGACTTTGACAATGCCGAATCCATTTATAATTAAAATCTATTTGCTCTTGTTATGTTTTTAAGTTAGTTCGCAATACCTTTTTTCTTAAAAAACAAACAGAAACGCAGATATATTTTCGAACTTTCGTTTACTTTTTCAATAAAAAACCAATAACTATATATTAATTACTATCAATAGCTTTTTTACGAAAACGATATACGATCTCATGCATTCCAAAGTATTACGTTAGCTAAATAATGTAATAAACCAACTGCAACTACGTCATGCTTTCTAAAAATAAGTACCTCGTTTATGAACCCTAGTACATATATTTTATTTTCTCCTTTTATAGTCAAAGTTAGTGAAAGAAATCTACGTGGAGACCAAAAATGGCCTCCAGAACCTGTGAGGGAGAAAATGTTACAGGAAGCCGAAAATATACATAATAGTAATAGTTTCCTTTCTCTTGAAGGTGGAAAACATCTCCGCGGAGACCTCAAATGGCCTCCGGAAACCGTAAAGGTGCAAGCCGAAGAAGAGAACAGGTTGCGCTTAGAGCTAGCTAGAGGCCCAGTTTTCAGGCCAAAGAGACCAAATAAGGATTATAGTCAATTTTTTGAAAAACATGCTCTTAACAGTACGTATCCGGGATATAAGATACCTCCAGGAACGCAGTTTTATAGACCCGCATAAGATCAATTTCTATAAGTACCTATCTACTAATGCACAAATATTATATCGTTCTGTGAAATAATAGATACATAAATGATACTTTACGATATATGTCATAAGTTGATAATTTCAAGAATTATAAAATTTCTAATACATAAGATTAGTATAAGATGCTACGTTTGTGATAATCTTGCTGAACTGATAATGCTGTATCTACCTAACAAGTTTTTGCTACAACACTCAGTGACATAGCTTATTACAAAATGGTTAACTAAACTGTGTATAATGTATATTTTGTGTATATTATCTATTATTATTACTTTATAATACTGTTATAATAAATATAAATATATATGCACATAAATGTGAACAAAAAAATGAATGAGCGTAAAAACATTAAACGATTTATTAATACCGCTTTAGCGATGTTTTATTGTACAAAAACGAACACGAGCTTATATTATTGACGATCTGATATTGTATTTGATTTGTACCATGTGAAAAATGTAATAAAATAATTCTAAATGAATTTTAAAGCATTTCAATTTTACCTAGTATGAATGTATAACCAAGAATTATAAACTCTGGAGTGTGAAGCCAATATAAAAACAAAACTAAAAATTACATATATACACACTAGGAATTGTCTAGTTGACCGATACTTCATTTCATGAAATACGATGTGTGAGAGTGCCTTGCATTGAGTGAAACCAGTCGCAGTAAAAACCACTAAATTCAATACTAGGATGGAGATATGCCATTTTTTTCCTACAAAGATCCCTTACAATGGATTCCTACTGGTAAGGTAAAAACAGGCAAAGACGAGAATAAATTTTCCACTGAGAGTATCATCTTGCGGATATATACAGTATTATAAACTTTCAATCAAAAAGTCACTGAAACGGAAAATCTATTTTCTTTTCTACTTGAATTATAGAAGAAAAAATAAAAAACTGTGGGTATAACTAAACTAAATAAAGTAAAAATATCTAAGACTATCAAAATTTATCTTAATTTCTGTACGACTATATTTTATACCTCTTCTGGCTAGTATATACAGGGTCCCGACGTTTTCATAGGGACAGTATTGCTATTTCTTGAACGGTAGGAGATAGAAAGATGATTAAATTAGAGAAAAAGTTGCGTAATTTATACCTCTTCAATATTCCAGTTTGCCAATTGAAAACATTTGATCTGTTCCTAATATATTTTGAAAATACTGAAAATCGGCGATTTTGTTTTTATTAATATTATCAATTGATACTTGGAGGAGCAAATTGAAATTTTGTACATAAAAGTAATACACCAAGACAAAGATGATGGGATTCTTAGATTTTTTTATTTCTTTCATTTTCAAAGATGCCATACAACTTTGTCCTTTGGGCGCCATATTCGTATTCAATTTAATGAAGCTAATAATTCCCTCACAACTATGTATAACATATAGACATTTGAAAGCAGAAAGATACAGAAAACCGATAAAAATAGTTTATTAATGTGTTAGGCCATGATTAGAAAACAGAATATTTGAACATAGTAACAGAACTCTGTTTCGCCAATTTGGAAGCAAGCTAATAAATACACACACCATCATTTATGAAACTAACTTGTTGCGTAATAAACTGCTATACTTCAACAGTTGACTCATTTGATGATATATAATATACTCTATACTTAATCTAATACTTCTGGCCCATACGCTATATATATCACAGCTAATTGTTCGCGGCGTTTCTTCTCCAGACCAATCAAGAGAGAATGCTTCTCTTCTGATTTCTAGAAAAATTATTTATCTATTTAATAGATACAGGTGGGCGTTTCTAGAAAAGTGCGCCTATTGGATTCGCTACGCTTCTAGAGCATCATCTCTATCATTATTGGAATGGACAATTCTCGGTTTGCCCCCAGCAGCCTTCTGTATCCGATAAGTGACATCGTTCACTTGCTCAGTACTCGATACGGCCCCTCCCAGAAAGTCTGTAATTTCGAAGATAGCTCACGAAGTTTATGTGGACTGAAGAGTCAAACCATATCGTCCTGATCGTATCGCTTTGACGGCATTATATCGTACGCATCTTTTATCCGGTCGCTCGCTGCCTTAATTTTGTGCCGTACTCGTTTATGGCACTCGTTCATCTTCTCGCGTAGACATGACACATAATTATCTCCTCCCACAGCTTCTCCTTGTTTACAGCCGAACTTTAGGTCACAATGAAGTCTTAATGTTCATCCAAATACTATACTGACAGGTGAGTGGCCGGTTCTCTCATAGATAACAGATCGGTACGCAAGTAGGACCAGATGCAGTCAGTCGTCCTACACCTTCTGATGATACCACCTTCGCTAGGTATCGACGGATGGTCCTGTTCATCCGCTCAACCATTCCATCAGATTGTCGATATAAAGCAGTCTTGCTAGTCTTCCGGATACCCAGCTTAAACCTTTTAGAAGAGGGTGGATTCAAAATCCCTTCCTTGATCGGAATGATACTTATTTCCAGCATCGGATTCAGGAAAAGGCCCAGTCGCATCGATGGCTATACGGATCAATGGATTCCCTACATTATACTGCCGCTTGGGTGCCTTTTGTCGTATCTGGAATCCATTGCTGGCAGCACAGGCGACACATTTTCTGCACCAGTTTGTGACATCATCTTCAGGTTGGCTCAATAAAAACTTTACCACACCTTAGACAATGTTTTTAGTAACTCCGAGGTCCCACATGTTGTACCATTGCTGATCTCTCGCAGAATTTCAGGAGCCCTACCGCTGCTGCTACTATTTTTCTGCGGTTTTCTGTTCCATCTGTATTTATCAATACCCTCTTCAGAACTTCATCTTGTCCAATACTTCTTGACACTTGGAGAGTGGCCAGCTATCTCTTCTCAGGTTAGTCTAGTTCCACCTTCCTTCCATTCCAGTACCACTTTCATGACAGAATGGGTTCCAGTGGTATCCTTTTCTTCGGCCTTTCTGCTATACCTACATACAGTCTTCATAGCATGGTTTTCGAGAGAATGCGTCCGCATTCGTGTGAGATTTACCAGCTCGATATTCTCTGTCGAAAACAACCTCTTGGAGTCACTTGATCCATTTTGCCAACTGATCCTCTGGTTTTTTAAACTGAAGCAGCTTTCGAAGGAAGACTTGGTTGGTTTTCAGTAGATACTTGCGTCCATATAAGTAATAGTAGAAATGTTCGACGTCTTTCACAATGGCCAGCAGTTCTCGCCAGGTGACGCAACAGTTCCTCTCAGATTTCGACAACGTTTTGCTGAAGTAGCCTATCACCTTCTCCTCGTCATCCTTCATTTGAGACTAGATAGATCCTATGCCGATGTTGCTGGCTACTGTATCCAGGATGAACTTTCCTGTTTGTAACGGGTAGCTCAGTACTGGTGCTATCATAAAAACTTCTTTCAGTGAATTGGCTTCGTGGCAGTTTCCCGATCATTCAAATTTTTAGATGCAGCATTTATCAGATCACACAGCTTCTTGTGCAGCTCTGCTTGTGTCTCGCAGGCAGCGTGCAGATGTCGTACTACAAAGAAGACTGTCAAGCAATGACCTAGAAGCACTCCTTCCATTATCTACCTTGGATAGTTATTCGCATTCATCAGTCGAATTGACATACTCATTAAAAATTAAAATTTCCTAACTGAGTCATAAAAATCCACCTTGGTTGCGAAAAGACAAATATGCGGTCGGCATTGTAATATTGTTATTGATACTGGTTCACGTTCTACCATTGTGCGACCATCCTGCTTGCAAAATTGAACTATCCCAATAGAAGTGATATACTTGAAAATGCAAATGGAGTGACAACACCCGTCATTGTTACTCACGGCGCAGATATGCAACTGGGACAATCAAAATTCAGACAAAGTATTTGTTGCCGAAATTTCGGACGAAGTTGTGTTTGGTCTAGACATTATGAATAAATTTAGTTTTAACCTGAGCCTCCAAGAACTAATAATCAAAATCAATGAAAAATAATTATTTATGTCAACATCTGAATTTAGAATAAGGAAAATTATGGTTAACAGAATCATTACGATACCTGGATGGTCTGAAAATCTCATCCATGTTAAAATAGAAGTTTCTAACTGCAAGAATGCACTGGTACTAGAAAGTAACCCAGAATGTTTGCCAAAGGAGATAATTTTTGAAAATGCATTGATAAATCCATCAAGTGAAGATGCAATTAAGATGAGAGCTCTAAATCTGTCAGAAGAACCTACAGGCTTAACCAAAAATGAAGTAATTGCTTTTGCGGAACCCAGTGGCGGCTCATCATAGGTAACTGAGCCTCCTCTCCATGATGAAAACAAAACTTTATTTTCATAACAACTTTTCTGTCTTATTTCTAATATCTCCATAAATATTTTTTATCAAAGTAGACTATCCGAACATTTAATTTGATCTTTTCCAATCCGCAAATTCAACGAAGAAATTCAAAATGCAGCTGCCGCTAGCTGCTGCACAATATAATAAATAAACGGCTGTGTCCGCACGCACTCGGCAGCTAGCTGACTAGCTGCCTCTGACTGTGTAATTTTCAGCACTGAATTGTAGCCTTGAAAATGCATCGGCGTTTTTTTATTACATAAACTGCTTCAACCACGGAGGTTATTATCAGGGTTCAGTAAATTTCATAATCAGTTGAGTGGATACAAGTAAAAATAACAAATACCTATATAATATTGTTGTACATTGACTGAATTAAATTTAGTAGGAAGTAATGTAACAAGCATTTGAGAGAAATAGATAACTTTGTATCATTTGTATCAATAGGTGTTTTATATACAATTCAGAAGATCAATATCTTTGAGGAATGATATAATGTCTTGGCTTCGTTCCTTGGTACCAATTAGTTCTCCCAGGGGGGCAATTCTCGAGTGTGTGGGAATGGTTTCCTTTAGGAAAACTACATAATATTCCAATAGGAAACTCAAAAAGCAATTCTTGAGTTTCCTTTATAGCTGCTACGGCCATTTAAAATCTATCTGCATATTGTGATAAAGGCATGAAATCTAGTAGGTGCCTTTTTGATACAATTTCAAGCGATTTCACCCGCAGCACACTCTGTTAGGTCTTCTAGGAGCCAATATGGCGGATACTCCAATATGGCGGCTATAAAATTCAAACAAGTTTTATTTTTTGCTATTTTACATTAAAATAATAGGTTTTTTGATAAAAAAAGAGAGTGTATCAGTGGCTTGTATAATATCCATGGGCGTATACAAACTGAATTTCTACGTATTATTACATACGTCTTTACTTTTACATTGCAACGTGCAACACAGTAGGTGAAGCGTTCCACACACCGCACTTTCGAAATTGCAGAAACCAAATATTGTAAAATTATGTGCTTTTTATGTGCTATTTACGTCCCAATATGATTAATTCTGTGCTCGAAAATTTACACTTTTAAAAAAAATCAAAATGCGGGGTACAGATCGATATCGAGATGCACTGCATTGCTAATTAATAATTTTCTATAGGAAGTAATGGTTTCTTATGGATCAGGAATTAAGTATTCTTTATGTGCTTAAAGATAGGATAATAGGAATATCGTACTCCGTTTTTTTATTATTCGCAGCGCGAAGTGACGCGACGCGCGACCACGGTTCACTACTCGAATCCAGTATAAATCATTCCAAGTTAATAGCTGGCAATCTGCATATTCCTAAACTATGTGCTTTTTATGTGCTATTTACATCCCAACATGATAAAGTTTGTGCTCTAATTTACCCATTTTAAATAAAATTCAAAATGCGGGGTGCAGCTCGAATTTGATCTGCTCCCCGCACTGTTGTTCTACAATTTCATACTTTCCCGTTCGGATTTTTTTCCGGATGAGATTTCGTAGCTATATGTACTTCTAGGCCTGGATTTTTTGGCCAGGCAGGGTGCAATAATACACCCATGATTTTTCCTTGTGCTTTCCCAGCCAAAACATTATTTCTTAGACGGGACTTTTAGGTTGAGAGGGAAATACTGAGATGATTTTCCGACCAAAATTTTCCAGCCTGGAAGGGAGGAATAATACAACCGCTTTTTTGAGCTGAAAATGTTTTCCTTGTCCGGGATTCTCCAACTGTGTTTTTCCTGCCGGTAGGGGTGCAATAGTGCACCCCTGGATTAATAAAACAAAGTAAATTGAAATTCGGTCAGTAGGATGAAAAATTGGAGTTGTAATATTACACAATGCTTGACTGAAAAATACAAGCCAGGATGTACTTTAAGTCGGGAAATCTCGACCAGGAAAAAATTTCCGGCCGGGAAAGTGGGAAATTGTTGTACAACAATGTGCTCGAATTTGATCTGCACCCCACATTTTGAATTAAAAAATGGGAAAATTTTCGAACACAAAATTATCATGTCGGGATGTGAATAGCACATAATTAGCATATAATTTAGGAATATGCAGATTGACCGTTAATGGGTTGGAATGACTTATACTGGATCCGGGGAGTGAGCCGTGGTCGAGTGTCACTCCGTGGTGCAAATAATTAAAAAAAACGGATCACGAAATTCCTGCATCATCCTGTCTTCGAGAACATAAAAAGCACTAAATTCCTAATCCATAGGAAAGCAATTTTTCCTGCAGGTAATTGGTAATTAAATTAACTTTTTAGAAAATGTGTAAATTTAAGAGCACAAAATTAATCATGTTGGGACGTAAATAGCACTCAAAAAGCACATAATTTTACCATATTTGGTTTCTGCAATTTCAAAATTTGTTACAGGAACACCGCATACAGTCACATCCTGACGTACAACCACATTTTTCCAGTTCCCTACATGCGTTTCAAATATTGGGTAACAAAGACCAAACTGACTGCCAGAAGTTATCAGTTTTAATCCATCCCCAGTTATCTGGTGGCAAAAACTCACGCTCAAGATTTTCCGTTAACCTACCCCATATTTGTTCAGCCTGATAAGCGGCCCTCAAGAAATGCTACTTACGGGAAGATTAAGTTGTAGGTTTTATATGACTTGGCCAATTTTCTGTGCAAAATAAATGCTTCCGTATGCTTTATTATGCTCACTTTTGGCACAATACATTTTTGAGGTAAAAGCGTCTAGTGAGCCAATAACGCCATCGCTTATATTTTTCTGAGGGACGGAGATAGCAACATTTTCATAACCAACATTCCTTAAATCGCTAACGGGATTTCGAGCAGGGCAAATTAATGTTTTTTTTCACCATGTTGAGATATGCAGCGTCTAGACCAATCTATCCTAGGTTTTTCTAAAGATAACTTACTACTACACTTTTTTTATCAGAATGCTCAATGTCTGGTGAAAAAGTTGCTGGAGCTACGTACAAATGTTAACAACTGCGTTCCTTGTCCAGATATTATCGGTTTCACTGAAACTTGGCTCGTAAACTCTTGGATAGTGAACTTTTTCTCTCTGGTTACAATATTTTTAGATGTGATAGAAATTCATTTAATAGTGATCGTTGCAGTGGCAATGGTGGGGTTTTATTTGCAGTTAAAAATGAAATCCAAGTACTTGAATGTTTTAATGACTTTAAAGTTGAACAAGACTTTTTTTGATGCGTCATAGACAATATGATGATATGATATGATCAAAAATTCTTTATTATGGGTGATTTCAATAGGCCAAATATTTTATGGAATGAAGATCCTTTAAGTGTCATTTATACGGTATACCAACCACCCTTGGATAAAGACGTGAACTCGAAATTATGTTCATTGTACTCAAGCCTTAACACACAACAACAGTACCCTTGCCATCCGGGTAAAGGTTATACCCTCGATTTGCTGTTTTGCCCCAGCGAATTCTTCACTTCAGCAGAATTATGTCAACCATTAGTTACTTCTGATTTTGTTAACCATTTAGCTGCGATGTTTACACTTAATTTGAGTGTTAATACTATGAAGGAAAGGAAATCTATTCAATTGGATTTTATTAAAGCCGACTATGAGAAGATTAACAGTAAATTAATAAATCTTAATTGGAGCTTTTTTGAAAGCGGTAATGATTTTAACAAAATGACTAACATGTTTTATAAAAACTTAAATTCGGCTATGTCAGAATTTGTCCCAATCAAGAAATCAAATATATCTTCCTTTCCTCCATGGTGCAACACTCAGCTTAAAGAAGCTCTTACTTAAAAGAAAGCCGCCCATTGTAGGTGGAAAAGAACGCAAATATTACCTGATTACATAGAATTTAAGAGGCTTCGTGCAACTTGCATTAAGTTATCCAGATCTATAGGCTTTTTGTAGATCACATTCAATCATCTTTATTTTCATATATTAAATATAAAGTATTTTCTTTTAAATACTAACATAATATGATTGCATCTGTATATATGAGTGGTGGTGATTTACATTAACTCAATTTATCACTTATTTTGCACGATCTCTCTGTCTCCCATATCATGCTCACTAGTATATTCTTCAATTTGTAATTAAAACCATTTTATTTCTGTTGCTTGTGTATGACACATAATCAAATCTAACTTTGCTTGTATAGATAATTCTTCTTTATTTTCAAGTTATATATTTATATGATTTATTAACTAATAATAAATTATTAATTATTAAGGTTAAATACTTTATAGAAATGTTTTATACGGAAATTAACAACTCTCTATCATGAACAATTATAGGAGTAAAAGTTATTTTAAAACTTTAAAAAATGAACAGATTCTTTGAAGGAGTTCTGATCGGGATACTGTAAACTGATTTCATATCAGCTCCGATTATTTTATCTAATAAAACAAAACAGTGTGATAAATATAAGTGGGAAAATCGACTAACTGATGAAATATTACCCAAACGGTAAGAATAACTTACCAATTAATTTCAATAACAAACAACACCGAGAAATAAACATAAATATCGAAAGACGTGGAGGTTAAGATTCTTCAGCCTGCCTCTGAGCAGGGCCGCACTCAGTAGCTCTTAAAACCAAATCGAGATGAACCTTACGGAAGTAGAGCCCGTCGGGCCCACAAACAGCCAACCATCAATAACAAATCAAGCACCTACTACTTATTCCTCAATCGTCAGCAATCATCCTCCAAATTTCCCAAGTAGACTGCAAGTAATCCTAATAGACTCACTAGATGGAATAAAATTAGAAGACTACTTACTCCAAATCGGTGCCAAAATCGGACCCAAAAATATCATATTCGCATCACGTGCATCCAACAATCGTATTTCTGTTTATCTTGCAAGCAAAGAAATTGTTGATAAATTCATGAATGACCACAATGCCCTTATTGAAATCAAGAACCAAGTTCTGCAGACACGGAGACTCATCACACCCAATGAAAGACTTATATTATCTAATGTATGCCCTTCAATACCCCACTCAGTCCTAGAAAATGAGCTCCAGAAATTAAATATAACAGCCAAGTCACCCATATCCTTCCTAAAAATCAACCCTAACAACCCGGAATACAAACATATTTTGAGCTTTCGCCGTCAAATATACATTGAACCACCAAAAAATCCCATACCAGACTCAATTCTAATATCATTTGAAGATACATCATACCGCATTTTCCTATCACGAGATAGTCTTACATGCAACATATGCAAGAAACAAGGACACATTGCGGCGAAATGTAACTCGAATCAAACTACATTTGCTCCGATAGAACAACATACTTCCAATACCAGTCTGCATATAGAAAACCCAAAAACTCAAGAACAAAACTCAGAAGGATGCGCCGCACCACAAATAAACAACCCAGAAATTAACGAAACTAACCAGCACCACAACATCCCTCTATATAATCCCCCCACCACATCCAAACGACCCATTTCCGACATATTAAGCCCCCACCAACATCGTCAGATATTGGAGAACAAAACCCAAAACCAAACCAAAAAGCACCAAAAAAGACCAGACATAATCATCCAACTAAGTACGAATTTAAACAACTTATAGCCCCTACAAAGGAATTATTCAAAAATGGAAAATTTCCTATTATATTTGAGGAAACACCGGTACAAATGATCTACTGAGACTGGCCAAAACCTACACCTCTGATATCCATGCACTATTAGAACTACTTAAACAAATGTACCCATGCTTTACAGACAAAAGAATGAAAACGAAATGCACCAAAATACAACGTAAAATTAAAAAACATATAGAAGTTGAATCTATAGAGCTCGACTATGAAGCCGAATCAAATGTATCCCAAGACTCCCTCCAAGAAACCTACTAGCATCACCTTCAATTCTGTACTTCAGTGGAATATTAACGGGTACTACACCCGTTATGAAATGCTCTAGATCCTATTATCGGAATTGTCTCCCGAAATCATCTGCCTACAAGAAACCCACTTTAAAGACGACCATTCACATAAACTCAAACATTTTACGGGGTATTATAAAAACAGAATAATGCCTAACAAAGCAAGTGGGGGAGTAGCCATATATGTAAATAACAAGTATTCATCACAACAACTCCACATCAACACGAATTTAGAAGCGGTGGCAGTATCCATACAGGCAGAGAAGAAAATAAGTATATGTAACATTTACATACCTCCTAACATTGACTTGGATAAAAATGAACTCATGAACTTGATTCAACAAACTCCAAGTCCAAAAATAATACTTGGCGATTTCAACGGTCACAGCCATATTTGGGGGTCAAAAAATCAAAACAGAAAAGGAAAAACAATAGAAAACATTATCTCAAAAGTCAATTTAAACATTATGAATGATGGAAGTACTAGATTCGATATACATACTAGTAACACATCATCAATAGACCTAAAAATCTGTTACCCATGTCTATCTCCTTTTTTATCATGGAATGTTCTACCAAGTCTATATAACAGTGACCACTATCCAATCCAAATAACCCTCAACAGCAAAAACGACAAACCTGAACCCAATACTCTGAGAAATTGGAACTTTCAAAGAGCTGACTGGACAAGCTATACGCAACAAATTGAACTGGAATTAGATGAGGCTCCTGACCCTAATACCAACAATGACATAGATGAAATACTCAACATTTTCACAACTACAATATTGTAATCAGCAGACAAATTTGTCGATAAAGTCAAACCAACCGCTAAACACAAACCAGTTCCCTGGTGGAACGAACTCTGTGACAAAGCAATCAAAGAGAGCAAACATGCATACAATATTTACAAGAGACACTGAACAGAAGAAAACTTACTAGAATTCAAGAAGAAAAGAGCTAGAGAAAGATACACAATAAAACAAAGCAGAAGAACATCATGGAGAAATTTTGTATCCATCATTAACAGCACAACCCCGATGAATCATGTCTGGAGTAAAGTTGAAAAACTGATAAAAGTTTACGACAGCACCCATATAAAATTACTAATAGCCGACAACACCACTATAATCGAAAATCAAGAAATAACTGAAATATTTGCCGATCACTACGAAAAGAGTTCTAGTACTTCATAACACAAATACCTTCCAGAAGTTCAAGGCAGGCAGAGAAAGAGAAGAGATAGATTACAAAAATGAATCCGATAGTAACATGAACTTGCCAATTATACTAGATGAACTCAATAATTCTTTCCACAAGCAAAAACACCAGCCCAGGACCAGACAACATTCCACTGATATTCTTGCACAAACTTTCAACTAAAGCTAAGACATATCTACTCAAAAATATTGACTGAAAATGTCTTCCCTAGAGAGTGGCAAGAAGCTGTAATAATCCCTATCCTCAAACCCAAAAAAATCAAGACAGACCTAGATTCCTACAGACCAATCTCCCTCAACTGTGTATTATGCAAAGTCCTGAAAAAAATTAATTCTGATCCCCAAACAAAGCAGTTTCCGTAAAGACCAATCCACAGAAGATAATTTGGTAAGCCCTGAATCAGAAATACATGAAAGCTTTGCAAACCAACAACAATGCTTGGCAATATTTTTCGACCTGAAAAAGGCTTATAACATTATCTGGAGATATGACGTCATCAAAACCATAGAGGCATGGACATCAAGGGAAACATCCTGAAGTTCATAACGAATTTCTTAAATGAGCGCCATTTCCAAGTAAAAATAAACACACACACAACTTCTACTAAACGGATCCAAATGAATGGCATCCCCCAAGGATCCACCATTAGCGTAACACTCTTTCTCATTGCTGTTAATAATTTCCTACAAAAAATCAAACATCCTGTAAAAGGTAGATTTTACGCAAATGACTTAGTTATTTACACCAAAGGGAGAAACGTTGATATACTACAGGAAAACTTACAGAAAGCCCTAGAACATCTTGAAAACTGGTCAGAGAAAACTGGATTACTCAAGAAAACAAAGTGCATGCTATTCATAAAGAAACACCGCTCCTCAGAACCACTACTACGACTCCATAATCAGCCTCTGCAATATTGTGAAACTATAAGATTCCTCGGGATGACCTTCGATAAAAAAATAATATGGAAACATCACATTCAGAACCTGAAAGTACAATGCCAGAATGGACTTAATTTGCTGAGAACTCTTGCCAATATAGACTGGGTTGCAGATTACTCATGCCAAATGCACATATATAAATCTTTTATCAGATCGAAACTAGACTACGGAACTATTATATATAATTCAGCAAAAAAGTCAATTCTAAAAGTCATTAGATAGTATACAAAACACAGCCATCCGCCTAGCAACTGGAGCCTTCTGTACCAGCCCAAGCATAAGTCTACAATGTCTATCTGGAGAACCACCACTACATATCAGAAGAAAGTACTTAAGCCTATCTTATGCTACAGCGATATCCTCAGATAAAAGCAATCCTGTCTACAAATATTGCTTCTCTGACTGCTTCACATCCACCTATAACATAAGGAAAAATCTCGACCCACCCTTCTACGAAAGGATAAACAGATATAGTCTGAATATAATATCACCATACCCAGTGGCGTAGCGTGCCTTGTCGGGGCCCCGTATAAAATTTTTTTTGGAGGCCCTTATATGGAGGTAAAGATTTTTCACAAAAGAAAAAAAATATTGTGAGAAGTAATATTTATTTATCACATAATTTACCCATTTTACAAATAAAAATCGAATTTTAAATATTCACTCTCCTTGCCATTTTATCGGCAAACTGATTTATTAAATCATTTATGGCTGATGATGATTTTAGTTTTTCTAAAGTTTCTGCCTCTATGGACAATAGTGAGATGTCTGACAGCCGTTCTTGTCCCATCGAAGTTCTTAAGTAATTTTTTATTAGTTTTAATTTTGAAAAACTTCTTTCTGCCGTTGCGGTTGTAACTGGAAGGGTCAAGAATAAAAAGCATGCTGTGATTACCTCGGGAAAACTGGATGCAAGACTATTGAATTTTACTAGCAATAATTCAATGAGTTCTTTAATGGAATAAATTTTTTTAATTTCAGAATTTAAGCATGTTTTTAGAGCCTTTAATTGGTCACAAAGATTAAGTGAGATGTCGTTACTGTATTTAGCAGACAGTTTTCCGGAAGCGTTTAATATCTCTTCGCTTGAAGAAGATAGGAGTTTCTCAGGTTGTAATATTTCGAATATACTACTCAGGTTGCAAAGGCTCTGAAATCTTTCTTTAGTTTGAGAAATTAATATATCTAAACAGCAATAGTATACATTGACTTTGAAATAGGATTCCGGGTCGGAAATTCTCTCATCTTGTGATAACTCATCAAAAAAACGCTTCGTTATCTTTCGCCTACTGATTTTAAAAACAGTTTTTACCCCCCACTTTTTTGCTAAATCTTTGGATTCATTTAGCAAACTATTAAATGAATTCTGATTTCTTAATTGGCATAGTCTATTTAAAAGATTACTTAATAAAATACTAGATTTCTGTAAGTCATTATTTTCATGCTGTAGAGCTTTAGAAACAGGATTAATAATTTCAAATAGTGAAGAAAAAATGTAACGAGCACTAAGAAATCAAAACTCTCTAAAATATTAATTATACTTTTACATTCTTCACGTTCATCTTTTTTATTTGAAATTAAATTTAGTTGGTACAAAGTTTTCATGATTAGTAAAAAATTTTTCTTTACTGCTAATAAAGCGTCATTCCTAGAAGACCATCTGGTAGGACATACCTTTTTAAGGGTAATCAAATATTTTTCAGATGAATCGTCACTAAGCATAGCCCAGCGTTTTATACTATTGCCAAAAAAAGTATATATTTTTTCTAAATTATCGAAAAAAGTCGATACTTCACGAACATGTCTCGCAGCATCGTTCAAAACCAAGTTTAAAGCATAATAACATAATCGGCATTTGGAGCATGCTCTTTTATTAGGGTTTGTAATCCTCCATACACACCCGACATAACATTTGCTCCATCGTATCCCTGTCCTCTACATTTAGTCAAATCAATTCCATATTCTTTAGTCAAATTTAAAATGACAGTTTTCAGACCTGCAGCACTGCAATCGGTTACTGCTATGAATCCTAAAAAGGACTCACAGATTTTTATTTCTTTAGGCACATTATCATCATTTTCTGTAACCGAGATATATCGAAAAACTACAGATAGTTGGTCAATTTTTGACAAGTCTTGTGTTGTATCCAGAATTATTGTCAGAAATGGAGCTTTTTTAATTTCTGAGATAATACTGTTCCTAACGTTAGTACCAAGCAAACTAATAATTTCGTTTTGAATCGTAGGTCTTAAATAATTTATTTCACCTTTCGGTTTTAGAAAAAGTTCTTTTAAAGTTGCATCATAGTTAGATAGCAGACGTGAAATTGCCATAAAATTGCCAGAATCAGAATTATGCCCCCTCAAAGGTAGATTACAAGATACTAAAGTAATTATAACATTAATTATACGATGCAGTACATCTCTCCAGAATGTAATTTTACTATCGATTTCACTTTTCAATAGAGTATCGATGGTATTTCCTTGCAACCAATTATTATAAGAGAGTGAGGCACTAATATGCTGCTGTGACTTTTCATGGTCAAGAATAGTTTGTGTGAAATTGCTTCTAACCGAAACACCGTTAACCCAAGCAGAGGAGTACGATTTGTTTTGACGATCTGCTAATAACCAACAGAAGTGACAGTACGGTTTGTTTAAAACGTTAGAATAACATAACCATGGTCTTATAATTTTTATGCCTGCCTGATTGAAATATGAATAATAATAAGCTGAAAAAGGTCGGTTATTTTCTGAAACTTTTGGAAATGGTCCTTGTGGTTTAAATGGACCCAATTTAAAAATTATTTTTCGTTCGCATTCAGTTAAATTGTCACCAAAATTTCCTCTATCTGATGAAATTATATTACAATCTGCATTATCTGCAGATATATCAGAATCGTTGACTTGGGGTTCCTCGATTTCTGGATGGACATCCGATAAAGTATGTGCTTGGCTTTCTTCTATTTCCGGATGGATATGTGACGAAGAACATGCTTCAGAAGAATCTAAAAATAAACGAGTAATTGTTAAAAAATAAATACGAATGCTTTGATACTAATCTAAAAAGAGTTATATGTAAATAAATAACGTTACTAAGGGTCACAGTTAGAGAGTGTTCAGTTCAGACGCACACAGATTCTACGCGGATTGTGCTCGTACCTATTAGTAGATACAAAATCACCTGCAGCCCGTCCGTGCATTACTATACACCTGCGTGCTATTTAAACGCAGCGCGTAGTGTAGTGGCCATACAAAACGAGAACCCGAAAGCGAGTCTGCACATCAAGTTCTCAACACGCAATTAACGATACGATACGGACTGATAAACAAACAACAAAACAAATCGATCCTATAGATAAGTTAGAATTTTGTTTTTTTTAATCAAGGCACGGAACCCTAAAAACAGTATAATTGTGAAAATCGAGGGGGGAGACAACTTTTTGTGACGGACAGATGGACAGACCGAAATTAAAAGATTTCCTTGTTTATCACTACGGGCCCCTAATAAATGGGTTGGGTAGTAGTGTAGTACTTACCTTTCCAATCTAAATCACTCACAGTATCTTGTCTCTGAAAAAATGAAGAAATTTTGGGCACTTTTTTTATAACCTCGTCCCTTTTCTGTTTAATTTTTCTTTTCTCAGCGCCGCTGGGATAATCTCTTTTCCTTTCACTCATTTCTTTTACAAATCGTTACTAATACTGCTAAACCAGAAGAACAATATTGTTTGTACTGAATTACAATGTAATGCACATTTATATAAAGCGCGTAAATAAACAGTGCACTGCACTCCGTGGTTTAACATCCAATGCAAAGTACAACAACGTACACGTACATCGCGATATCGATGAAGGATTCCCGGGGATTCCCCGCTGAGTTGAAGATGAAGTAAGTAAAACGGGGAAGTCCCGCAGCCCGCCTTAACGATGTAGTGTTGCCAACTTTTGAACGCACGCTTAAGGCGGGAAAAAAAGGAATTGCTTTATAGAATTTTGTCATTTGTAAAATAAAATAAATTAGAAAGTTTTTATTCTTTTTCCTTACACACTTTGGGGGCCACGGGGGCCCCGTATAATTGATACGGCAAATACGGCGGTAGCTACGCCCCTGACCATACCAGAAAGCTATTCCCACCACATTCGGTCACCCCCACCATGGACAATAAATATACCAAAAACAAATACATCCCTCCAGCAACTCAATAAATATGAAACTAATTCATCAACAGTAAAGCAGCACCTACATCAAATCCTTGACACAATGCCAATATACTCGCATATATATACAGATGGATCCGAAACTCCTGAAGGAACAGCTGCAGCATTTTTGACCAACCACTACAAGGCCACTTATAAACTTCCTACGACCTTCAGTGTTTTCAACGCAGAGCTATACGCTTTATGGAAAGCCTTGGAATATGTTAAAAGTAAAAAATTACCAAACAACCTTATCCTTACTGACTCTCTCAGCTCCATACAAAGCCTTTCCCAAATCTACCCACATAATGCAATCCTACAAATGATAAAAATAGAACTCCAATACATACAAATGTGTGAACAGAACATCATGCTCCTATGGATACCATCCCATGTCGGCATTGAAGAAAATGAAAACACCGACCTACTCGCAAAAAATGCATTAAATAGCGAAATACCTCCGTACACGAACATAATTGTTCAATCAGATTTCAAAACAGTCGTGAGGAACACTCTGATCAAGAATTGGGAATAACAATGGAACACCAGCAGGTCAAAGCTGAGCGAAATAAAAAAGTCAGTAAAACAATGGAAATCCCCCCCAATGCCCAGAAGACACCAGGTCCTCCTTCTAAGACTTCGTATAGGGCATACAAGACTTACCCATGGCCATATTATAGACAAAACAGAAGAGCCACACTGTGACATATGCCAGACAAATATTACAGTGAAACATATTCTCCAAGAATGCCCATTATATTACCAACAAAGAGAAGACAATAACACACCAGAGAACATCACCCAGACGTTAGGAGAAGACAGCGTATCCGAAAATGTGATTAAATTCCTGATACAAAGCAATCTCATAAACAAAATCTAGTATCGTTATACAGTACCAATGTCAAATGAATGTCTTTAATAACTGTAATGGTGGGTGAGACAATAAATAAAGATATAATAAAAATAATAATAAAAAAGATTCTTTGAAAAATTAGGTACTGAGCCGATCGAAAACCTAGTTCAAAACATGTTGAACAATGGTTGTATTTGTAATTCAGTTTTACTTTATTATATTGTACTGGAAATTTAGAGTTCTATTCAATACTATTGAATAGTTAATTAGGAAAAACGAAAGTTCCTCTATTTACAACAAACAACAAAAAGCAACAGATGGAATTTCACTTGGAATGAGCATGGAATGCCAAGGATCTGTCCAGATGAAACCCATTTATTACGGAGTGTGAGGAATAGTTAAATGCACTTCAAATAAGTGGAAAAAGGATGGATCAATCTAATTCCCTATATAAACTGCAAATCTCATACGACGGGCAGATCATTTCTCCTAGAGACCTCGTAGAGTGAAAATCAGTGAAATTCGAAATCAAATTATTCCCAGCTGAATCATCAAGGAAGAAGAAGAGGACATCTGTAACCAGACCAGACTGCACTTGTCATCGATAAACTTGGTATCAAATTGCATTGCCAGTGGCGTACCAAAATAATTTTATTTTGGGAGAATAAAATTCTGAAACCGGAAAGTTTTTTTTTTGTTATTTTGACAAAGCCGAAAGGATCCCGAACTGCAATTCTGTCCACAAGGAAGGCCGACATGGAATCCATTATGGCAACCCTTGCCGAATTGATGATACAACAAACAGAGCAAGCGAAACAACAAGCAGAGCAGGCTAGCAGCATCGAAGCCAAGTTAGCAGAGCAGTCCAACAGCCTCAAAGCCAAGTTAGCAGAGCAGTCCAGCAGCATCGAAACCAAGTTAGCAGAGCAGGCCAGCAACATCGAAACCAAGTTTGCAGAGCAGGCTGTAAACTGCAAAACACAAGCTGAGCAAACCCTAGGATTAGAGGAGCGTATCCTGTAGGGTATGGAAGACCGGTTGAAAGTGGAGCAAGCCAAACATTTGGGAGAGATGCGAGAACAAATCGATCGCCTTCATGATCAGTTGCCAGAGCAAAAGGACCTATGGAACAACAGTATGGACGCCCTGACCTGCAAAATAGAAGAGGTTAACGATAGTTCGAACGCCGCCGTGACAACAGCTGAAGAGGCCAAGGCAAAAACGGACCAGCTGCAGATCAAGGTGGAGAGCATGCAGATGCAATATGAAGACAGTACCGAAAATGTTGTGGTACGGCTCAACTTAGAAAACCTTACCTGTTCTGGACATTCTTCAAGAGCTGATAGTAAAATCCAAGCCCCTACCTAAGACAGCAGCACCTCTTGGACAACCTATCTGAGGCAGTTCGAAGCAGCCGCTAACGCGAATCATTGAAACTCAATGGAAAAGGCAACGGCACTGGTATTGGCACTCCGCGGAAGTGCTATGGAGGTTCTGAGATTGTTTCCTGATGGCCAATCATGGAGTTTCCAGCAATTGGTTGAGGCCATGGCCATGAAGATTCAACGCCCAATTGAAACATCGAAGTCAACGCTCCAATGAATCGTTACAGGGGTTGGCAGCGGATGTTGAAAGGTTGGCACATCTGGCTTATCCGGAGAGAGTCACCAGTGAGGTACGGGCACGCCTTGGAGTGTCACCGTTCATAAATGCTATCAAAGATGGTGGCATCCAGCAGGGCGTGCGGATGCAGCGTCCGAAGTTGATTAGTGAGACCCTGATCCAAGCACTTGAACTGGAAGCTGCTAAGAAGGTGGCCAAGCCAACTGTGAGAGTTAGAGAGCTTGGCGACATGGAGGAGGAAGGCCCATCAGTGCCAAGATGCTGGAGATACGGTAAAAAGGGATATCTCATGGCCTGTTGCCCTAGGTGACGCAGGTCTTCGCCTGCTCCGATACATTCGGAAAAATAGGAAAGGCCAGTACGGAGGGAAGACGGCTGACCTTCAATCCCTCATCCCCATCAACGAAGCCTACAACCGATGGAACACGATTGCCGAGTCCTAGGTGCCGAAGGTTTGGACATGGGAAAGGTCGGTGTAGTCTAAATGAGACCGAGCGACTGAAAAGGAATCAATCAGCTGCCGTCATCGTTAGTAAAGTCGGGACCCAAGGACAAAGCTTGACGGTTGATGGAGAAATTGAGGGTATCAGTTGCTCCCTCTTAATAGACACTGGAGCAGTACGAAGCATCGTCCGACCCGATATTATCAGAGGAGGCTGTTAACCATTGGAAAGGGCCTGTGTGATGCAAACGGCCTCAGGGGAACGCTTGCCAATCCTGGGACAACATGAGGTCAGTGTTCGATTGGGTTCTAGAGAATATCAAACTGTGATCTAGATAGCTAACATCAGGGACGACGTTATCATAGGGCTGGATTTTCTAGCGACATTTGACATCTTGACAGATCCATAAGGGCGAAGGTTGAACACCAAGAGAGAAGAGATCCTCTTAGACGATGGGTATAATGCAGCTGCCGTTCTCCGGGTTTCCATTGAAGAGGATGCTAGGGTTCCAGCACGAAGAGAAAAGGTGTTGATGGCTGCTGTCACGGGTCATACTGGTAGACAGTTTGTGGGCGTAGTAGAACCCAACAGCAGAATCTACAGCTACAGAATCCTGTCCGGTGGTGAGCAATGACAAGCTGAGGCACTGCTACGAAAGTATAAGGACGTTTTCTCCTTGCATGACGACGATCTGGGTCATAATAATCTCTCGCCAAACAGGAAGAGGTTCAGCAGTGGCGGCTCCTCAGAGGAGGCAGGGGAGGCCGGGCCTCCTCTACAATATCAGATCTAAAACATTTTATGAAATATTTTATATAGGTAATTTAAATTTTTAAGAAATTCAAGTTCATAATTTTCTCTAAAGAAAATAGAATTCATAGATATCACTAAATGAGCGCCACCGCCACCGCGTTTCTAAGTACGCAGCGTGAAAATTATAAACATTGAATCGCCAAACAACCGTAATATAGACGTATTTCGGAGCAGAGGAGGTTGAAAATTATTAGCCTCCGCTCAACATGTACAAATCCATTGCAGTGTGACCTTGAATTTGGTGGCTGTCGATTTATTGAATAAATTTTTAGGGACTCTGCGGAGTCTGGCTTCCACCCGACACGCCCACCTTGAATCGTCCGTCGATCATCGTCGGAACGATTCGCATATCGCAGTCAGTACACTCAAAAGGATAACAACGGTTAACTTCCTAGCTCTAGCAAGTCTTATATTATTACTATTGTATTTGGGGTGTCGCGTGTTATTTTAGATTTCGGCCGTGCTTGAAGGATGAGGGTGGGAGTAACTTAACTTAATTTTTAATTTATTATCATTTATCAATTTAGAGAGTATTTATTTTTATTATGTATATAGTTATATCATTTGATTATTTTATTAGAATATTTAACTGGCGATCAAAAATGAGTAATCTAGATGAGAATTTCATTAATTTTGCGTCTATTGATGACTTAGTAGATTATTATTTATTAAATGCCTTCAGTTCTCTCAATTATGAACAAAAGCTTTCAGTTAAACAACTTGTTAGACCCACACCGCAAATGCCATCATTAACTTTAACAGGTGCTAAACATAACAGAGGCTTTAGCGAAAATAATTATAAAAAACTCGACTGGTTAACAGCATCAGTTGTTCGAAGTAAGTTGATTTGCTGGAAATGTGTTTTGTTCACTTCAGATAAAGATTCGATTTGGGGCAAAATTGGTTTTGATAATTTGCAGAATTTATCTCGTTTGGAAGAACATAACAAATCCCAGGAGCATATTTCTTCTGGCATTAAATTTCAAATGTTGGGTAAACAGAACATAGTATTTTTTTTAGATTCTGCTCATAGAAGGGAAATTGAAAATTATAATGAGAAAGTTCGCGAAAATAGAGAGATTCTAAGGAAATTAATCGATGCCACTATTTTCCTATATTCTCAAGAAATTTCTTTTCGTGGTCATGATTTAAATCAGAGTTCCCACAACAAAGGAAATTTCTTAGAGCTAATAGATTTATTGAAAGCATATGATCCAAAATTACAAAAATTTTTAAATGACGCTACTATATTTTCGGGAACTACCAAATCGATTCAAAATGATTTGATTGACAGTGTCAGCTCCATCATCAAAGGCAAAATTTATAATGAATTACGCAGCTGCGATTTTTTCTCTTGGCAGATTGTTGAAACGTTGGACATGACATGTAAATCTCAACTATACATAATTTTTAGATATGTTATATGCGGTCAAGTGGTTGAAAGATTTGTTGGTTTTTTTGATGTAAGTAGCGGGAAGACAGCCGAAAATTTATTTAAATTATTAACAGATGAATTTAGTCAATTTGATTTAAAAATAAATTAATAGCACAAACTTATGACGGTGCTGCAGTTATGTCAGGTCATCTTAATGGACTTCAGGCTAAAATAAAAGGTATTGCTCCTCAAGCTTATTTCACCCACTGTCATGCCCACAAATTAAATTTAGTTTTAAGTAAGGCCTGCAATGGAATTAAAGAAGTTAGAATATTTTCTTCAAATATTTCTGGTTTTTCTTCTTTTTTCTCAAAGTCTAGTAAAAGGTCCGATATTTTAAACAGTATGTTAGAACGTAGAATTCCAAGTAATTCTCAAACTCGTTGGAATTTTTCATCTAGAGTTATTTGTACTGTCTACACATACAGGAACAAACTTATTGATGTTTTCAATTTCATTTCCGAAAGCACAGACTTTGATGAGCAGACTTTGAGAGAGGCTTATGGGTTAAGATCATTATTGGTTGATAAAAACTTCATATTGTTTTTAAATGTTTTTAAAATGATTTTTGAACTAACTGATGTTGTCTTCCAAATTTTTCAGAATAAATTAACTGAAATAACATATTCTAAAAATAAAATTAACTCACTCATATCCAAACTCAAAGAATTTCGGACAAATGAAATACATTTTAACATAATGTATAACATTTAAAGAGGAGAAAAACCACATTTAACTTGAACAGAAGCGACATGCATTACAAACAAATTTTTTTTTAGATTTTGGACCCAATAATCGTTCAAATTGAAATTAGATTTACAGATATTAATACTTTAGAATGCTTCGATCTAGTTAATCCCAATAATTTTGCAGTATTTTCTAAGTCATTTCCCAATGATCTTATGGGCAAACTAATCGAGCAATATCCCTTTTTGACCGAATTTCACTAAGAAATGAACTGACTGTTTTATATTCTGATCAACAAATTTTAATCCAAGTGAAAAATGCTCATGAAATGCTTTGTTTTATATGGAACAATAATTTAAATAGCTGCCTGCCAGAAGTATACAAATTTGTATCCTTAGTGTCAATAAATCCGGTTACCTCAGCCTCTGTAGAAAGATCATTTTCAGCACTCAAACGGATAAAAACTTACAGCAGAAATACTATATCTCAAGACCGCCTTTCAAACACCTTTCGATAGAAAGGCGTCTTTTGTGCGAGTTAAAGAAAAATGATTTATTCTATGATGAAGTAATTGATCATTTTGCTACGTCTAAAAATCGCAGATTGCCTTTAATTTATAAAAATATGTGAACGTCTTATCAATATACCTATATACTTCTAGATACTAGAAATTGTTTTCGTTATAGAAAAACTATTTGTTATTTATTTTTTAGTTTTATTCAAATCAGTAAACAACCAAAGAATATTTAATTTGAGTTTTGTTTCACAGAGAAATATTTATTATTTATTTATTAGAAAATGTTTTTTAAGTTTTGTTTTAGAGAAATATTTATTGTTTATTTATTAGAAAATGTTTTTTAAGTTTTTATTATTTATACATAGTGGGATAGTAGGGCTACTGGCGAACGACCCACTACAAAAAATGTAACGCGCCGTAGCACTACCTCCAGGGGTGGTGTGGAAAAGTGCAAGTTGTATTTTTCTAGTTAGCAGGTATACAGTGGGCCTCCTCTGCAACAAACATCACGAGCCGCCACTGAGGTTCAGCAGTTATAGAGCCATCCACCAGCCCCTGGGCGTCGCCGATATTTCTGGTGCGAAAGAAAGACGACTCCACCAGATTTTGCGTCGACTATCGCCGCCTCAACGACGTTACAAGAAAGGATTCTTATCCTCTGTTTCGGATCGACGACACCATCGACACACTGGCAGGTACTGAATGGTTCTCTACCTTGGATCTTCGCAGTGGTTACTTCAGTCGGGTATTGAGTAAGGCAGAGCGCAATTACTGCACCACCAGACGAGAATTGCTTGCTGTTGTCAAAAGCCTTAGACATTTCCACAAATACCTGTATGGCCAGGAATTCACTCTTCGTACAGATCACGCATCACTGCGCTGGTTGATGAGATTTCGAGAACCGGAAGGACAGGTAGCCCGATGGCTGGAGCAGTTGCAAGAATACAACTTAAGACGCACGGGAATGCTGACGCACTATCAAGGAGACCCTGCACGACTGCGTTTAAGCAATGCAAGGGGGTAGAAACACTGGAAGACGTTCCTACGAGACCGGTGGCGCTAGTACCGGAGGGTGATGAATGGTCCAACGAGGCTATCAGTCATGATCAACATGCTGATCCAGACTTGGCGCCAATAATGAGATGGAAAACGCAGTCAAACCAACGCCCAGACTGGCATGGAGTAGCTGAATTTGGTTCTATCACCAAGGCATATTGGAGTCTTTGGGACATTCTGAAACTGGAAGACGGTGTGCTGCAATACCAATGGGAACATCCAGACGGGGAAACATCCACCTTGCTAATAGTAATTCCCAGAGTCAGGGATGCTCGTGTACTTCGAGAGACTGGCTGGAGGACATTTTGGTGTTAACAAGACATTGGAGAAAACGCGAGCTCGGTTTTATTGGGTACGATGTCGAGCAGACGTGGAATAATGGTGCCGACGATGCGATGTGTGTGCCAGCGCCCGCGGACTGCATAGACGCACCCGAGAGAGACTTCAGCAATACACGGTAGGCGCATTGTTTGAGAGGATAGCCATCGACATAGCAGGGTCGTTTTCTACGACTGATGATGGAAACCGGTACATATTGGTTATAATGGACTATTTTACGAAATGGCCGGAGGCATATACTCTACCCAATCAAGAGGCTGCCACAGGCTCTGGTTGACACGCTATGCTGTTTCGGCATTCCCATGGAATTACATTCAGGCCAAGGACGGAATTTTGAGTGCCGCTTGTTCCAAGGAGTCTGCGAGATACTCGGCATAAGGAAGACCTGAACAACACCCTTACATCCGCAGTCCGATGGCATGGTCGAGAAGTTCAACCATACTCTCGTCAGCTTTCTGACAACCAACGTGACTGGGACCGATATATTCCTTTGGCCCTAATGGCATATCGTGCCGCGGTGCACGATGTAGCTAAAGAGACCTCAGCTTGCATGATGTTCGGGAGAGAGTTGAGTTTACCCTGCGATTTGCTCTTTCGAAGGCCGTTTCCATCAACACAAGCCACGGATGAGTTCATCAGTCAGCTGCAAGAACGACTACGAGAAGTTCATGAACAAGCCAGAAAACATATCCGTATGGCCACCAACCGCATGAAAACACGGTACGATCGACGAGCCAATTCCGAGGGTTATCATGTGCAAGACCGGGTTTGGCTATTCAATCCAAAAAGAACGATTGGTGGTTCTCCCAAACTGCAGTCCGATTGAGAAGGTCCTTACACCATACAGGCGCGACTCAACGATGTCTCTCTTGTATTGCCACTGGCGTACCAAAATAATTTTATTCTGGGAGAATAAAGTTCTGAAACCGGAAAGTTGTGTTTTCTTGTTATTTTGACAAAGCCGAAAGGATCCCGAACTGCAATTCAGTTCAGTATTTCAGGTTCTTTTCGCACTGACTTTTTTCGCGTGTGAAAGTTAGCTTGTTTGCGATTCTTTCTCTGTAAAGGTCGAAAGTAATTTTCCTTTCTGTAAATCCTTGTCTTTCTCTATAAGCTCTATAAGAACCTTGATTTTGATTTGATTTATTGATTCATTCGATATAACAAGGTACCTAGACATATGTACATATTTATAACAGTTATCCTTTGTTATTCCAAGGGTTCACCTAAGCACTCAAGGCGCTTGTTTTGTGCAGCCCTTTGAAGTAATTTAGGATTTTCATTAGGTAATTAATATGAATGGTAATCATATTGTAGCGTATGTGGGTTCGCAGATAAGTGATACTAATTTACAATTGTTAAATAAACTTTATTTATACTCGAAATAATAATAAATTTAACTTAACTTTACTATATTCTCACTAGCTTACTCGGACTATTTTATTATTCACACTGTCTTTTACATTCTGTCCCTCATGCCGGCAATTCTCCCGTATATATATATATATATATATATATATATATATATATATATATATATATATATATATATATATATCCGACAAAGGATATATAGATGGTCTTCGATTCACCAGCCGCCACTGGACTTTTCTCGAGATCCCTTTGTCGGCATTAGTGAGTAGATGCCGACATGCTGCCGTCGCTGTCTTTGTCAGCGCCCTTCTCGATATTCCAACCACAGTATAGATCTCGCGCTTGCATCAACAGGATGCCGCCACTTTATGGCCAATACCAGCGGCTGTTCCCCTTGCACGTTACACTACTCCCTCCCTTAAAGCTGTTCGCCCCGTTTGTCTAGAGACCGGTGGATTATCTCCTCGATACGGACTCAGTCTTTCCACATGCACTACTTTTGGCTTGGCAAAAGTTGGATAATGCGATATGGTCCTTTTCTCTGGCAAAATCGTGGACCATTCTAAGTCGCTCCTGTAGGTCAGCTACATAATGTGGAAGAGGCACTTCTTCATGATCGTCGGCTGATGGTCTGCCAAACATCAGATCTACGGGGAGCTTCATTTCTCTTCCAGACAATAGCCAGTGGATTCATGCTGGGAACTTCGGTAGGCCAGCAGAAAGAGAGGCACCAGTTTGTCCCAGTTACGTTGGTGCTCATCCACAAATATTGAGAGGTATTGATTGATGGTCCTATTGTGCCTCTCGACCATTCCATCTGACTGTGGATGAAGTGGGGTTGTTCTACTTTTTCGTATCCCCAGCAACCTCATTAACTGCGTTCATACTTCGGATTCAAAATTTCTGCCTTGATCGGTAAGCAGCTCCAAGGGTACTCCGTGTCTGAATATCTGGCATAATCCAAAGAATTTTATTTATTAAATGACTGCATCCCCAACAAAAATCTATTTTATTAAATAATAAACCAGTCAAGAATTCAGAATCAAAAAATATATATATATATATATATATATATATATATATATATATATATACAGGGTGTAACTGAATAAGTGTAAAACATTTAAGGAGGTGATTATATATATATATATAAAGTCATTAGAAGGGATGACAATACCATTATCACATCATGATACACCAAGCCTGGTTCCTCAGGTAGATTTCTACACTACAAATCTTTTCACCAGAAAAGACAAAAATTCAACCTGGTTCTAGCTATGAAAGACAAAGTGATCAAAACCTCTCACCCCACCTTTCGGATAGAACAAGACAAAAAGAAACACGAAACCGGGAGAATGCATATATTTGGACGTATGCGGACCATTCTCAACAGAGTCGATCGGTGGTGTAAGATTCTGCATAACCTTCAAGGACGACGCATCAGGATTTCTGTATGTTCACTTCATGAAACACAAATCTGGTGTTTTTGGTATTTTCAAGAAATACTAAAAGCTGATCGACAACAAATTCGGCAAGCCGATGAAGGTGTTACGTACGGACAATGGTCGAGAGTATTGCAAACGTGAAATGAAGCGATATCTCGAGGCTGACTTTGGTGTTGGGTACATACAAGGTAGAAGTAAAGATTAAATACACCTAATCTTTGGTAGAAGAGTGAATAATATCATTGTCTATGGGATTCACATAATCACCCCTCATGTAAATTTGCGGGTCATCGACTGAAGCCAGAATTATTACGCACCCATTACAAAATAAATTAAATAAGTATCAAGTATCACATATCTCTAAAAATGTTCAACCAAATATTTATGGTTTTAATACTACTCGACAATTATTTATTAATCCGTGCAGTTTTTCTTACAATTTTACAATGCTCACTCAAATTACTTTCAAATTCAAGATATTTAAAAAATCTAAGAATATTTTTTACTTTCCAGTCGGAAGTTATTGCATTGGAGTCGATTTTCTGAAATTGTAAATTTGAAGATACCCAGAGGCATATAAAATGATTTGTAGGAAAATGTTCGTTTGTGCGTTTTTGTCTGTACGTATGTACAGTATATGTAAGATTTTTTCTAATATACATATACTTCGTAAGAGTACTTGTAAAAATAAATAAGGAAACACATATTTCGTGATTTTCTGAAAATAAGGGGACTCGAATTTCGAAAATATTGTTTATTTTGAAGACCATTGTAGGGGATTCCGGTGACGCACGCAGGTGAAATCGCGGGCGTTTGCTAGTTTTCAATAATAAAGAATCAAGAATAAAACATGACGATTCACATTTCAAATTTATGTACCTAAATAACTCTAATGTACCTATATTAGTCTTATATAAGAATAAAAATTCTAGGATCAAAACTATGCAGATAATTTTGATTCAAAAATAAAAATTCGGAAATAAAAATACAAATAAGGTTCCTATATATGTTCAATTTTCGAGTATTTTTTACCATAATATCAATGGAATGGAATGGAAAGCAACAGAATTTCAAAATATTTGACGGTTCAAATAATTTGAAAATATATAAATAATTTTCTGAATTTGAATTTTATTACAAGGCAAAACAAATCATTTATTTACAACTGCAATTACCTGTGCCATATAGTATATATTTCTGTGGCTATGAATTTCTTTGTTGGTAGTTTTCTTTTTTGAAAATTTTGATTATTAATCTGTATTATGTAATTTAATAGTTAAACGGCGTGCCATAGGTTCAGGAGGTGCAAAATGTTTTTGACCGACTTTGAAAAACGAGGAGGTATACAATTCAATTGTATGTTTGTTTTTTCTTATGTATGCATGTTTGTGCGTTTGGCATATTAAACTTACTCCGATTTTGATGATTCTACTTTTATTCGAATGAATCTAATTGAAAATCCCCTCCAAATGTGGGTAAGGGGTATTTTTTTGGAAAACCAGAAATCTAAGATAGCCAAATTGAAGAAACTTAATTCGGAAACCTTTTATCTGGAATGTTTCCAAAGACTTCAAAGGTTTCCGAGTTAGAGATTTTAGTACGGTGTAGTTATCGCAAAATCATTCTGTTGACACTCAAAAATGTTAAATAAATATTTTTTTTACAGAAACAAGAACTGACTATCAGAGGAAACATTAAAAAATACAAAATATTATTTATTCTATTAGTACAGGTACTTTACAAGTTGCTGCCAAGAGTATCTACCTGCAACTGATATGTATATACTTCATCTCTTGCACAACTTCAGAATTACCAGTACCAATAGAATGAATGTTATTTTGTATATTTTAGAGCCTCAACGTATAAAAACGGTCCTTGTTTTTGTAAAAATTTATCTTGGTGAAATTTGAAGATGGAGTTCAGTTTGTTGTGATGAAAGAAAAATTTCTATAGAAACGATGTTGAGTTTTTAATGCTCCCTGGCCTGTGGTAAAACTCAACATAATAGTCGATGACCCCCGTTCCTCGTTGAACATGATGGGCGATTAAATCCCTAGACAATGATAATATACGACTCTCGCCTCGAGTTTTTTTGAGGACAGTTCGACATTGAAAGTGAATGGCAATCAATGAGTGCTAACTGCATCATAGACAAATATACCTTTAACACAATTATATCCTTATTATTTGATAGTACGTACTTTTCTTTCAATGCTAGATTTCACAAACAAATTCTGGGTACGCTTATGGGAGCGAATATATAGCTAATATTAGCGAATTATGTTTTGAATTTTGTTAGATATAGTTATACCAGTAGGTACTCTATTTTTAACCACTGTCCATGTCGACTATTTGATATTAGCCCTACCTCAAGATGGTAATCGAAGAGAAATTGTACATTTTCAATTCTTTTGATCCGTATATTCAATTTGCAATTACTGAGATTGAACATCAAAATCAATATGTAGCATTTCTTGATAGCGGGTTCATAAGAACGGAAAACAAAATAATTCAGATGGAATTATATAGAAAAACTGGTGCATCAGGATGATTTTTGAACTATTTTATAACTAGAAACTATTACTGCCATAATTTTCAATCCTACAGAAAGACCGTTCTGTCTAACTTTAATTTCGCATCCGAAATATCGTTACTGTGATATATATATTTGTGTTTGGTTCTTTTCGGGACTATGGAAGAAATGGGGTTTGAATAAAGTTTGTTATTTTACGTTATTTTAGAGTGCAGTTAGTCAGATATTTTGTTGGGAATTGATATATGCAATTTCTTTTTAATTATACGTATTAATAACAAATGTATATTTTCTTTTTCTGTATTAAATGTTTTGACGACATGATTTTTTTCGGTTTATTTTTTCAATTATAGGGGAGATTCTCTCATAAAATGGTTGAGAACTGGGCTGAATAACAGCGTGCGCCAACTTTGGCTAACTTAACTGGATATTAGTGTATTAGCGGAAATTATGTTCAAAAGATTAGTTTTCATCATTTCAAAGATAGTTTTTTTCATTTCATTCATGGATCAAATAGCGTTCATTAATCATTATCGGGATATGATTTAATTTATCATCTTATTCATCTTAAATTATCTAGATTGTCAACAAAATAAGCCATAATTGAAATTCAGTTGACAAAAACTGCTAACCTATAACTATGGCGTCCCTGCATAGTGGCTCTACACAAATATCTTTTTTAATTATAAAAAACGAATTATTATTGTCTTATTTCCTTTTGATTTTCAAATAGCATATATATTATTCTGTATATTATTCCATGATCGGTTATGTATTATCATTACAAATTCAACGAGTAACAGTGACAATTATTCTTTCCTCTGCATATTATATCATGCAAAAATATACAGAAACGTTGCTTTTGGAATTTTGAACAATACAATAATTATTTTTAAATGTGATCAGAAAATCAGAAAACATAATGGAATTTTTACAGAAAGAACTATTTTCTAAGATTTTGAAACAATAATTCTCCTCGTACTTCTTATCTTATCATTTCGTAATATATTTTGTGAGACAATATAATTTATAATCATTGAAATCCAAATGCACAGGATAATCCGGTAGCTCAAAAAATATTGTTTTTTGACTTTCTAGTGAATATTATGAATATTCTCTTTTCTTTTCAGATGATAAATAAGCTGTGTTGGTCGATTTGTGCTCAAAGGAGAACTAGACAGAATATTAAAATCCACTTTTTGAGTTAAATTTCCAGATGCTGTGAAATTATACATGTAACTCGAGTCATCTTGCCATGCGCGGAAATAATAAATATAACTGCGAATCTCTGGGTTATTTTGTTTAAACTTGGTTGGACCAGTAGTACCTATCCTATTCTGGATTTTCTTATCAAATAATTTTATTTGGATATGAATATTCCATGAATAGTTTATTCCTGTATAATATTCAATCCAAATGATAACTGATTCATCCAAAACAATTATTACATGGCAGGTCAGTTTATCGGCAATATTGCTGACCGGTCAGTTGTCGCGGCTATTGTTTGGTAGTTTGGTAGGTGGCAGAGATTAGGTTCGACTATAATTACTGATTTGCACGGTAGACTTGTATAAATAAACCTATATTAATACATTATAAGATACTATAAATTTAATAGAATTAAAATTACTTGATTACAAAATTCGTGTGTGGGGTTTTCGAGATTGGAGAGTATATTTTTTCGTCAAAATTCATAAATTTATGATAGCATCATCAAGATGGAGTTTTGTGGATATGGTCCGATTCTATTGGAGATTAGTATGTGGGGGTTTTGTGGTCGAAAATTATGTTTCTTAATTTTAGAGGTCAAAGACTTTTGCTAAATTTCACCCTCGTAAGACCCAAAATCAAATTGTAAATATTTCAATTAAAAACATTTTGTAATATAAAACATTTTTAAAACAGTCTAAAATTCACCTACCACCCTACAGACTTATAACCCCATACAGATTCCTAAAACGAAGGACGTGGCTACCATGCTATATAGACAATATACCCACCTACCTAGCATATGTAGCCCGTAGATGAGTCAAGAGTTTTCTATCTACGTATCTCTTGTACAAATTCTAAATTACCATTACCAATGGAATGAAAATTATTTTATAAATTTTACAACTAATAAACTCAGTTCCTGTTTTTGTAAGAAATATTTATTTTATCAACAGGGTGAGGTATGTAATAACGTAAGACAAAAGACATTACCTATAATATAATCGAGTTTGTGACATTGACCTCGAGATCAGGTGCGCCCAATATGTTATAATCATATTATACCAATGTAATGAATAATGAACCTCAAAGCTTAGCTCCTTTCTCAAAAAAGGAAGATATCTTCAAACACACAATTTCGAGAGATGTCCTTAATAGTTATTCACATTCTTATAGAATATTTGAATTCATTGAAAAAATCACGGTAGGTAGGTGGTAAACGTATTCCACAACGCCTACCTAAACTGCGCCAAAGTTATGCCTGGAAGAACAAGTTTTAAATTTTTAGGTCCTCAAATCAACCATTAAACATATAAATCAGAATTTGTGTTTGGGGACATTCCCCAAAAGCACCGCTGGATATATAATTGCTATGAGGACCGTCCTCAAAAGCACCATAAGTCCTCAAAGGCGCCACTTGATTCCACAGAACGTCCTCAAAACGACCCTTACACACACACACACACACACACATATATATATATATATATATATATGTATGTGATGGACGATCTAGTATATTCTTGTGTGAATAAAGTATCTTTCCAAATCCCTTTTCTCAAAAAAATATGTAGATGACATAATCCTATGTGTTCCGCAATATACTAGATCGTCCATCACATACATATATATAATATTGCGTAATAATAAATTGACTTTAAAAGAAAACACACTTTAATTTACAAAAATTATAGTTACTGGTTCAAAAATAACTTACTCACTAGACTATATCTAAAATATCCCTGTATTTATACAAAATTAAGGTGCTGCGTCGACGATGGTTCTACCATTCCAGAACCGCAGTTCCACGGTATTGGCATCTTCCTACGCTGGTTTCCGAGAATGGACGGTGTAACCTTCAGCTGGCGTCTGGTAGGCGCTTGGTCAGCATTTCCTGGCCTGGGAACGGGAAATGCTGCGCCTAACCTGATATGTGCTGCTCGTAACCTAATACTCTTGGATACTTGGTTGCTTGTGGTATCGCATAGAGTGTCATATAACAGATCCCCCTATTAATTAAAAGTTGATGCCATGCAACCACTTTTATGGTAGCACTATATTTTCCATCTCGTATTCTGAATTTTCCATATTCGGTCTTCTTCTTGGGAGGAGACTTCTAATTCTTTTCAGGGGAGTTGGACCTTGATCTTCTGTCTTTGGGTTGGTCGCGTTACAGTTGTTCGATATTTTTACTATGACATCCTTGGGGTCGATCTCGATCTGATGGAATCCCGATGCAAGATCAAGGGTTGAAAAGTATTGGCATTTGCCAAGGTGATCCAGGAGGTCAGAGATATTCGGGAGCGGATATTTGTTGTCTACCGTGATCTCATTCAGCTTCCTGTAATCCACGACGACTTTCCAATTCTGTTTTCCTGAGGCGTCCACCTTCTTGGGAACTACCCAAACAGGTGAAGAGAATGGGGATTTGGAAGGTCTGATTATGCCCTGGTCTAACATCTTGTTTACCTGCCCTTTTACCTCTTCCTTATGGACGTGTGGGTATCTATAGGACTTAGTGAATGTCGGTTTGTCTGTCGTTGTTTTTATTGTGTGTTTAATTTCGTTCGTGAAGGTTAGTTTGTCACCTTCTAAGTAAAATATGTCTGAATAGTCTATATAATTCGGTAACAAGTTCTGCCTCTTCTTCATTCAGGTGATCTAGCCGTAACTGTCGTTTTATCTCTGGTATTCTGTCGCTGTTGGTGGTGTATTGAAATTCACTAAGATGGTTGACGGTGATATTTTCTACTGGTTCAATCTCCAATTGGGAAAAGTCTACGGTTTTGGGAATTGCATTCGGATTTATGACTGTAGTAATGGTGAATTCATTTCATGTTCGTTTACTTTTACCAAAGCATTGGGAATGCGCACTTTTTCTATCTCTTTGCTAGAGAGGATAGCTTCGGTGTCTGAAAAACTGCACCTCAGTTTAAAAACTTGTTCCCACCGTGGAGCGATGGAAGTTATGTTGGAAATTGGAGTTCTTTGGATTATTTTGCGGCTGTGTTTTGGATGTTGAATCACCGGCTACTTTGTAGAGGGGTATCGTCTTAAAACTTGTTACCAGCTGTTTATTCTTAAGATCCACTATGCACTGATAGTGTTCTAAGAAGTCTGAACCTAACAAACCGTCAAAGTCTATGTCGAGATTGCAAAAATATACATTGTGTGGATCTTTTACGTTAAAAGGTACCAAGGTAGATTCGTTAATAAGTATTTTTTGGTCAGTGATTCCCTGAATGATGACATTTTCAGGAGATCTTTGTCGAAATTTTTCACAAGCAGTCGGTTTGAAAATTGACCGGCTCCTGAGTCTACTAAGAATTTAAAAGTCTTCGTCGCGTCTGTAATGTAGTAGAGATTTTTTGATTAAACTGTGTGTAAAGTATCTATAGGAAGTTCTGTTCGGGAGTTTGGGCTTGAATCTCGGCCATGTCTTGTTGTGGATTCGGGGGGTCTGTTGGCGCAGGTGTGCCTGGCGAAAGCCCGGATTTATTTGGTCGAATACTTCAGGTAGGTCTTGATAGTTATATTCGTCTTGTGATTCATAGGTATCTTATTATTCTTCTGATTCTTGATAATCTTCATAGGAGTAGTTTTGATCTTGATCGTAATTAAGGTGATAGGTTCTATTCTGCGGCCTGTTGAAGTTTGTATTTTGTTGAACCATTGATGGTCTAATTCCTATATTGGGGTTCGGCCTAATTACGGATGGACAGTCGTTTCCAAGGTTTTGGTTCGGCCTAAAATTCGTCTGAAACCATTGTGGCTTTTGGGGTTGTTGCGAATTTCGTTGTTGGAACGGGGGTCTTGACATCTGATTTTGGGAGTTCGAGTTATAATTATTTCCAAAATTCTGCCGTTGTCTTAATTCGTTAAACGTATGTCCTGTACACTTACAGTGGTTGCATTGCTTGATGCTAGGGCCTGTACTAGGTCTTCGGGGTGGAGCGTTCGTATTTCTGTTACTGTTCTGGTGGAACTTCTGATTCTCAAAGTAATTCAACTGAAGCTCTCTTCTGATGCGGTTGGTAGCGGTTAGGATGTCCGCAGGGTCACTTGCTCTCACAATCTGACCTAATTTCGGTTCCTCCTGTCAGGAGGGTGTTAAGGGCCATTGATTCGGCAAGTCGGATCTGTGCTCTCTTCTCTTCTTGAGAATAGTTCTGCTTGTTAATGGAAGCGTACATTTTGGCTTCATGTGTCTGGAGTCGGCTGATGAACGTTATTGGTGATTCACTGGGTTGTTGTCTAATTCGTTGGAGATTTTGTATCAGCGACGACAAATCGCGAGATTCTCCGAAATGTGTTTCTAATAGTAACTTTATTTATTGCCACGTACTAGGATTCCTACAGTTTATAAGCTCCGCCGCTCGCCCGCGTAATTTATTCTTATCGTACTCAGGTACGATGAAAAAGATTTCACTGAGTTTATAAAGCTCAAAAACTGGTGCATCCGTACCACCTTCATTATTTGCATTGTTTGCAGGAGGGTGGTTTGCATTATCATTGGTTGGCATATTTGAATGTTTCTTATCTTTACGTTTTATATGAGACCTTAATATCATAAAATTTCAGTATAAAAATGTTAAGGATATGTATTGGACAAAAAAACTGTATCTTTTGAAAATAAATTCGATTCAATAAATTCAATAAAATTGTGAGTAAGAAATTTAAAACGAGATGATTCTTAGTGTACTTACAATATGCTCCACATACTGCGCTGTCAGGTTGTTTGCACTGTTCCTGATGTTATAGTAGAGGATTGAAGGGATGTTTGAAGGCTGTTGTTCTTCTTCTTTAGGGTTTAAGAACCTCCACAAACAGTTGGGACCGCCGTGTTCCGATGAACTACAGCACTTCCATGAGTTATCAAAGACCATTGTATTAATGTCAGCGGTTTCATCAAGGCCTATTGTAACTCTATTTCATCTTTTAATATGTAAAACTTCTAGTACCTTAGTATTCTATTTCTCATTGTTTATTGTCTATTATATTTTTATGATTAATCAACTATTTTTATTATATAGTGCTTCACACTCGTGACTTACTTATGAATATTAGAGTCATACAGTCATTTTTTAGTTTTTGTATTTTTGTTTTTATATAATTTTGTGTTGTTTTAAAGTTAATAAATATTTTTTGAAAAGTCTTTCTTGAGTGCTGCAATATAACAAATTGGCGCAGTCAATAGGATTCTTCAACGTTGGTAAAACAAGGACGGTGGTTTCCTAACCTTTAAAGAAGAAAAAACCGCAGCCAAGGAAGAAAAGAAGGGTACTTCATCGCTGAGAGTACACGCGTACGCTAATTGGAGGCGGTGGTATCCCATAAAAAGATATCAATCATCAATCCAAGGAACTAGGACATCGGGAGAACACGCGAACGCTCACTGTCGGTGCCAGATTCCATCACCCCATACATCCATCGTTGCACGTTGCAGAAACACAACTCTAATGAATATCGTACTGCAAGTGAATTATCACGTTTATTTATTTGATTTGAACTGTTCGATTGTTTGATTTAATTTATTAGAAATAAGAATATAATATATTAAAAATGGCAAACGTAAATGAAAATCAGAATGTAGTTATGGAACCCTACAAACTATCCGAAATATTTTGCATAATTCCAGAGTTTGAGGGAGAACAAATATTTTTAGGCACTTTCCTAAATGCGTGTGATTGTGCTCATAACATGTCAACTCGCGATCAGAAAGAGAAAGCTCTTCTAGCTATCCATATTAAAAACAACTTAAGAGTAAGAGCAGCGCAGTTGATTATTTCGCGAAATCCCCTAACCTAGCTAGCAATAAGGCAGTTATTAACTTTACATTTCGGAGATTCTAGAGATCCCTCACCTCTAATTCAGGATCTACAACGTTTAACACAGTTGCCCAATGAATCTGCCTCGTATTTTTCAACAGATTACAAGTTCTAAATGCAAAAATGCATGCTTGCATTCAAAAAACTGAAAATCTTACCGAACCCCAGAAAGTAGCCCAAGATATTTTAATAGATTCAATGTACCTGAATACACTTTTAACAGGACTTGAACCCCGACTAGGAAAATTGATCCGAGCTAGTCAGCCAGCAGATTTCTTGGAAGCGCAAAATCGCATCCGACGTGAATTACAACTTTCCTATTTTGAGAATCAAAAATTTAATAAACCAGACCCAAGTAATCAAAATAAACCTATAAATAATTTATCACCAAGAAGACCACTATTATCAATACTAAAATGTTTCTCATGTAGTCGAAATGGTTTCTCTCAATATCAACAGAACCCAAATCATAATTCCAATTCAAATTATAACCCGAATTTCAGTAATAAGACCTGTAAATTCGCAATATCCACGACAAAATATGTCGCAAATAAGACCAAGTAATTTTTCTAATCAACAAAGTCTATTCAATCAACAACAGGCACAAGTCAGACCTTCAGTGATTCAAAAGAATCCAAATTTCCAACAACGAGCCCATTTAATTCAAAACGACTATAGTAACGAATATTATGATGATTATCGAGAATATTCATCTCAGTTTGAGAAAGATTCTCAAAATTTAGTTTCTGCTGGTCATTTAGAATTTTCCTATTTTCCGACCCAAAGACCATCCTCCAGAATGTTCGATGACAGCAAATTCAATTTCAGAAACAACTTCTTCAAAGTTTGAACCTGGTCGATATGGATCCAAATGTGAATTTTCCAGAACAGAAATATCTTTAAATCCTTTATTGACAGTAAATTCGAAAAACCTTTATTACATGGAAGATGCTTCAAAAATTAAACTCCTTATTGATACAGGAGCAGGGATTTCAATTTTTAAAAAGAACTCAGTTAAAAGTTTTCCTCGGAGATTTCCTGAAAAATTAACTATTCAAGGTATTACTGATAAAAAAAAATTATAAAAGAGTCTACGTATGTTCCATTTTATACCGGAGATCCTCATAAAGATTTCATATATAATTTAGATATAGATTTTGATGGCATATAAGGCCTAAATTTTTTGGAACACTATAATTGTGTTATTGATTTAAATTCAAAGCAACTGCATACCAATTTCAAAACGATACCTCTTTTTAAAGTTGCTGATTGAAATACGAATTTACATTTAAAAAAATTTAATAACAAAGCCGAGTATAATAAGAAACAAATTATCTAAAAAGAAATTGATATTTTCGAAATGTCTCAAGACTACTCTTTGGCCCATTGTGTTGCGGAAGATATGCAAATGCAAAAAGGCATGGCTGCAGATTTAAAGAAATATTTTGGAAAGGTTGAAGATTTATTAAAGCATAATCAGAAAAAAGGTGGCTTGGCAGGTTTAAAATTTCAGTTTAAAAATTCAACTCGATATATTTATTATTTAGTTACTAAGAAAAGTCAACAGATAAACCAACATATAAGTCTATATGGTCCTCTCTAAAGAAATTGAGAGACCATGTAAAGTGTGTAAAGAAATTAGCAATTCCAAAAATAGGATGTGGACTAGATAAACTAGATTGGTCCAAAGTAAAGGAGATTATATCAATTTTGTTTAGAGATATAGATGCTGAAATTGTTGTATGTAAGATAAATGAATCTAATAATCGCATTTTATTTAATTGTATCTCTATAGAACCTAGAACTGAAAAAGTATTTAAAATAAAATGCAATCTATCAAATTAGATGCAATACTTACCGGACCAGACAAAGAAAAAGTTCGATTACCCAATGCCCTGATACATATAAATGAAAAAGGAGAATTTTATTCAACAATTATTAACGTTAATGCAATTCCAAAAACTATTGATTTTCCAATTTTATCTATTGAACCTATTGATACCGAAACTCTTTTAAATTTTAATTCAATTTCCCAAGGTGAATCTCAATCTAATCCTCCAATGAATAAACATAATATCATCCAAAGTCAATTAAGAACAGATCACCTCAATGAGGAAGAAAATGAACTCATCAGGAATTTATGTCTCGAATATTCAGACATTTTCTATTTAGAAGGCGACCAATTAACTTACCAATGAGATAAAACATTCAATAGAAACAAATAATTCCCGACCAGTTTTTACTAAATCATATAGGTATCCTCAAGTTCACAAAGAGGAAGTGAAGACACAGGTTAATAAAATATTGGAACAAGGAATAATCCGTCATTCTATTTCGCCATGGTCCTCCCCGGTTTGGGTCGTGCCACAAATGCTGGATGCTTCTGGTAAACAGAAATGACGTGTCGTTATAGACTACCGTAAACTCAATGAGCTTACAGTAGACGATAAATACCCTTTACCCAATATCTCAGACCTTCTTGACCAATTAGGTCAATGTCATTATTTTACGACCCTAGATCTTGTCTCAGGGTTCCATCAAATTGAAATCAATTCGAAAGATATTCTTAAAACAGCATTTTCTGTAGATAACGGTCATTACGAGTTTGTGCGAATGCCGTTTGGTTTGAAGAATGCCCCGTTCACATTCTGCGTGTCATGGACAATATTCTTTTAGGCATTCAAAATGAGAGATGCTTAGTATACATGGATGATATAATTGTATACTCTGCTACCATTCCTGATCATATTACCCGGTTATCAGAAGTTTTTAAAAGACTTCGGAAGGCAAATCTAAAAATCCAGCCTGATAAATGCGAGTTTCTAAGAAAAGAAGTCGCATACCTTGATCATATCATCACTCAGGATGGTGTAAAAGCCAAACCCGCAAAAATTGGATGTATTCAAAATTTCCCAGAGCCGAAAAATCCAAAAGACATTGAATTATTTTTAGGATTAGCAGGCTATTACCGTCGCTTCATTCCAAATTTTTGCAAAAATGTCCAAACCCTTATCAAAACTTCTACAAAAAGACACTTCCTTCATTTTTGATTCAGAATGTAAAAACTCTTTCATCAATCTGAAGAATGCCCTTATTTCCGATCCAATCTTGAAATACCCAAGTTTTTAAGAACCTTTTGTTCTAACAACAGATGTAAGTGCATTTACTATTGGTGCTGTTTTGTCCCAAGGCCCAATAGGTAAAGACCTACCAATTAATTTTACTTCCAGAACACTCTGTAGTGCTGAGACTAAGTATCCTACGATTGAACGAGAATTACTCGCTATCGTATGGGCAGTAAATCACTTTCGTCCCTATCTTTTCGGTAGAAAATTTACCCTTGTTACCGATCATCGCCCGCTAACATGGCTTTTCTCTATTAAGGATCCAGGAAGCAGATTAGCTAGATGGCGCCTTAAACTACGTACGATTATAAAATAGAATATAAACCCGGTGAAATTAACAAGAATGCAGACGCACTTTCAAGAATAAAAATTAACAATTTCAAGGAGTGCGCTAACTTACAATCAAAAATAACAATTTTAGTCACAAACGAAGATGAACCGTCAACAAGTAAAGAGCAGACAGAGGAATTGGAAGAAACTTCCTATATTAGAGGAATTCAATAATTTTGTTAATATATATAAAATCAAATCAATAATTGATTATTTAAAAATCGAAGTAACAAATGATCAGTTATTGGATACAAGTCATAAGAATATTGTAACATTCTTCTGGCAGAATAAGTTAGAAGACATGCACGATAAGATTCTTGATGATATATTTGAGGAAAATTTTGATTTTAGTTTGAATTCTATCATCATTTTTGGTTCAAAATCAGTTAAAGATCGATAATACTTTATTATACCACTCATATTCGATCCGGAATCGTAGTAGAATAACTATTTTTTACATTATATAGAGAACGAAATTAATTAGACCTAGCAAAAGTATATTATATTGAAAATAACCTTGAATTACCTATTTTAGAAATATTTTCATTTGTCTATGCAAATGTAGACATAAAATTTAAAATTTGTCAAAATATTGTTAAAACTCCAGACTCAGACGAAATACCTGTAATTTTAGACCAGTATTATAAAGGGAAAACTAATATTCATCGTGGAATAAACGAAACCATACGAAGAATAAAATCAAATTATAATTGGATAGGACTGACAAAAGACGTCGAGCAAGAATTGTGGAAAAATTTAAGCACACCCTTAGTGGTAACAGAGACACCAAAGACTCCTTTTGAACGCATTAACATCGATATTTTCGAATATCCAACAGGAAATTACGCACTTACTATTAGAGACGAACTGACGAAATTCACACAAGCATACCCTATTTCGGACAAGAAAGCGTCAACTGTTGTAAACACTTTATTAATATATTTTCAGCATTTTGGTACACCTCTTAGAATTCACTGTGATTATGGACGTGAGTTCGATAATTCCCCAATAAAAGATCTTTGTACACTTTATGATATTAAATTAAATTAAACATTTTCAAGTGTCGGACATCCCCAGTCAAACTGTTTTTAGAACGTTTTCATGGTACCCTCCTTGAAATGATCCGTGTTCATAAAGCAGAAAACCCTGAAGAACACCCGTTTAACGTTCTCCCTTATGCCGTGATATCTTATAATAAAATAAAGAATAAAACAACAGGTATCACCCCGTATGAACTAATATTCTGGCATACATAAAATAGACCACCAAAAGTTCTTTATAATGAGAAAGCATTAATAACTAAATATGTACGCGATTTAAATAACAAAATGCAACACTATTATAGGATCGCTAGAGCAAAAACGGAACATCAAAAAAAGAAAGCGAAACTAAGATTTGATAAAAATGTTTCTCATAAAATAACAACATGTAACGGAGACCCCAGCGTAATCGGAAGCTACCGGTCCGCTACCGTGAGATGGCAGCGCTAGATAAAGAAAACTAAGAGACTAGGGAGTTAGAGGTTAAGAAGGTTATGGGAATTGTACGGCACATGGTGTCCGATATATTGTGTGTACTCTAAGAAATAATAAAGTAGGAGACAAAATATATATTAAAGAGTCTCAAATAAAAGATAAAGGCCAAAATATTTTCAATGGTTCTTTTGAAATAATTGAATTATTCAATACATCAGCAATCGTCATAAATCCTCAAACTAACCAAAAATCTAAAATTAATTTGGATAGAATGAAACCGTACGATGAGTAGTCCTTTTTGGTTTAAGATTTATTTGGCTGATAAACAGCATATCGGCCCAAGTCAACCTGAGAACAATACCGTTGAAATATTTTTTTTTTCCACGAAGAAACAAAAATTAGAATATCTTATGATAAATGGACACTTTTGGTTTATAAAGATCTAATAAGGCTTTTCCACGTGACGTCAGCGCCATTTGAATTACTGTCAAAATCAGCTGTTCTGGAGGTCAACAAATCGCAAGTTTGAATTTTAAGATTGTACTTTTTACTTTATTTTAGTTATTTTATACAGTTTCAAAACACTCAGGTCAATAATAAGGTATTTTAACACTAATAGAATTGCTTTAGAGTGATTATATATTTGAGAAAACTAGAGTTTGTAATTAATTATTAGAAAAGTAGGTACTCACCGAAGTTTTAATCACTTAAATAACATTATTTTTATGTTCAATTGCCACATTTTTGTGGAGTTGTGCAAACAATAGTAAACGCAACCGATGATAAAAATGTATTTATATTACAATCGGAAAAAGGCACTAGAGGTAGATTAATTCAAGAACGTGCAGCTCGTCGGCAATCCTGGATCCAGGCCTTACATAGAGACGATTTAACAGAAAGCAAAATCAAATGGCAAATAATTTGTTTCAGATAAATTTATCTTAGTATTTTTCTAATGCATGCATTTTTTTATTACATACATAATGTGTTTTATGTATTTCAATCAATATAAATAAATATAGTTAGTTATTACAATTACTTAAATAAATAGCCGTGTAATTTGTTCTTACCAAATATATCTCAAGAAATGCCAGAAAATTTTGAAAACAAGGAGATCCCGGATTACATCCCAACACTACATACGGGTTTCACCCGATCCACATTAAAAACAACCCCTAAAGTAGCGAGAGAGAGGTACACTAGGGTTAAAAAAGAAGGAACATAGTTCTAAGATTCCGTTTATATTATATTTATTATATACAAAATATATAAGAATTCATCGAAACAATATAATTTTATTTTTATTTGTATATAATCAATTGGTGGTGGGGTAGTTAGCTGTTAAGCTTAATTAGCTTTTAAACATGGTATGTAATGGTAATTTAGTACCTCCATATTTTCATCTGAAAAAAAAAGAAATTTTAGATGATTATTATGTCTGTACAGGTCTTTCAAAGTAAAAGTATATCAAATTATATTTCCTGAAGTAACATACTTAATCTTAATTATTTCTACTCAGATTTTAAATGCTTACCTTCAGGATTACTTGAATTAAGAATTTTATGGTTTTGTTGTAAATATATAGCAGTAAAATCTTCAAAATTTTCGTGAAAACTAACAAAACTTACAATGGTGTCTTATGGCAAAGTGGCTTTGTTGACCTCCAGAACAGCTGTTTGCGGCCATATTTGTGACGTCGGTGGAAAAGCTCTATTCCAATAAAGAAATCAATTGAGAACAATGATAAAATACTATCAGAAGTTGTGGATATGCTACAAAATCCCTCTCCTAGGGTTATGGCATTGAAGTTCAGACACATGTTAGCTTGCTTTGACAAATTTCTAATCTAGTAAATTTAAAATATAAGGAGATATTAGGAGATTCAAAACAATATAACTTCAGAGCAAAGAGAGGTATTTTCAATGGAATATGTAATGTTTGGAAAACGATCACCGGCAATTTAGATGCATCAGACGGAGAATATTTCGATGACTGTATCAATAAATTATCAAACGATGAACATGAGCTAGGGAATCTTCTCAAGAAACAAATATCAGGTACTACTACTATCATTAAAAATTTTCTCAAATCCATTGAAACTTCTCTCACGAATCTAGCAGAAGAGTTTTCATTTTATGAAGCACAAGTCAAGACTTTAGATATTTGTGAATCGTTTATGGAAAGTTAAAACTTTTTAGAGGAAACTTTAAGTACGATCTTGAACTCAATTACTTTTGCACGAATTAACCTATTACATACATCCATAATTACCCCTTCAGATCTAATAAATTCTTTGGAAGAAATTTCTAAATCACTTGTCAAAAACAATTTGCCATTACCACCTTACATATCCAATATAGCTAATTATATTGATATAATTGATTTAGAAGCTTACCAGTCAGAAAACAAAATTATATTTGTCCTTAAAGTACCATTAACGGAACCAGAACTTATACATTATATGGGCTTTATCCAATACCGATATTAGGTTTATACCTATCACATTTTGCCTACAACGTTGTAGTACAACGCAAAAATATATCGCGAAAGACGATTCACTGCTGTACTTGTCATTGAGAGATTTGAACAACTGCAAGATACTCCAGAGGAGAGTGAAAATTTGCTCAGATGTTTTACCCTACCCGATTGACAGCGATGCCATATGTGAAGCACAACTTCCTGAAAGAATACACAAACAACTCAGAACCTGTCAAACATCTCTACTTTTTGTTAAAGAATATAATGTTAACGAAATTGCTCCAAATTTATGGCTTATTACGGTATCTAACCCTTTACCAGTCCTTGTTAAATGTGAAGGAAGAGAAATTCGATAAGAAATAGTCAGAACTAACAGTTTATTAAAATTGCAACCTGAATGTAACGCTTTTGTTGGTAGTACCAGAGTCCATGCCAAATTTCCTATAAGAAAATAGCTTATAGTAGTCATCAGATAGTAATAAAATTCGACTGTTGTAAGGACATCCCTGGAAAACCGAATATCCCAGAACTATAACCTCTCAAATTAAACATAATCTATACTGAAGATCTGAATATTGCGCAGCATAAACTAAATCAATATTCAGAAGAACTGGAGAGAATAATGAACCTATCACCAATGAATAAATACACTCATTAGTTCACCATCTTTACTATTATCCTAATTATTCTTCTGGTTTCAGATAATGGACCACAATTCACTTCAGCTCAATTCAAACATTTTCTTATGAAAAATGATGTAAAACATATTACAACTGCACCATATCATCCAGCAACTAACGGAGCAGCCGAAAACATGGTGAAAACTTTTAAGAAAAGTTTGAAAGCATCTTTGTTATTAGTAGATTCTTAATAAATTATAGAAATTCTCCACACTCAATAAGTAAAGAAAGACCAAATTTTCTAATGATAGGGAGAAATGTTAAAGCTATATTTAATCTATTGAAACCAAAAGAAAATGTAAATTATAATACAGAAATAAAAACAAATATAATGAGACATTTTAAAAGAGGTGAAAGTGTAACGGTAAAAGATTACAGATATAAAAATAATGTAATTTGGACACAAGCCCTAATAGAAAAAGTTCTTGGAAAGAAAAACTATTTATGTAAATTAAAGGATGGTAAAATATGAAAAAGACATATAGATCAAACAAAAAAGTTAGAAGCACCATGTGACATAGATATGGAAGAAAGAAAGGAAGATCAAAATAAACAGGACAAGCAATAAAAAAAATTAAGTTAAAGTAAAACTTCCTTCATTTTTAAAGCAAGAAAACCAACAGCAATCACAACCTACTCCTGAGCCCTCGACATCCCAATTACCAAGTAGAGATGTAAATCCTAATATTAGTGAATTAGACAATAGTAGTAATATACAGAATAAGTCAAATAGTACTAATGTTAAGCCAGTTGTAATAACTAATCAGGGAGAAAGGATACAAAACCAAATTGCTTAAAAGACTTTGTGAATAGTTAATAATTGTTTTATATAACATTAGCAAAGATTAGAAGACATTAGGTTAGCAGTTCTAGCTAAGGAAGGAGGAGATGTAATGTATTGAAAGTTATTATCTATGATGTACCAATGTCAAGTCAAATGTTTGTTAGATAATAGTTCTGTGCTTTTTAGATATTATGGCGCTATGAGATAGGTACACTTGTATAATACTTGTAAAGGTTAAAATTAGAATAAAAGTTCTTAATTAATAACTGTCTTGTTTATAAAGTACTACAAAATAAAACATAACAGGTTCCATACAGGAAATTGGAAATGCTGTTCTTTCTTGTGTACCACAATCTACCAAAGTGTTTCCCGGGTAAAACAGCTAATATAATATAAAAATTACTTGCAATTACTATAAAAATACCAAAAAACCAACAGGTTATGGGCCCAGAGCTCTAAAGTTAAGAGACGAAAACAATATAAAGATGTCTCGAAAACACGAAGACTTACGAAATCTTGAAGTTCTCAAAGTTATGTCTGCGATACCGAAGAGAAAAAGAAGAAATTAAATCAGGACAGCAAGGCGAAATATTTAATTATGAGAACTATAGACAAGAAAGTTAAGCCACATGTTCTTTCCTGTAGCCTCCAAAATAAATGTTTGATAAGCTCACAGCAATGTACAAAAGAGATTCGCCACAGGAACTCAACAGTTATTTCAAGATTTCATTGGATTTAGTTTTGTCACAACAAAAGATATGGCAAGTAACATAAGTGCTATCCAAAACATTGCTTTCGAGTTGAATAGATTTAAATTAGACAAAATTCCAGATAAGATGATTATTCCTAAAATAATGTCAATTTTACTTCAAGAATCTAAACATTTTGCTCCAGCATGGGATTATCTGCCGAAACGGAGAAAACTATAGAAAATTTGATATCAAGATTATTAAGAGAAGAAGAGAGACAGCGAAAAAAATCTAAAGATCCCGTAGCATTCGAAGCTGAAAGAAAGCTAAACAGAAAAGATCTTTTTTGCAAAAATTATGGTGGAAGATATAATTTTGCCAGAGGCTGTAAGAAAACAAGAAATATGACTCCATGTTCTATATATAATAGAGATAATCATGCAAGTGAAGAATGTTATTATAAGGACAAATCTTATAAAATGGATACCGCTATGGCAGTTGGTGATATTCAATACGAGAATAATAATGGAGAACAAGAGAGAAGAGATATCCCTCATAATCTCCAAGATAGAAGGTATCTAAAGAAACGTGCTAAATATGCTAATTTTGAACAAGATACGACAATGCTTTCAATAGCAGATTTTGACTTAGAAGTGTTAACATATAAAAAATGTTTAATGGGACCTGACAAAGAAAAATGGAAGGCGGCAATAGCAAAGAATAAAAAATCTCTTATGAAAAATAGCACTTAAAAGTTAGTAGGGCCAGAAGAAGCAAATGGAAAAGAAATATTGGAAAGTAGTTGGATGGATGGAAGATATAAGACAAGATTACTTGTAAGAGGGTGTTAGCAAGAGAAGACAATTGATTTCAAGGAAATGTTCAGCCCAGTAGTAGGTATTTGTTCATTGAGATTACTTTTTAGCTCCGTGAAGTGGGCACCCCCAAATTTGAATTTGAGAGGGAGATTTTTCACATTCAATTGTCCATCGTTAGTCCATGTTTGTCCAGGAACAGTTTTTGTTTGTCCACCTTTTGTTAAAAATTTATATGATGAACACTTTTTTCGCTAAAAATTGATCAAAAAGTGAAAAATCAGGAATATGCCTGTTTGTCTCGCTTATTTGTTTGTCCATGTTTGTCCACGAAAAATTTTCATTTGTCCACCTTTTTTTAAGAAGATATAGCGAAAAAACTTTATTGAAAGCATGGAGTCGGCAACCTCAAATGTGAGTTTTGAAGGGGGAACTGTTGCATTCAATTATCCATCGTTAGTCCATGTTTGTCCAGAAACAATTTTCGTTTGTCCACTTTTTTTAAGAAGATATATCAAAAAAGCTTTTCTTAAAAGCGTGAAGTCGGCACCCCAGAATGTGAATTTTGGAGGGGGAACTGTTGCATTCAATTGTCCATCGTTAGTCTATGTTTGTCCAGGAAAAAAATTCGTTTGTCCACCTATTGGTAAGAAATTATATGAAGAACACTTTTTTCGCTAAAAATGCTCAAAAAGTAAAAAATTTAAAATTTGTTCCATTTTCTCGCTCATTTGTTTGTCCAACATTTGCCCATGTTTGATCAGGAAAACGATATATCACTTTAAGTGATAATTGATCAAAAAAAGTAAAAAACGGAAAGTTGCCTTTTCCATAGCTCATCTGTTTGTCCAACGTTTGTCTATAATTTAACCACGTAACATTTTCGATTGTACAACTTTTGCTTTCAATTCCTTTCAATGTAATACAAATATAGAAAAAAATAACAACTTTACTAATAATGCCATCAGATCTCACATTAGATTTAAAGATAACTTTTTAGATTTTACCAAGAGATACTTCAGAATCATTACAAAAAAAAAATTGAAATGTGAATCAACGTTGCATTGTATCTACTAAAAATCGGGGCCGTTTTAATTTTTTTAATTCGATTTATTTTTCCAACTGAAAACAAAATTGATGGTCAATTACATAAATTTAGAGGAGATTCCTTTAGAATTCGAAGTTAACGATGCAAGGTTTATTTTAAGTGGAGTTATTTCCCACGTTCCTATGCATTTCACAGATATCTGTAGAAATGCATCAGGAGCATGTTTTGAGTATGATGATCGAATTCGAGCACGAAAGACGATTAAAAATCTGAAAAACCCAAAATTGAAGGCCCAAGTTCTGGTGTACGTAAAGCTCTGAATGAGTGTTACGCATAGAATATTTTCTTATTATTTATGGAATAAATTGATATTTTCATCGTTTTGATTACTATTGTTTGTCTATCCACCGCCTTCGCCCAACATATTTTCTCTTTTTTAGACGTTTTCCTAGACAAACCTAAGACAGACAACAAAAGGGAAAATTTTAGATTTTACAATTTTTTCGCTAAAAATTGCTCAAAAAGTGTAAAATCTCAAATTTTCCCATTTATTGTTTGTCTAAGGTTTCTAGGTATACGTCTCTTGGTAAAATTCAAAAAGTTATCTTTAAAACCTAATGTGAGATCTGATGGCATTATTTGTAAATTTGTTATTTTTTACATTGAAAGTAATTGAAAGCAAAAGTTGTAAACGAAAATGTGGTTAAAATATAGGCAAACGTTGGACAAACAGATGAGCTATGAAAAAGGCAACTTTCCGTTTTTTACTTTTCTTGATCAATTATCAATTAAAGTGATATATCGTTTTCCTGGACAAACATGGGCAAACGTTGGACAAACAAATGAGCGAGAAAAAGGAGCAAATTTTAGATGTTTTACTTTTTGAGCACTTCTATTGAAAAAAGTTTTTTTTATATAATTTTTTACCAATAGGTGGACAAACGAGTTTTTTTCTGGACAAACATGGACTAACGATGGACAATTGAATGCAAAAGTTCCCCCTCCAAAATTCACATTTGGGGTTGCCGACTTCACGCTTTCAAAAAAGGTTTTTTTGATATATCTTCTTAAGAAAAGGTGGACTAACGAAAATTTCTCCTGAACAAACATGGACTAACGATGGACAATTGAATGCAACAGTTCCCCCTTCAAAACTTACATTTGGGGGTGCCGACTTCACGCTTTCAGAAAAAGTGTTTTTGATATAACTTCTTAAAAGAAAGTGGACAAATAAAAAAAATTCCTGAACAAACATGGACAAACGTTGGACAAACAAATAAACAAGACAAACAGGCATATTTCTGATTTTTCACTTTTAGAGCAATTTTTAGTGAAAAAAGTTTTCTTCATATAAATTTTTAACAAAAGGTGGACAAACGAGAATTTTTCCTGGACAAACATGGACTAACGATGAACAATTGAATGTGATAAATCTCCCTCTTAAATTCAAATTTGGGGGTGCCCACTTCACGGAGCTTTACTTTTTACCATAGCTACAGAGAAAAAATAACATAAGGGGACTGTGTTTCTGAATGGAACCCTGGAGGAAGACATATTTATGAAGATACAAGAAGGTCTTAAAGAATCTGAAGAAATATGTGTGTTGAAGAAAGCGCTGTGCGGACCAAGGCAAGCACCATCTAGATGGAAGATGGAATAAGACTTTTACTGATTTCAGACAGAAGGATACGTACAGCTTACAGATAAATGCATTAGTGAATTGTTTATGGCCATCCATGTTGATGACGGCATAATATTTGGGAAAGATTTTACAAAAATTGAAGATACAAGATAAGAAACCCAAGAAAATATCTGATATGTGTGTAAGAGAAAATCCAGAAATATATTTAGGATTTCAAATTTTGAAAACAAAAGAGGAAATATTCCTGCTTCAAGAGAAATATACAAGTAAAACTTTGGTAAAGTTTAATATGTCGAACTGCAAACCTGTAGAAATAACTTTAGTTCCAGAAGCAAAATCTAACGAAGATGAAAAAGACGACAAGATAAAATTTCCATATCGTGAAGCTGTAGGAAGTCTACTGTATTTAACTTGTAAAACTCGTTCCGATCTCGAATTTACCATTAACTATAAATGTCGCTTTACAGAGGATAAGAAAGACTATATGAATATGAAAAGAACGCTGAGATATTTTCACCAGACTTTTTACCAGACTAATGGGCCATTTTATAAGAAAGGAAATGAAAAATGAATTAGATATCTACTGTGACGCTGCTTTCGCAGGAGATTCAAAAGAGAGGAAAAGTAAAAGTGGATTAATTGTGCTGTACAGTGGTGCACCTATAAGTTGGTGTTCGAAGAAGCAAAGCAACTTCGTCTACTGAAGCGGAATACATATGTGCTGCTGAATGGATCAAGGAAATCAAGCGTGTGAAGACCTTAATCCAAAACTAATTTCCACAGAAGTGAAGACAACGTTGTTTGTCGATAACCAAAGTGGAATACAAACAATAAAGTGTGGCCAGTTAGTAAGGAGAAGCAAGCATCCATTATGTCAGCGAACAGTACCTACACATAGATGGTCTATTCAATATGGAATATTGTCCGACAGAAGATCAGTTGGCAGATATTCTAACCAAAGCATTGTTGAAGTCAAAGTTTGGAAAATTTAGAGATGTTATTACGAAACCAATACCTCATTAATATTATCTTTTTTGTTGTTGATGAATGATTAGTTAATTAACAACCATTATTTATATTTATTGGCTTATATCAAATTATGGTTTTTATTCTATTTTTGTATGTAATATTGAGAAAAATATTTATTTATATTTTTGATAGCTTGAAACAAACATTGTATTTTAAGAGGGAATGTTGATGAGAAACCGCAATGTTTGTTCAGAGCACTTTTGTTTATTATCAGAATAGCAACGATAAATAACAACAGAACTATTATAAATTATTAATGTATTGTCAGTTCAGAATATTGAAAACATAATATAAAATTTACAGTTTGAATACCCATCGAATGGGGTTTCGTCACGACTCCAGACGTCATCTGCCATTTTACGCATGTCGTAAATAGTTTGAATTGAGTTTTTATATCTAACCCCAGAACACTGACAATACTGACTTATTTATTAAGGGGCTACACCAAGAACGTATTTAAGAGGGATGCTTCACTAGCTTGGTAGTGCTTGCTAGGGGGTATGCGCGCCTGATGGAAGCAATGTGGGCAAGGCGAGAATGGACTCGCGCAAACGTCTACTGCGCATTAGAGCTGTCTCTGTTCTTTTCACTCCAGAGCGTATTTAGACACTCTAGTTGTCACTATTCGTTCAAGAGTAAGAAAGTAAGTAGCGTGATGGTGCTTATTAAAGAAAGGTAAAAGTGAGATCTAAATTTGCATTGTCGTGGGGAAAACAATATGTTCAAGAAAATGCTAGTTTTTTTATTCTAATGTGGATTCCAAGTTGTATCACTGCGGTGAATTGTTATCATGGATCACTTGGAATAATCTCAGACTTTCTCGGTAGAGATATGTGTAAATTGAAAATCAAGCATTTATTTGTCTGATATACAGGTTAATATTATAAATTAATTTTTGATAGTTATGAATAAACGTACTTTGAGTATCTTTTTTATAGTTTATCGTAAACATATTGTAGCTGTTTGTGCAAGTTTTAATTTGTTTTAAATCGCGTATCAAGATATCGCATTCTTTTAATTACGACACTGGTGAAAATTGTCAACTTAATGATTGTAGTCAGAGAAAATCTATAGGTTCTTGGTAGCAGTGATGCATACAAGATTGACAATCATATAGGTATTAATATTTCGCTTATTTAAAGATTTATATTATATATCAATTGTAGCTATCTACGGTGTTATGCCTGATAGGGGGACTGGGGCACGGGACAAACAGTTCACGTTCCCATTATTTTTGCCATTCTTGCAACTGCATAGTCGAGCCCACTAGAAAAGAAGCATATCGCAGCAAACGCGCATACGTCATCTGCGCCAAAGCTCTATAAGGGTGACAAATGCGAGACATTGGATCATACTCTGTGACAAGAAAAACGTTTGCTAAAAATACAGTTGAAGAAATGGGTTGCAGAGTAAACAGAGCCTTTTTGTCCAGCTGACTGTAACTAGATTAAGCCTGTGTCAGAGCACGTGAGGCTATAGGCATTTCATGACAATTTCGTGGCTAAGTATTGGCGGCTATTCCTGTGCATCGATTTTGAGGATTAATGATTTTATTAGTTCAAAAAGTATGAACATCACTACACTACACAACTCTGACTTGAGATTCCGAGAATAGACTTCAGCGGCAACTGACCAGAAGAACGTTTCTTGCTCTGAGTAAACAGCGTAAAAAAAGTAGATCATTACAAAAAATCAGGAATGAATTTTGCATAATATGTAACTAATCTATTTATTTAATATAACGAAAATTCACACTTCCCACCCACATATTACAATTTATATTCACTACTGTTCACTACTAACTAACTATTTTCTATTTATATCACAATATTTATTTCACTTGGTTGTCACGTTCAAAGCTGACTACCTTCCCGCGCTCTTATTGCCGTATTTAAATCTAACGAATAAAAGGCCGAGATGCTCCTAGAAGTCTCCCAACGTAGATCGACTGCGCTTAATGCTTCTGGAAGATAGTTCGTGTGCTATCTAGGTGTTTCCATAACAGTAAGCCAGAGAACGTCGTATCGCGCAGTGGCGTGGATCTGGATTAAATTACCTTGCCTCCTTCTTAAGATCATTTCGTCCTCGAAAAGATCTCTTCCGGACCATGTCTCGCTTAACCTCAAATAAGTAATATGCAATCCATTTTCTCAACTCCGTCACCATCTCAGTCCGGAGTAGCGCTCATTGAGAAAGTTATTACTGAAATAACTGAACGTGAAAAAAAAATGTAAAGTTTTGGCGTTCGGCTTGCCTGAACAAAGTCAGCTTTCCTCTGTTGACCGAATTGCTGGTGATCGTCGCTTCGTATCTGACTTATTCAGGGTGGCGGTCCCTGCGGTGCATATTGGAGACGACTTCAAGGTTATTCGACTTGGTAAAGTAGTGCCCGGAAAATCTCGTCCTGTTATAATAATATTAAAATCTGAGGAGGATGTTCACTCCATAATTAAGAGAGCCAAATTTATTCGAACTCTGGACCAGTTCAAGGATATTGCACTTCCTTATGATCGTACTCCAGCTCAGTTTAAAAGAACCTGAAGTTCGTCTTGAATGATCGCATTGAAAAAGGTGAAAACGATCTTGCCATTAGATACTTTCAAGGCACTCCGAAGATCGTGCCTTTAAACCACCAGCGCCACCCAGTTGCAGTATAAGTTTAGAAGTATATTGTCAGAACGTTAGGGGTTTGAATACAAAAACTGAATCTTTTTATAATGCAGTTTCCGTAGCTAACTATGATATTATTTGTTTAACGGAGTCTTGGCTTTCCCCTAGATTAGATAATAGTGAACTTTTTCCAAATGAGTTTATTGTTTTCCGTTCAGATCGAAATTTTGAGGCTACTAGTTTTTCTACTGGCGGTGGTGTATTAATTGGTGTGAAGAGTTGTTTTAATGCATTCAATATAAATGTAGAAACCCTAAGAAATATGTTTGTTTTTATAGATATAGTTGGATGTAAAATTAATTTCAATAATATTATTCTGCTAGTTTATTGTATTTACATACATTCTGCTTGTAGTGCAGCTGATTTTGAATATTTTTTTGATGCATTTGAATCATTCAATACTCTATTTAAGGAATGTAAAATATTGATAAGTGGAGATTTTAATGTGCCTAACTACCGTTCAGAAAATAGCGATAACAAATGTCACATTTTAAACAACTTCTGTTCATTTTTAGATGTCAAGCAGTTTAATGCGATACTTAATACCAATAATCATTTGTTGGATTTGGTGTTCTCGAATTGTTTTTGTGTAGTTCGCGGGACAATCAGTCTCTGGTTAAATAGGACAATCACCATCCTGCTCTTTTACTGCAATTGGAATTTAATGCTAACTGTAGTACGAATTTCAGTTTTGGGGTGATGTGCAAAAATTTAACTTTAGGCGTGCCAATTATCCTTTAATGTATGAGATATTTTGTTCCATAGAATGGTCTACCGATAGTGAAGTGGCTTGTACTAATTTTTATGGCCTTCTAAACAATGTTTTAGAAGCTTGTGTACCTCGTTATACATATAAAGCCCGAAGATACCCTCCTTATTGGATCACTAGCGAAATTAAATATAATATAAAAAGAAAAGATCACTTCAGGAAATTATATAAGAAGTTCTGATTGATATCTTATCATAATGAGTTCAAGACAATTCGTTCGTTAATTAAAGTTCAAGTTAGTGCTTCTTATTTGGCATTTATCCAGAATATTGAAAATAGGATTCATGGCGATCCCAATAGTTTTTGGTCATTTGTCCAACATAAAAGAGGTAAATCTCGTATTCCGGGATCCAAGTATTATCAAAACACTGAGTACCATAATTCTCAGGACATAGTTAATGGTTTCTCTGAATTATTTTCTAGTGTTTTTATTAAATCTGATACAAATTATAATTTTGAATTTGATGCTACCATATATCCTATAATTTGCTTTCACTTCATCATATTACGGAAAACGACATAATTAAAGCATCTAAAAAGCTTAAGAATAAATTTACATCTGGCATTGATAACATACCCAGCTGTATAGTCAAAGATTGTATTCATGTTTTGGCTATACCACTATCAATAATTTTTAATATTATCTCAAGGACCAATAGGATTCCTCAGTTGTGGAAGGTCACAAAAATTTGCCCCGTTCTCAACTCTGGTGATCCCACTATTTTATCCGACTACAGACCTATTGCAATACTGTGCAACTTTGCAAAGTTATTTGAAATTATTTTATATGAAAACATTTACAAAAAAGTCCAACATATTATTACTTCTCATCAGTATGGCTTTATGGTGAAACGATGAACAATAACTAATTTAGCTACTATCTCGCAATTCATATCTGAAGCATTCAATAAACAGAGTCAAGTTGACGTAATTTACACAGATATTCAGAAGGCATTTGATCAAATAGATCACAGCATACTTCTTTCTAAACTTAATTATTTTGGCTTTTCTGAATTACTTCTAACACTCATGCGTTCTTACCTATCCTCAAGATATCAATATGTTGAGTATGGAGGCTGCAGATCCAAGTACTATCTTGCGACATCTGGGGTTTCTCAGGGCTCCAGTTTAGGTCCTCTACTATTTCTAGTTTTCTTTAATGACCTTTCGATACTTTTAAAATGCAATCACCTTCTTTTTGCTGATGATTCAAAAATATTCGCAAAAATTAGGAATGTCGAAGATTGTTCAGAACTTCAATTAAGCTTAGATTCTGTTGACAGCAAAAATAATTTAGCATTAAATATAAATAAATGCAAGGTACCCTCTTTCATTCGAAAAATAAATATTTGCATATTTGACTACCAAATTAAAGATCAGTTTGGAAAGGTGTTGCCAGTTTAAAGACCTTGGCATTATATTTGACGACAAACTATCCTTCAATGAACATATTAGGGCAACCATATCGTCTGCCTCAAGAATGTTAGGATATTGTGTAAGGAATTGGAGCCACTTTACTGATAGCAATACTCTTAGAACACTTTATACAACATTTATTCGTAGTAAGCTTGAATACGGTTCTATTGTGTGGTTTCCAGTTTACTCTAATGCAATTAATAGTATTAAAAGTATTCAGCGCAAATCCTTAAAGTACATATTTTTCAAATGTTATGGCCACTACTCTGTACAGGGTTCCAATTATTCTGCTTTGCTTTCCACCTTCAATTTAGAACCTTTGCAACTTAGACGAGAGTGTTTTGGTTTAGCCTTCCTATTTAAACTTCTACGTGGCGAAATTGATACTATGGCTCTTACTAATAAAATATTTTTTTATACACCAAGGTCAGGGTCGAGAAATAATATTACATTCTACACAACATTTAGTCGCACCAACACCATGCTACCGATAAACACAATGTGTAGTCTATACAACAGAATTGGTTTTCAACGTGTCATATATTTTGACAATTTAAATGTTATTATTAAATTTTATAAACAAATAAGGCATTGAATCTTAATTTATAGCTATAATCTACATTCTCATACGATATTTTTGATTGTTTTTCATTTTATATATCTTACTTTTTATATAGAATCTATTGAAGTGTTTTTTTCCCTCTTTTTCTCTGTAATTGGGTGTAACCTGTAGAGAATAAAGTTATTATTATTATTATTAACGGGATACCTTTCTTGCACAAACAGTCTACGGTTTTGCGTCGCGTCGCATCCGCTATATTGCATCAGCATACTAAAATCTCTATCACTGTGAACCTGATGATTCATGTTGTCAGCCAACAGTCTTTCCCTGAGACTCAGCACCGTTTCCCAAACAGTCTCATAGGATGATTTTTGATAGGATGACACCTTGGATACCAGGTAGAAGATTCGTCTCTGGCCATTTTGCAATTCTAATACTTTGCCGACCTGATTATTCTGCCTTTGAAGCTCTACTAAACGACAGAAAGAATCTTTGAGAACTTTGACGATTCCTCGAAATAATTTTAGATTTCTACCATTTTGGTGACAATCCTCGACCTTTATAAGGATAATATAGCCAGACAAGATTGCCATACGTCATCTTCATGCGATCACTTTCAGTCTGGATATTGTGTCGGACCTTCTTCCGGGCTTCATCCAATTTCTTGCGTAGAACGTAATCTTCACAAGCAATATCATCCCCAGGTTTACAGCTGAACTTGAGATCGCAGATCACGCCCAAAAACAATGCTAGCTAGAGTCTGTCCAGTAGTATCGTGGACTGGAGAGCGGTAAGCAAACATGAATAGATGTTTCTTAATATCGGTTTAAAGTCCTATTCATTCTCTCAACCATGCCGTCTGACTGCGGATGCGACGCCGTTGTCTTTGTTTTTCGTATTCCAGGGTGTTGCAAAGGTTCTGGAATAGGACTGACTCAAAGCTTCCCCCATGGTCAGAGTGTAGCTCAAGCAGTACCCCGAAGCGGCATATCCAATCCTTAACCAAAGCATCAGTTACAGTTGTGGCTTCCTGGTTTGACAATGCGTATTCTTCTACCTACTTGCTGAAGTAATCCATTACCACCACGATGTATTTCTTCCCAGCTTCACTCTCAGGATAGGGTTTTACTACATCTATCGCGATTCTCTCCAATGGACTTCCAACATTGTACTGGCACGTAGTCGCTTTTGGACGTCTTTGTGGTCCATTGCTAGCTGCGCAGATCGCACATTTCCTGCACCAGTTGTGCACGTCTTCCTGGCAGTTAACCCAATAAAATTGCTCACGGAGTTTCTCCAATGTTTCAGCTACGACTAAATGACCTCCAATGATCCCCAGTGGATCTCTTCCAAAATTTCAGTTCTCCTGCACTTTGGTACTACCAACTGCTTTCTGTTCTCAGTACCATCCGGGTTCTCGAGTGCTCGTTTCAAAATGCCGGTCTCTAAAACAAGAGAATACCACTGGGCCCAATATGACTTAGCAACAGGTGAATTGCGTAAAATCTCTTGCCAAATCGGTCGCTGATCTTCCTTTTTCCATTCATCAATACCTTCAGGATGAGATCTTCCTCCTGATATTTTTGAAGTTCATCCGGTTTCCAGCGGTTATCTGTAACGGTGGTTCTCCTAAAAGCAGCGTCCTTCTCCTCAGCTCGGATACAGAGGGCACAGTCACCAGGAGTGCGTCTCGTCGAAGGTGCACAGGCATTGCCATAGAATTTACCAGTGCGATGTTCGATGTCGAAGTCGAATTCTTGAAGCCTCTTGATCCATCGGCTACCCGACCTTCCCGGTTTTTGAATTTCAGAAGATACTGAAAAGTTGCATGGTCGTTTATTAACAAGAATTTTCTACCATATAAGTATTTGTAGAAATGCTCCACGGATTTCGCAATGGCCAACAATTCTCTTCTGGTGACGCAGTAGTTTATTTCCGACTTCGGTAAAGACTTAAAGACTAAAATAGCCGGTAACCATCTCCTGGCCGTAAGCCTAGTTAGCGGCTTGACGATATTTGCAAATCCTGATAAGTACACAGACCGAGGAAGCTTCTTACTTCTTGCTTAGACTTGGGTGAAGGCCATTCTTTCACTGCTTGTATCTTCTGAGGATCGATTGCTATTCCTTCTTTGAACACCACATGCCCTAAGTAGCAAACCTCTTTTTGGAACAATTTGGTATTTCTTGGGGCTCAACTTGAGACTTCACTGACGTAGTCGCAGGAATACTTGTTCCAAGTTCGTGAAGTGGTCTTCGAATGTCTTTCCTACAACGATGATGTCATCTAGATAGACCAAACAGGTTTCCCAATACATCCCTTTCTAGTAGAGTGCAAGGCGCGCTGTAATGTGTCACCTGTAGGCTTTTCGACAATAAAATCTTCAACTTACAGGAACGTTTGGTATTTTGAATAATTTAACCCCAAAGTCGTCAAACGATCGTCCTGTGCAAAAAAAATTATTCGAAATTTTGTGTTTTTTACATATGTCGATAGAGCATAAAATTCTGCTTCGGTCTGGAAAATTTCGAATGTTTCGTTTGTGGCCGTATCGTCCCAAAAAATTAAAATAATTTGGAAAAACAATGCAATCCCCCATGCTTTGTAGCATTCGAGAGCGAATATCTCGGCTTGCAACTTACCAAAAATGCAGCAGTTTCAATACTTTTCATCATATATCAATCATTATCTCAGAAACTAAGCCTTACTTTTAAAAAATGCTCTCCTTAGAAACTATTGCCACGTTCTTTGCGGTGGTAACGGTTCAACATTTATATTTTTAACATAAATAATAAGCATGCTGTAACAATAAATATAAAACTAAGAAATTGGCCAAATCCATCGTTCTGCTACCAGCCGCAGGCCGGAAGGTCAGACTCTCGATCGTCCTCCCTCGCGTCTCTCACCCTCTCGCCCTAGGTTTGGAGGCGAGATATTCAAAAAAGCTGTTTGTTTCGCTTATTATACATTAAGCATTCTCCAGTCTGCAAAGTGTTTTGCAGGATTATGAATTAAAATTCTGTATTTTCTCACCTGTTTATTCGCTATCGCTGCCGGAGTCTTCAGGCAAATTTGTTAATGTTGGAATATTTGGCAATGTTATTATTTATTTTTATTATTATTATTTGACGCAGGGGTACCAAAGCGGGTACTTAGGGGGAGAGGCACAATAGGCCGAATGGCCATCCGGCCTATTGTGCCTCTCGCCCCTGCTCGGGGGGGCGGGGCATTCTGTGAAGAGATGCTCCACTCTCTTCCTCCTCCATGCATGCCCGACATGTCGGGTCATCGGTGACACCCATTGTATGTAGGTGTTAGCGCTCACAAGTGAGCATAGTTTGGCCCGTGGCAAAGCTAGGCAGTCTTCGGCCTGTTTTTGGCATGGCTCCACGATGATGTTCTTGCTCTGTCGACAGCCCAGAATTGAGGTCCACCTCTGAAAAAGTCTCAGGTGTGTGTCCTCTTTAATAAGGTTGGTCATGATGTGCGGTGTGATAGGTATTGCCGGTTCGGGCCCACAAATTGTTCCCGACGAAGCAGCACCCACCAACATATCCGCCTTGTCATTGTCCTCATTCCCATCGGGTGCTGGCACCCAAGCTAGTTCCACCACATTTTCATTCCCTAGCTCCGACAGTTAGCTGTGACAGTTCAGCGTGATCATGCGGACCTCATTAGCCGCTCGAGCTAGTGCCATTAATTCCATTTATAATACGGCATACTTTCCGCGCGGTTGTTGTAGAGATAGTTGCAGGTCTTGTCTGAAGATTCCTATGCCTGTAGTGTCCCTCGTTTTAGACCCATCAGTGTCGGCACAGTGTGTGTGTCTGTTTCTTCCCAACAAACGTGGTATTTGCATTTGCTGAATAGGGGTGCAATGCGGTCTGAGCTGGCCTCGATGAGTGGTAATTTGGCGGGGCCCTCCTCCAAGATGGCTGTATGAATCATCGCGCTCTTATGCACCCTTAATGTTCCACTTTCACCATCTTTCAAACGAAGGGTGCACAGTAGTGCTGCCCCTCCAGATATAGATCTAGGGGTGACAGGCACAACAACGCCTCTAGCGCAGCAGATGGTGTGGTCCTCATGGCACCAGTGACTGCGATGCAGACTCTGTTGTCTCGCAAGTCTGCCCTTCTCAATTTTTAATTTGGTGCGTCGCCTCCAAACGATTGAACCGTAGCATATCATTGGCCTTATCACCACTGTGTACAACCATAGGGTGACCTCTGGCGGTAGGCCCCAGCTTTTACCTACAACTCTTCGACATTACCATAGAGCTGCACTGGCTTTGTCCAGTTTGCTGTCCAGATGTTTTCCCCCACACTCTACTATAAGGTGTTTTCTCCCCTGCACGCAGAAGTCGACCAGCTTCGCCAGCTCCTTGCCGGGGGAGTGGCTCTATGGCATCTATTGGCAGGTAGGATGAGGCTACAATCACCTCTTCTTTGACCTTTCCAATGTCCAGGTGCACTTGGGCATCCGTGAGGTTGCGTCCTGGGAGCCCTTTCAGTAAGATGGCTTTTATATGACCTGAAAGGGGAACACATGTCTTTGGTCTTTCATTAATTGCTCCAACAAAGGTTTTCCTTTGGGAGGGGCTGTCGCTCCATTCACATACCAGGTTGCCTGTGCTCCAGGGTTCTTGGATAAGAGCTATTGCTGTCTGCTCAGCCTCTAGGTGACGACGTAGAAGAACAGTTGCCCCCAGGAGCGGTGCAGGTTTGCCTGAAATGGCCAAATCGGTGGTTTTGGCCATCAGGCTTGTGCTAGTGGGTCGACGATCTCACCTGACTCTGGTGAATCCATTTGCATGGGCGCTTCCTGAGCCGAGACAGTCTCATCTCCCTCTTTCAACTGACCAAGCAGGTAAAATAATTTGCTTGCTTTTCCGGATAAGGCGTCTCTCTCTTTTCTCAAGAGTCCGAAAACAAGGAGTTTGCCATGAGGCTCTTCCTTGACGGCCTCGTGTAAGAGGATCCACCTTGGTATGCCTGCCCTTGGGTTTTGAGCAGCCAGGTGCCCCCTCAAAACCCCAGTCTCGACAGGAGGGCCGGGGATTCAAAGAGTCGCTCTGGTTAGCTCAGGCAGCTCATCTTCTGGGAGGTCGGTTAGCCTTGCTCCCTCTCACAGAGATTTCATGACTTCGACCGCCTTTACCAGGAAGACGAGTGCAACTTCGTCGGTGACTGAGCTCCTCCTTGATAAGGGTTGCCTTTTCCTCAGAGAGGGCGCAGCTTTGGTCCAACCGGTCGACAAAGGCCAGCCTGAGGAGGCTGGCCACTGCCTCCCAGAAAGACGACGCCGCCGGTATCTGCCTGGCACTTTTTCTCCCCGGCCTTCGCCCTCTTTCCAGGACGAGTACTAGGCGAGGGCGTGTTACCGAGCGAGCGTCGGCGCTTGCCGATTGCTGCACCGCTTTGAGCCGGCAGGGTTTTACCCCCGCTTGTGCCCTCAGTAGCCGCGCCCGACATAGGCTGTGTTTTGGTAGGAGAACTTTTCTGTCCCTCCTCCTTCTGATGCAGTACCTTCCGCTTCTGCAGCTGCCTCCTTGCTGCCCTGACATCTTCTTCTTCTTCGGAGGGTCTTTCGGTACCACAGGTCTGGCCAGATCGCCCACAGCCTCTCTTTGCAGCTCCTTTCAGGAACCGTATTGGTCCAGACCAACTACATGTAGTTATTCTAGGTATCCCCTCGCCCCAGGAGAGCCCTTTTTAATGAGATCCAGCTTGTCGAGGATACCCCTTACTAAGAATTCTAGGGCATTCTTTTCCCAGGGGCTTAAACATCTCCACCAGCGTCAAGGTCTTACAACCACTTGGAGAGGTATTTGGCAATGTATTTTTGTTTGCACAAGATTTTTGACCCATGCAACGACAAGAGCCAATGCAGCTGACAATCTCCAATTAAATTTTCTTATTAAAATCGATACCTTGTGAAAGCTACAAATATACTAATTATTTGTATTAACTAACATCTTGAAGAATTTGTCCCAATGCACTTTTGTTAGAAGGGGTAGAGAGTTTCTGGTTTGAAGTCAATGACATGGGATACATCGTTAGTAGTTCATATTTAAATATCTGTTGATAATCTATTTGCCTTCCCATTTCTTTTGCTGCCAATATGCGTTGCAAAATTTCGTGTCCATGCATCTGAGATTTCATCTTACCCTTCTGTTGAAGCGTCGGCTTACTGCCACCCATCATCATTAAATGTAATTTTTTGTGGCTTGTAAAAGTCCTCAGTATCAATGATTTCGACGAACGCTCGGAGAGCATCTTCTCCGGCCTTCTCAACATTTAAGAGGGCATTTTCTATTGTTTTATCAAAAATAATGTTTGTAGAAATACACAGCAGGTTCTCTTCAGTGTGGCTGAAAACTTTGAACCGACAGAACTGTTCGAGCAATGTTAGAACAGCAATTTCGTCAACTGCTTTCCTTCGTGGGCCAGTTTCTATATTTTGACTACGCTCGTCAGCTATAATTCCATATTTGTCGACCATTAACCCGATTTCATTGAAAGTAATAAGCCACACGCCCAGTTCTTTCACGCTTTCAGCTTATTGAGAAATCAGTAGTGTTACTAGCCAGATAAGGGTTTCTGGAATATGCTGTTTAAAACTGAAGATTTCTTGAAACTTAGAAAACGTTGGAATTTTGTCCATTTCTTGCTTAATATTGCTGACAATTTTATGAAATACGGAGTAATCTGAAGTGCCACTAGGTATTGTGTCACCATCTGATGCTTTTTCTAAATATTTCATCTTTTATGACTCGCAGGCATAATTATGTCTGATTCGTTAGCCTTCTTTGACTGAACAATCTATACGATCTTCAAAATAATTCTTGACACGCATTATTAACTGACGTTTAGACATCTCTCCTTCAAGTTCCACATATCTGTTATAAATAGCAGTTGCAGAAAATCCCTTCCGCTTTGTAAAACCTTTTTCCATTTCTCCAAATAGCATATTCATGGATCCTATTTAGAAATTGAAGGAACAGTTGCGTTTTTTTTTACTTTTGACCAAGTTGTTACGAAGCACCGGGGATAGTATTTCACCTCCATTGCAATTAGATCATTGAAAACAATGCAACTTAAGAATCGTAGAATTTCATTTTGAAATTAATTTTATTTTTCTTCAATGTTTGTTGTTAACTCTTAAGAGGGCTCGCTACCCAGTAATATCGTAGTTCCATTATTTCTCTTAAACTAATTATCCTTTCAAGGTAAAATTTGGTATGCTTACTGAGAAGATTATGGAGAATATTATTAGGTAAGGTCTACGAGCCGTTGCTTGTGTTGTGATTAATAATTTTGGATTTAGGTTTACAAATGATAGATGTTCATAGATTAGGTTTATTTACTTACTGTACTACTTATACACTTATATCTTGAAAAAGACATCTAATGACAATGACAATATATCAGAAAAGTCAAACCTGACAGATGACATGGACAGATTTGGCTACGTTCCGTAACATAGAAACTTGTTCAATTGTTGGTAATCAACACTTCCCCTCAATTGAAGCATTTCTCAAATATTAGATTTAACATATTGCATATTTTTTTACACAATTTCGTGGACAATTTACAAAGCCTAAACTACTACACAACCTAGAAAATTTCACATTTTCCAAACTCTTAGTAAGAATATCAGCAGTTTGATCACATCTCGGTATATACTGAATTCTTAAACATTTCCTCTCTACAAGATCTTTAACAACATTGAATTTAGTGTCATCATGTTTCAACCTTTTGTGATCCAACCTCTTTGTCAACTTTATGCAAGATTGGTTATCTTCAAAAATTACAAATGATGATTCACTCAAACCGAAGAATGACATGAGATTTAAAAGTCACAATCCCTCTCTGGCAGCCTCTGCCAGTGCCACATATTCCGCCTCGGTTGATGACACTGTAGCGGTGCTTTGTTACTTCGTGCTCCAGCAAACCAGACATTAAAAAGAAAACCTGAAGTCGATTTTCGATCTCCTTCGTCACCGGCCCAATCTGAATCGGTATATCCTTGCATTTGAACGTTGTTCTGCTTATCATAATATAATTTCAGATTTAGTGAATCTTTGATGTATCGAAGAATTCGTTTTAGCTCTTTCCAGAAAGCTTCAGACGGATTAGTTTGAAATCGGCTACAAAAATTCACAGAAGCACTCAAGTCCGGTCCAGTAGCCAGCATAACATACATCAAGCAGCCAATCAGTTCTCGTATCAATCAGTTCTCGTATTGGTTTATGGCTTCCATCCTCAGTTTCAACACTCTTTTCTCCAAATTTAGACGCTTTTCCATTGGAGTTTTCATTGGCTTGCAGACTTCAATTTGGAGTCGATTCAGCAATCTTTCCAAATAAGCTTTCTGGCTCAAAAACGTTCAATTCTCGGTTAAACAAATGCTGATGCCAAGAAAACAGCTGAGCTTCCCAAGATCCTTCATTTAGATTGTTTTAATCAATTCACCTTTCAGCTTTTCGATCTCTTCTAATTTGTTGGTCGCAATTCATCATTCAATCATGTCATCCACATACAATAAAAGATAAAACACCACATCGCCGTTCTTCTTAGAATAGAGACAAGAATCGCTATCTGATCGTATAAGATTCTGCTTTTCCGCAAATTGGTTGAACTTCTTGTTCCAGCAGAATGGAGCCTGCTTCAACCCATACAGTGCTTTATTCAACTTGCACACAAGATTTCCTGGAGTGTCAATTCCATCCAGTATTTCCATTATTTTTTTTTCTTTGACATCCCCATGTAGAAAGGCTGACTTAACATCCATTTGACAAGTATATAGATTTTTATGATTTATTAACGAAACCAATGTTCAAACTGTAGTTTGTCGAGCCACAGGAGCATACGTTTCCTCATAGTCAAAACCTTCTCTCTGCATGAACCCCTTAGCTACCAAACGAGTTTTGTACCGCTTAACATATCCATTCCCATTCTTCTTCAATTGAAATAACCATTTGTTCTTTATAATCCGTGCATTTTCCGATTTTTGAACCAAGTTCCAGGTATTGTTCTTTTCCAACGACTGAAGTTCTTCTTTTACGGCTTGTTTCCAGTTTTCCGAGTCTTTTCTTTCATTAATGTCTCCAAAGTTGGCTGGTACTTCATTTACAAACGCTTCCACGTTTAAAGCTTGATATGTATGACCCACATAGTCATCACACCAGGCAGGTTGTCTTTTCTTCCTCAAACTTTTCCTGTTTTCTATTATATCATTCTCGCTTACCGATTAATCTTCCTCTGTGTCAGTTACGTTTTGTTCTTCATCCGGCAAATAATCACTATTTCCTTCATCTTCACATGAAGTATCGTCTACGGTAGATAAAATATCTTCCTCTTGATTATTGCCGATATCAACTACAACCACTTGATCCGTTTCTTTCCTGTCTTTTACAATATTCCGGATAGTTTTGTTCTCATCAAATACAACATCTCTTCCAACAATAACCTTTTGTTTTTCGACATTCCATAATCGATAACCATTAGTGTATCCGATCATAATACATACCTCACATCTGGAGTTGAACTTCCCTTCTTGTTTATCCTTTGGGATATGCTTGTATGCAATTGATCCAAATACTCGTAGATTCCTGAGATTTAGTTTTCTTCCATAGTACAACTCAACTGGCGTACTCAAACTTTAAGAAATGATTTTCAAGTGACTCACCCATTTGCACTTTCATAGTGAGTAATTTCTTCCTTAGAAACAATTGACTGACCATTCCCTTTCGTTGAAAGACCACTTCCAGTGCTTTCCACATTTGGTATGCTGTCTGTTTCTCCTTGACATATCGGAGATGCGAATTAGCAATGCATTGAATAAGTAGTGACTTACAAATCTTGTCAAGTTTTTTAAACGCATCATATGGACTTTCACTCAATATAACTTCCATACGGAATTTCCAATGGTCGAAGTCTTTTCCGCTAAATTGTGTGATTCCTAGTTTTTCCATCGTGATCATTTTTCACTTCTAACCTCACAAATTTCCAATACAAAAAAACGGGCTACTGAGCCCATAACCTGTTATTAGGGAAGGTCTACGAGCCGTTGCTTGTGTTGTGATTAATAATTGTGGATTTAGTTTTCCAAATGATATATGTTCATATTTATTTACTTACTGGGTAATAGTCTAGTTTAGGGGCTTTTGCTATAAAAGCCCTAAAAAATCAAATCTTAGTAAAAATACATATATGGTAACATAACTTTTAATAAAATTGAGGCGGAAGACGCTATTTTTAATGATTTATTACAAAAAATAGCAAAATATGGTGGTTTTGGTACTTACGACTTTTAGCAGAAATTTTCGATTTGGAATTTTGTTTTCAATCCCAAATAGTATGTAACCATCCTTGTATTCTATTTAATACTAAAATTGTTTAAAATAAGCAAAAATATGCGTGAAAATAGTAAATATAAGTTCACATAAAAAGGATTGACGGTTGATTGATGTAGTATGTTTGACGACACGACTTGACGTTAACAGCATTGATATACGACTATTCCAACGTTGCCAAAACTATGTTTATGATATTGAACTATTGAACATCTTTAAAAATATTCGATAACGAAAGCATAAACTAAGTAGTAAGATTTTAAATGTCTGAAGGTTTAGTTCTATGTTTAAAATTTACTTAAAATTAATTTTTCATAAATACTTGCTTTAGAGCAAAAATACGATACATATCATGACAACTTTTGATGCTGAAGGTGACGAGTTTTGTCTTCAGGCTTTTGAAAATATGAATTCATTGATTGCTTTACGACAAGATATTGAGAAAGAAAGAAGAGCTCAGTACTTGTCATTTTAGAAAACGTTAAGCTATACAAGACAAATTCGTATAATATACTAAATTCTGTTGTTATTGTTGTTAACTTTTCTAATGCAAGTATTATTGGAAATGAAATTCAAATCATAGAATACATATTTATAAAATAATTTCATAGTATAAAAGTTATACTGACAGAGTATTTCATAGTACAAAAGTTATACTGACAGAGTTGGCAACATTGATATTAATAGAACTTGGTAGTTCAGGATGTACTACATAAGACAACCGTCAATTCGTTTTACTTCACTTTTTTGTGAACTTATATTTTATATTTCCACGCATATTCATGCTTATTTTGAACTATTTTAGTATTAAATAGAATACAAGGATGGTTATATACTATTTGGGATTGAAAAGAAAATTCCAAATCGAAAATTTCTGCTAAAAGTCGTAAGTACCAAAACCACCATATTTTGCTATTTTTTGTAATAAATCATTAAAAATAGCGTCTTCCGCCTCAATTTTATTAAAAGTTATGTTACCATATATGTATTTTTACTAACATTTGATTTTTTAGGGCTTTTATAGCAAAAGCCCCTAAACTAGACTATTACCACTTACTGTACTACTTATACACTTTTATATACTTTTATCTTAAAAAGACATCTAATGACAATGACAATCAGAGAAGTCAAACCTGACAGATGACATAGACAGATTTGGCTAAGTTCCGTAACATAGAAACTTGTTCACTTGTTGGTACTCAACAGAGAATCGCGGATCACATAGAAAAAATAAGAATTCTAAAATTTAAATTGAAAACTTATTATTTTTTATGGAAAATAAAAAATATGATCTGCGATTCTACAGTGGATTCCAGGCATATTTGTTCTTTTAAAAAACTCTCTTTCTAAAACCAAAAGAGTTATAGTGGAACTACATTTTTCAGCTAACTATTGCTGTACCCGCTACTGTTCATTAAAACTATCTGTAATACACATAATAAGGGTTGTCGGGTATTATATCATATGGATCAACCTTCATACTTCACCTCGGGGACGTTAACAAAAAAATATCAAAAACGATCAGCTGGTAGCGAGGCCCCTTAAGACAGATTCATTATATTGGACCTTTTTTAAAAAATATGCATTTTTTATATCCAAAGGTCCAGTTTCCAAGGTGCGTGCCATTAAAGCTACCTCTTGGATACTCAAAGCCCCTTCATGTCCTTCTTTGGTATGTCAGATCTGAATTTGAACATCCCGATTGCAAGAGGGTGAGAGACACGAGGGAGGACGATCGAGAGACCTTCGAGCCCTCAGACAAGGAACACTTCTCTTGTCTAAGTTCGAGCCTGCCGTTTGTAGCTGGGTGATGGATTCGGCCAATTTCTTAGGTTTATATTTATTGTTACAGCATGCTTATTATTTATGTTAAAAATATAAATATTGAACCGTTATCACCTCAAAGAACGTGGTAATAATTTTGAAAGAGAACATTTTTTAAATTTAAGGATTTATTTCCGAGAATACGAGTGATATAGAAAATATTAAAATTGCTGCATTTTTGGTAGGTAGTGAGCTGAGATATTCGCTATCGAAAGCCAGAAGACATGGGGGATTGCACTGTTTCTCCAAATTATTTCAATTTTTTGGGAAACATTCAAAATTTACCAGTCCGAAGCAGAATTTTATGCTCTGTCGATAAAATAAAAGTTTACATAGAATGGCCTGAAGGGCTGAAACCATCAGTCCGCTATTCCCTGGAGATGCTGGATAAGAATGAACCTACAGTTCGGGTGGTCCCAGAAGCAATTCAGGAAGGGCAACAGTGAGAGCAATGGCTGCGGTGGCCAAGGATGGTGGGCTCGATATGTTCTAGCGGCGGTCACGTCAGCAAAAGTGGCCAGAGGACCCACAAAGTTGAATCAACCAGAAGTGGAGGGGGGGTGCCTGGGCACTCAATGACTGCAAAAAAATGCAGTCATTCGCCGCCCAGTAATGGTTGTCTCGGTATGATCTGGCGGTTGGAACCAACGACTCGTCGGGACTCCTTTTTTGATCTGGATTTGGATAAGGCAACTGCTGGCCTCACTGGAGCTCTGAATTTGGTTCTTCAAACCAGGTGATAGGAGACAGAAAGCTTGAGCTATATATATATATATATATATATATATATATATATATATATATATATATATATTATTTATATTTGTCATGGTAACACAATAAGTTAGAAAGTATCTACATTTAGTTGATAAAAATGAATATTACCGAATGATCTTTATATGTTTGTAGCTATTTGAACAAGGAGCACAATTAAATTAAAATTATTATTAAGGCAATTACAGGTTCAGTGTAATTGAACTGACAGTTAAAAGAAAAAGATATATAATATTATTTAAAATTTCTATATAAGTGTAATCATATTCTCTCACAATACGACACATATAAACATGATTATTCTGAAAAGTGCACTGATACTTATTCACTCAAAAAAGCCAATTTCTCTCACCAATCAACCTCTAAATTTTTGGGTGAAATAGATGTTTTGAAATCCTAAAATAATCTTTATTGCTCTTTAAAATATTCATAAATATTCAAAATAATATATAAAATCATATTCTCTCACAATACGACATGAGAATGAAACATTTTGAAAATCATTCAATTTTCCAGAATCAAGGTGATATCTCTCACTAATGAACATCTATTAAAAAATTGCCACGTAATGTTTTATATTATGGATAAATAAATAAAAATCCCGTTGGCCTGTAGTCAGCGGAAAGGTAAATTTTTCAAAATTCATTGAATTAAAATTTGAACAACCTTCCATTGGTATACCTACATGTTATTACATATAATTGTCGTATGTGTCATAGCCTTGCGGTTAGAGGTTTTTGTTTTGGCTGTTGTATATAAAGCAGACAGGATTCGAGTTCCACTTCAAGGCAGAATTTTTTTTTTTTCGTCTATTTCTTTTCAATAAATATAGTATATATTTTTTTTATCAGGATCTATATTAAGATCTCCAGAAAATGTACAATTACATCAAATTTATATTGAGTGTTCATGTTTTATCAATATTTGTTATTTTTCTTTATTAATTTTTATTTTTTTACCTGTGTGTTTTATGAGAAATTGCTTTGAACAAAAGTTGTAGGTACTGATTATATCTATAACCTAAAATTGTTTTTGATGATATTTACACTACGGCTCTTTTTTGATAAATGTTTGAGCGGTCGCCATTTTGAAACTACTTACCCGATATTGCCCAATAACGAAATCGACCGAGACATTTGAGAGATTGATTTTTGTGGCAAATTTGAACTTGATACCTTCAAAACTGCGACCTCTATCGTGTTAACAAATTTCGTAATATCCCATATATATATATATATATATATATATATATATATATATATATATATATATATATATATATATAATATACATATATATATATGTATAAACTTTTGAACCAAATGTTTTTTTGGACTAACTTATAGACGTATAACAACATGCCGTTGAAATTTTTTAGAAATTCAAAAGTGTGAACGATCGCAATAGGTACATTTCTATAAGAAATTTACCTAAAAAATATTTGCTTTGATAACCGGTTTGCACAAAAATTAATTTATTTTTATACCATCCTTCATTATATTTAAATGGTATGGTTAATTTGTTTAAAATTAATGGTAGGTTTTGTTATTAAAACCTGTATACATGTTATATTAGATTATATGATGACTAACTGTTATTCTTAATGATTTACAGGATATTTTTGGATAACATAAACGAACTATTGATGCATCTATTCAACCACCTTTTATTCATTGACATATCACTAAAAAGCTAATGACATAAAACACAGAACGTATAACACTGTCAAAATACAATGGAACATAATATCTTAACACTCCTCCTTGATTTCTATTTTATTAATTCCTAAAATAAAATAAAAATCACCTATATTATATTAGCTTTAATTCTAAGGTTAACAAAAACATTTGCACCGAGTGCTTTGGTAAACATGTCTGCTAAATTTTGATCAGTTGACACATATTCAATTGTTGTAATCTTTTTCAAAACTAAATCTTTTAAATAATAATACTTTATATCAATATGTTTGGTTCTCTTAGAGTTTTCATTATTCTTTGACATAAGTATTGAACTCTTATTATCACAATAAAGTATTGCATTATTCTCAGCTTGCAAATCATTTAAAATTCCCTTAATATTTATAAGGTCCTGTGCACAAGTAGCTGCTGAAATAAACTCTGCTTCTGCAGTTGACATTGATACACAGTTTTGTTTCTTTGAGTACCATGAGATGGGATTTTCTCCATAAAATAAGATACTGCCACTAATGCTCTTTCTATCATTTTTGTTGGTTGCCCAATCAGAATCCGAAAAGCCTTTAAGATTTAAATTATTATCATCTGTTTTATTATAAGTCAATCCTATGTTTTTAATACCTCCCAAGTAGCGTAAAACTCTTTTTCCTGCTTTCCATGTTTCTGCTGTTGGTTTATCTAAAAATCTACTTGAGAAAGAAACTGCGAAGGTTATATCTGGTCTTGTTGTTGTCGATAAGTACATTAATCCACCGATTAATTTTCTATATGGAACATCGATTATTTCACTTTCTGGGTTATATTGGAATCCTTTTTCCATTGGTGTTCTTTTTGGATTACAGTTTTCCATATTAAATTCAGTTAGAAGTTTTTCTATGAATTTCTTTTGCTTTATTATTATTTTATTTCCTAGTCTTGTGATTTCCAACCCTAAGAACTTTTTTATTTCTCCTAAATTCTTTGCTTGAAATCGATCTTCTACTATTCTAATTCTACTATTTCTTCAGTATCTTCAATGTTTCCTAGTATTAAAATATCATCAACATATATCAAAATCCAAACGTTTTCTTCACAATACAAAAAACAATCATGCTTTGATCTTTCAAAGTTATTTTGTTCTAAAAACTTATTAAAAGTGTCATTCCATACTTTTGGTGCTTCTCTTAAACCATATAAAGACTTATTTAATTTCAATGTGTGTGATTTAGTCTTAAGTCCTTGTGGGGGTAAAATATAAACTTCATTTTCGAGTGTTCCGTTTAAAAATGCTGTAGGAATATCTAGTTGTGCTATTTTCATGTTACGTTGCAATGCTATTGACAACAAGAGTCTAATGGTAGATGTTCTAGCAACTGGTGAATAAATTGCCTCAAATGAATTCTCCTCCTTTATTTGAAAACCTTTAGCTACAAGCCTTGCCTTCTTTGTTCCGTATTCTTTTGTTCTAAATACCCATTTTACCTCTATAGTTTTTTTTCCTTCTGGTAGTTTCACCTCAGACCATGTGCCTTGTTTTTCATGTGAATTTAGTTCTTTATCAATCGCCTCTTTCCAGTCTTCATGTTTTATTGCTTCCTCATATTTAATTGGATCATTTTCTGTATCTGCTGATAAAAGACAATATGCATTATATACTTCATAATCGTTTAAATATTTTGGTAGCATTTTCCTTCTCCCACTTCTAATTTCTGTTGATTCTTCCTGGTTTTCATCTGAACTTTCTGATTCTTCATTCCTTAGTTCTTCTTCTGTTTCAAATTTATCCATATGTAATTTATCATTTTCTTCTATACTTATTTTTGGGTTTTCATTCTTAGAAGTTTTTAAAATGTTATCATAATTTATTTCATTTTCATTAAACCTAACATCTCTTGAAATAATAGTTTTGTTTTCCTCATAGTTCCATAATCGGTAACCTGATCCAGTATATCCTACCATAATACATGGCTGTGCTCGTCTTTCCAGTTTATTTTGTTTTGGTAAAATTACTGCCCATGCCTGGCTTCTCAATTTCGACAAATCATTCATTTCATACCATCTTTAAGCTGGTGTTTCATAATTATTTGCTTCAGTTGGAGATCTATTAATTTCATAAGCACAACATCGTACTGCTTCACCCCATAAATCTTTTGGTAAGTTAGTGTCTGCAAATTTCGTTCTTACTTTATCTAATAGAGTTCTATTCATCCGTTCGGCAACGCCATTTTCTTGTGGACTATGTGGCATCGTATACTCAAGTCGAATACCCATGCTTCTACATAAATTTTTAAAATGATTTGAAGTAAATTTACCACCATTATCTAACCTACTTCTTTTTGTTCTTTTACCATGCTGTGTTTTAATCAACTTAACAAAATCAATTAAATTTTGCTCGGCTTCATTCTTATTTTTCAATAATTTTACAATCAAAAAATGAGAAAAGTCATCAATTAATACCTGAAAATATTTATGACCTCCAACAGTAGGTGTTGCTAAAGGTCCTGCTACATCTGAATGTATCAACTCACCAATTTCAACAGTCTTTTTTATACACTTATGAAATGGTTTTCTGGTACTTTTACCTTCTACACAGCTTTTACAAATTTCACTACTATATGGTAAACCTAATATCCTCAAACTGTTTCTATTAACATGTCCTAATCTTTTATTCCAAATGTTTACATCTAATTTTTCATTTGCTGTATTAATAAATTAATTTTTCTCAGTGTGCTTATTTTTAAATTCAACATTCAATAAGAATAAATCATCAACTGTTTTGCAATAGAATACAGAATTATTTCTACTAACTAAAATAGCTTGGTTTTTACCTAACTTATCTTTTCTAAATGTTACTCTAAAATTTTGTTTTATTAATCTTGTAACAGATAGCAAATTATGAGACATACCTTCTACTATTAAAGCTTGAAATGTTATATCTCTACCTTGACAAATTGCTTTAACTGTACCTTGCTTCCTGGCATACAATACTTTATTATTCTTTGCTGTTCCAATTTTGACATCTTTTTCTAAGGCTGTAACGTTTGTCATGTACTTCTGTAATTCACCTATCAGCATATGCTGCGTACAACCAGAATCCAGTATAAAGCTGTTATCTTCTGTAGTTTCCATAGTACTGCTTAAGACAATGAATGCTTCTTCAGCTTCCTGAGCATGTGCTTGTTGACTCTGAGATCGATTCACCTCTTGATATACTCGTCCTCTCCAGTTATGTCTGCCTCTGTTATAACTTCTGCCTCTGTGACCTCTACTGGCCCCTCTATTGCTTGAGCTTTTACATTCTGAAGCTTTGTGTCCCTGCTTGCCGCATGAATAACAGGTATATCTTGGCATGTGAGGATTTGCTTTAAAGGATACTTCTACGATGTTACTTCCCTGTTTTGTCTTTAATTTCAATTCTTCATCTAACAATCTAGACTTTACAAATTCCATCGTTACTTTCGAGTTCATGGTTTCAATGGCTGTAATGACTGCCTCGTATTCTTCATTCAATGTTAAAAGGAGATGGCAAAATATATAAAAATGGCGCAGTCAGTAGGATACTCTCTACACGAATAGAACACGAGAATTCTAACTATTTGTGGTGATTTCCAAATCTTCAAGAGAAGTGAACCTCAAGAAAAATCAAGAAACCACTACCAGTGATATTCTTCAGAGCGAGAAGACGGTCTCTCCGGCATCAAGGAACACGCAGACGCTCACCTGGTGTAACACAGTTCACGGAGGAAAGATTTCATCTCCCGCTGACGAATGAAGAATTTGCTGTAAGTACAGAGAATCATCACTTTTATTATTATTATTATTATTATTGTTGCAATTGATAATCGATTATTTCGGTTTTTCCAAATTGTTATTTTATATTGTATACCATTTCTATTGTCATAATCCCAAATTATATCATGCAACCGTAGTTGAAACAAGAAGCCAAGCCGGTGATTCAGACAATAACCAAAATCAAAACCCCATCCAACATGTATTAACTGAACCATACAAATTATAGGAGATTTTCTCAATCATTCCCGATTTCGATGGAAATCAAATCATGCTCACAACATTTTTAAACGCTTGCAATACCGCTTTTCAAATGGATGTAGGCGATCAGAAAAATCTGCTCGTTCTACATATAAAGAACAAACTTAGAGGTAGAGCCGCGAAATTAATTAATTCACGCAACCCAGATTCATGGGACGAAATCAAGTCACTCTTAGATGCTCACTTTGGCGACTCAAGGGATCTTACCGCTTTGATTCAAGATCTTCAAAGAATCAGACGGTTACCTGGTGAATCGCCCTTAACCTTCGTCGCGAGATTACAAACGCACGAAGCAAAAATTCATGCTTCCATCAGAAAGCAGAATTTAACTAACATCGAAAAGACAGCTCAAATTCAAGTTACTGATTCAATGGTACTTAACACCCTACTAACCGGCCTAGATCCGAAACTTGGACAAAAAATCCGAGCTAGTGAACCAACCGATAAGCTTTCAGCAATAAATCGGATCCGTCGAGAGCTGCAATTATCTTATTTTGAACAACAAAAAAAAAGACCGCAATTTCAATCAAATAATTCTAATACACAACCTTTTAGACCCCAATTCCAAAATCGACCCCAGTTTCAAAATCGACCACAATTTCAAGTACGACCACAACAAAACCAAATTCCCCAGAACAGACCATCGATAATTAGGCCAAACCCTAACTTTCATAGACCTTCAGCAAATCCCAATTTTAATAATTCCCAACATAGAGCACATCACTTGAACCCACAAGAGTATACGCAACCAGAATATTATCAAAACGATTATTACGACCCAGCATATCAATCGTACGACCATAATTACCACAGTGATTATAATAATTACAATGACTACAATTCCGACTATTATAACACTTACGAACCATCATACTCTTACGAAGAAATCCCTCAATCTTTACAACCTCAGGATTCACACCCCACATACAAGACCAACCCCCAGGACACAATCTTATCCAAGATCCGATATCAGTGATTTCAACGAAAACCAGAAAACTGACTCTGACGGACGAGACACCACTAGAACACCACTTTGCGTAAAACAATTAGTAGATGAGCTAGGAGAGTTCGGGACCAAAATCGACAATTTTACATGTAATTTCCCATAAGGAATTCTAAGGTGAAAAATAGCGAAAATTGGCTCTTTTCTCCCTAGATTCTAGGGAAAAATGCTTCGGCCCCATGTATTTGGGATAGGAAAGTAGCAGATCTAGGGATGCTACGCATGGGGTCCATTTGTAGGTATTTGTATGATCAAGTTACTATACTATTTCACTAGATTTCCAAACGAAAATCCCTAGATGAAGCAAATATAAGTTTTTCCTACAATTCCTGCTAATTTCTCAAGTTTTTCTCTGATTTTTTATATTTTCTAGCTAGTTTTCGTAGCTATTTTTATTTATATTATATTTTTACCACTTTAAGTAGTTTTATCTCACTTTTCCAGCGCTTTATAGCCCTTTTTAGCCATTTTTTTCAAAATTTCAGTCATTTTCTGAACTTTTCATAGCTTTTCATCACCTTTCCTTGAAATTTACACTACTTTCTCTTCTACAATACATCGTTTTGCATAGCATTTTAACATTGTCAGAATGAATTCATCTAATTAATGCTACTAAAGCGCAGGTGATTAAGTAGACTAGTAAAGTAGTGTAGCGTCCATATTTCATCACACTGCGCATGCGTCCCCAATGCAATATAAAGGAGGATCCTAACAAATATCATCATTCAATCATCGACTACTGTACGAACAAGATGTCTCTCTTCACTGATTTAGTAAAATGTATCGCTGGCATATTGCAGCTCTTGTCATCTCATTATGATGATAAAGTGGCTCGTAAAGGGCTAAGTGATTGTGCAAAGACGTCAAAACGTATTAAAAATGCTATGAGATATACCAAGACCATAGGCAAGAAACAGCATTTAGAAGCATGTTTAAGAAACGTCAAAACCTTGAGGAAGCAGATTAAAGCTGAACGGAAGAAAGGAGCAGGGTCATTTTCCAAACCAGAAACCGCAAGGGCCCGTGTTTGCTGGAGCGATAGCGAGTCTGCATTCCAAAACATAACAGTAAACATGCCTATAAAGTGGGATTGCAGAAGAGACAGCAGTTCAGATTACACACCTGATCTCAAAGATAAATGTGAAATATGTGAGAAAGCTGCATTTACAGTAGTATCTAAATACAAACGCGATAGACACGGTATAGGCTACTATAGCTTCACATCCTACTGCTACGATTGCTATGAATTGCATTCTGGTATACAGGAAGCAGCAAGATTTAGGCATATGCAAAACCAGGCGTTAGGATTACCAGAAATTGATGAAACCGACACATTATCCGCTATATTAATGAAGCATTTTATACTACAACTTCCAACTATCGAGGATTTTCGACAGATTACTACCAACGATTTGGTTGTAACATTGCGAATGACGCTATACAGTAATAATATTAGGTATGCAACCAGTCTAACACCTGAAATATTAAGCAGCGATGTAGACCTTATAGATTGGTTTGAGTCCATTATACTCATGAGAGTTGCAGCGGTATAAAAATGCTATTTTATCATCATTATATATAGAATGTAATTTTTAAATATTTCAAATAAATAATTATATTTATTCAACAATTGTTTTATTCAAATTGAAATTAGCTTGTTGTAGATAATTTAAGTTTAACCAGGGTATTTTGTTAGTTCTTTGATAGCCATCAGGCAACAATTTCCTCAAATCAAAGGCACTATACGTACTCCAAGGGTGACAGCCCGGTTTGTAAGCGGGTCTAACAGACACCCTAAGCAAGCACTTCTCCCACAGTGTGGTACCTGGCGTGCCTTTGTGTAGGAAAAAGTCGATCGCCCCTTGATACCCGAAGGAGCCTCAACGGCTTCATATCATATAGATTAGGAATTTAATTAATCAATTTTAAATTAAGTACATAAATAAATAAGTATATAAAAACTCACCTCTAAACTCCTAAACGGCGCAGTATGCTGGAATGATGAAATATCTCCATCTGCCATCATTTTGGTGAATTATCTATAAAATAGAAAAATCATGAAAATATATGAAAACTGAAAATGTATGACATAATCCTAATAACACATGCATAGACCGACCAAAGGGTGATAATAAAAATTATTTTTATAAAGTTTAGAATAATGATTATCGAAATTACTTAGAGATGATATATAATTATAGCAATTCCTTCAGTCTCCAACAATAATCTACATTATTACTGCGACTAACCGCAAAAGAGCGGTCTATTAAAAACTTGAAAATTGCAATAATCGGAACAAAAAATTGAAATATACATGAGGCAAACAAAACCATGAGCCTACTATGAATAACGAAATAAAAAGTGGGTTGATAATATCTGTTCAACTAGATAGATGAATAAGAGGTGAATGAAAGATCATTTATTTTGAAACCTTTCCTGAGGCCCTATCTCTTATATCAAGGAAACTAGCTTCCTATGCTATTCTAACAATTAAAACTGCTTAAATGTTGTTGTTGACGTTGATACGAATCTATTGATACCCGATTCATCAAAATCGGACGACCGGAAGTGATCGACCAGAAGTAGCCATTTTAATGCAGATTTGGAATCTACGCATCGCATTCAACCAATATATGACATTTTTATTTATTTCATAAAGTCCATAATTTTTAATGAAACTTAAAAAAAAGGATCCCATTTCCTAGAAGAAAACCTTCAGCCCACGAGGAGCAAAAATCCAACAAAGGGCTTCCACGAATCCCAAACATTATCCTACGAAGAAGACCACCCCTGCAAACCGAAGAAGGAAAAGAAGAAGAAGCCTAACTTTGGATTTAAGCTTTTTGTAATTTATGTTAAGCAATACTTGATCAAAAATTGCTGTATAACACCAATTTTTTATATATGGGGATAGTTGTTATATTAGATTATATTATGACGTAACTTCTATAACAGACATTGTTGCATGACCTATATTGTATAAACAGAATTTGATGACAATGCATCTGGTACTTGCTAATCTTGATATTCAACTCTGCAAGATACAGCACCGACAACAAAGTTGCAACCACCCATACTGTATTTCCAGACACGTACGTTGTAATAAGACATTTCAACAGCTTCACACAAATTGCAAACTCTAAATTTTTTATAATATAAAGTACGAGCAACTTTTGCGCTCGAGACATAATATAATTATTATCACACCAGTAATCATCTTAGTACATAAGTAACTTGGTTAATATAATATTTTCCTGTAACTTATAACTTTCAATAAATAAAGTGTAAAATTGTTTTTAAAAAGTAAATTTCAAATAAAAAGATATAAAATACATATACAAACATTAATATTCTTTTCTTTTATTGTTTTAATTGGTTATGATGTCAATTCAATACAAATAATATATAGTATAGTATTTTTTCCCTTAAGGTTATTTGATAAATTAAAAGAAAAAATTATTCGACTTTTATTGCCGGTATGCACAAAGAATAATTAATTTATCTGTTGTCATATTGGTATTAAAATCTTAATTGTTGATTTATTTTAATGAACGTTTGGTTCAATAGGCTCTATTTAATGAATCATAATATATTTATTTAATATTTATTTAAGATTAGTTATAGTTTAAAATAAAATACAGTTTTACGGTATGAAATTTGTATTTATTTTAAAAATTATTATTTTAAACTTAATAATAATACTATATTAAATAACCTAAAATAATACATTTTTTTAATGAAATAAAACCTTTTTAACAAATGAAAAAATTAAAAAAATAAAATGGGTAAGTTAAAAACTAATTTTTAAAAATACTAAACTTTCTTTTGGATAAAAATGTTATATACCAAGATTTTAATTCTACCTAGATCTTCATTATGTAGTATATCTGGGTTATCCGCAATAAGTTTAACACATTCATCTTTTTGGGGGGTTGTTTTAGTTTTAATATGCTTTTTAAAATGTGAAGAAACTAGTTTTTTCTGCTGCTCGGTCCGTTTTATTCGATTACTTGTTTTTGAATATTTTTGAAATTTCTTTAGTTCCATTTTTTTCTTGTACATCTGCACTTGTTCCTGGAGGATTTTTTTATCATTAATTATATTTTTTATTCTAATGTTAAATTCAGATTCTTCATCTTCAGATTCCACAAATGTATTTGTTAGGTTTTCTAATGAAACTCCTTGTTCCATAACAAAGTAAGATGTATTTCTTTAGAACAACTATTAACATAAAAAGGTGGTGCAACGCCTTTTTCCAACTAACTATATTCGAGAGAGTACTACGACAGACCATAGCCAACATTATTCTGTCACTTGTCACACACAAAACATAGAAGACTAGGATTACACTATTATTTATCATGTATCTCAGAGCATAAAGCGTAGGTTTACATGATCATATCATTCAACAGTATTATTTGGATCAATATCAATCTGCTCGATATCTTTACTTTTATATTCTGTTCCTTTGCCCTGGTCAAATAGACACAATAATTTTCCAACTTTTGTAGTTTGATAAGCATCATCACGCAGGATGCTTATCAAACTACTCATAAAATTCCATGTGAGTTTTTTTCTGTATGCCCCATGAGTTTAGAGAATTGGGAATAGTCATTTTTAGGCAAATTCATAATTTGCATTAAAGTGGCAATCTGTCATAGCTTCTGGATTGGAAATTTTACTTGTCTTAGCAATTTTTTTAAAACGATATATCCCTTTATCCACTGGTCAGATACCCACGTGTATGCAAACAAATATTTATTTTGTTCGGGTACTAAACTTGTCTCGTTTCTTATTTAAAGAATTAAATCAATATACTTCTGTACAATTGGAGAAAATAATATAACGATAGCTCTGCTTCCCTTGCCTCCTGCAACTACACGCTTATAACTTGTTGTAAGAGCTTTCTCTGACTCTGTTAATTCTTACAAGTATTCAGACTGATTGTTTGCCTGAAAACTTTTTAGATATGACTCAAGTTCAACGTACTGTACATCATCAATTTTTCTTCTGTTAAATAAAATCGTGAATGCCAAGGAACAATCGACTAGTGTTTTATAAGATTTCAAATCATTAAAAATCGTGTAACATTTTATAGTCATATCTTTTGTAAATGCATCTTTGCGCACCATACCGTGCAGAACAATATTCTCCAAATTTAAAACATTCTCATCCTATATCACCACTGGCCTTCTGAAACAAGCAAATTATTTTTGTGTTGATATGCCCTCACTTGAAAAAAACAAAATAATGTAGACTGCGGTAGAATAAAAAGTGTAGAGGGAGACTAGTCTTTGAACTAACCAATCCAACAGAGGTCAAAAGCATCAAATCTATGAAAAATAATAAATCAGTGGGCGACGATGAGATTCCAGTATGCCTCTTGAAGAATTGCTCGGACTTATCGCTACCCCCAATACGCAGAATTATTAAAAATAAGTAATATTAAAGTTATTTTTAAAAAAGAACTACTGACCAATATCTATACAAACACAAACAAAATATTTGAAAAAAATATATAAAAAGGTTATACATTATACAATATATCATCAGGCTATGGAGAAAATTCTAGATGCAATAAACATAATTCCTAGATCTGTCTGTGCAGAAAGCTGGAGGTGTATGGGATAAAGAGTGTTCAAATGGAACTCATAAGATCTTACTTAAGCAACAGAAAGCAGCGCGTTGTACAAACTGACGACGAAGGACACATAATAAGCTCAGACCTCAAAACAATAGAGTGTGGTACCTCAGGGGTCTGTTCTGGGGCCACTTCTTTATATTCTCTACATGAACGAAATCACAAAAATCATGGCCGGGCGCACTGCAATCTCATTCGCTGATAATACAACACTCATAATATGAAAAAATACTGTTGAGCTATGTACAGATGAAGCCAATGGTTTTGTCACAATAACCTTGTATCAAACGTAGATAAAACACAACTTTTGGGACTACATCGTGGAACTGGAATACAGACAGAACTGCAATACAAAAATTCTTGGAAGGTGTTCTGGACGAAAACTGGATTGAAAAGACCATATGAACCTACAGTCTGAAAATTGGGAGAAATATTGTTATGCAATGGTAGTTCTGTCTGGGTATCTTGGTCCAGAGACTGTTTTGATTACAAATCATTCCTATATTCACTCCAGAATAAATTATGATATTATCTTTTGGGGTGTAAATTTCAACAGATTGACATTTACAGTTAGTTTCTGTACATTCTGCTATATTATGTAACTATTAATTCTTTTATGTTACTGTTTTATTTAAATTTTTTGAGGTATTTTGATGTATTTTCATTTTCAATTTTAATAATTTTAATAACTTAATGCAATATTAGAATATTTACTTTATGACATGCTCTTTACCCTGCGGGGTTTTGATTAGAACTAATGAAATCTATAGCTATGTTCAGTGGTTTTGCCTCTATCATGATATTATGTTTTGCTACTTAGTAGCGTTATGCCCATTTGCAAGATCCCAATAGCAACATCAGTTTTAAAAATATTTAATCACCGTAAAAGTCCAGCGAATTTTAAGAAATTCATATAAATTATACAATCAAGTACAAAATTAAAATAATAACAATGTCAAGCTGTGAAAATTTTTAATAACCATAATGTTCAACAGATCACAATAACTTCTTCAAAATTATGGCTCATGAAATTGTATCAGTGTATAAATTGTACATTTCTAGTTTTTCAAATGCACATTTTGGTAGTATTACTACAATTCAGTAATAATCTGATGATTTTCATAGAACAGACATATACAAATAATGTAAAAAGATATTTTCACAATGAGATGTACTCACAATATACATAATAAATCAATTTAGTTCTAAACTTCAAATTAATTGAATAACATAATAATTGAATAAATAAACCTTCAAACTAATGAGAAGCCCTCCGTCTGTTGTATGGCTTGCATCAATTTGTATTTTAATCTTTCTTTTGTTTTGTACCTAGGCAAGTCTAGAAGATTGAAGCAAGTATGAGCAACAGGTAAGAATTTGTCATCATTTGTAGGCTGAATCACAATCTGCAAACAAATTATTAGCTATACTTTGATAAAGCAATGTTAGTATTATGACTAGTAAAAAGGTCATAAGTAGGCTTCGCAATATATGAAATATGATTGATGTCTTATGATATATACCTTTATCCCTTTCATCCCTTGTATAGGTATTCTGTAGCTTCCAGTTAAAAATAGAAGAAATTTTTTCTTATCTGCTAAGGACATTTCATGTAAAACCTCCCAGAACCACCTTATTGTCTCATCCGAAGATTTGTAACCATTCTTGTATTCGGTTGCTTCTTCCAATGCATGCCAATCATAATTCTCATTACCAACTACCACAGCCATAAGTTCATGTGAATGGAAAAGTTGCAGAACTCTTCCATCGCAGACTTTCATGAAACCAGTGTGAAAAGCTTGGAATTGGCCTTTAACTGATTCATTGAAAATGTAGTTGATGTAGAGGTCTACATACTCTTTCCTGTGAATACGGAAGAAGTTTATCTCGTAGCCATTAACATGATTGACTTTGCTACTTTGTAACGATTTCGCTAGAGAAAATATTTGCAAAAAGCATTAAAAATTTTGGAATTTATAGGAATATTTTTTTATATGTATTATCATCCTGAATTAGAAGTCAAAATTTCTACAATCTACACGCTCTATAACAAACTCTGTTATAACGAAAAACTATTTCACATAAATATTACTCAAGATTGGTTAGTTTATATAATTATCCAGGGTGTCCGGAAAACGTGGACAAAAGGTAATGGCAGACTCCTGGGCGTCTTGCAAATTGTTGTTCGATTTGCTCCAACATCATAGTCACCACCTATCTGACATCCCGTATAATAGAATTTCCATTTTCATTTTTCTTGTAAGTGTCCCACCTCGATTTTCATTAGTATCATCCAAAAAATATGTAAGAAATCGACATATTCACTTTCAAACCTTAATAAAGGCTTACAAGCACTACTTGCGTTGTCTGTAATTACATTCATGAAAGCAGCCATTTTGATCTGAATTCATATAAGGAGTAACTCCCTTATACCATTATAAAAAAACGAGAACTTATTATTTGGAAGTACTCTGTACTTTCTACTATGACTTCACTTCTATGACTATTTGGCTGCACTAACTTATTAAAATAACAAATAATAAAATATTCATTATAACCAGGCAACAATTTCGTCTTTTTAAGTTTTCAGATTGCTCAGGAATTGGTACCTATAATTTCCGAACACGACACTATGCTGTCAGTTAAGCAGCAATGGTTTATGAAAGAAATTTGCCCGTGCTACCCTTTAAGAGTCTTAAAAGTCTTAAATATTAAAAATGAACACGCCCTCTGACAGCTAGAAGAAGCACTTTTAGATATAAGTAAATTGAATTAAATCGATCAATTTTTCGCACAGCAGTCAGATATTACCTGTTGTCCCTGTATTTTTCACGTATAATTGACACATTAAGTCATTCTTTCTAACTTTATCTTCATCACTGATAACTAAACCATACATCTTTGTTTAGACATCTGTGTTTTTTTGGTTAATGCATCAATATATAATTATTAGAGTATTAATAACAATTAATAATAATGAAATAGTATTAACAATAAGTTATATTATTGTCCCACCACAAACCGACACAGTCACCACTAACTATCTAAATTTGGATGGCAAATGACCAGCCTGTTCCGAAATATAAAATATTAGCCTGGCCAGTGTTAGAATGGCCGTCGAAAATTGACAGATATATGGACTTAATATAGGAATATGACTTTGATTGATGACATAATTTATGCCTGGCTAGGCTAATGGTTGATATTAAGGAACAGGCTGAACGTGTCAGATGCAAAAATAAGTCTATGAAATATCTACATGCTGATAAAGTCAATAGCAGTTCAGTTGTTTCGTAGATTAGCCCACACAAACAAACCTACAGAAAAAATAACTATACGAACATAAAAAAAATCTATTTCAAAATCACAGAAAGAAACTTCAATTTTATGTATATTAGATATAGATTTATATCTTTACAACTAGAGAGTTTAATTCATATTGATACATTTTATTAATTCGATTTTACGTTTTTATATATAAGATATTTTATCGCTCTGGTAAGCAGTGATTTCCGCATATATTTAAGCTGTATATTCCGTAGCATAGCTCGATTTTTTATTTAAATTAGATGACAAGAGCGTATATTATGTTCTAATATCTCGTCAATTTATGTTGCTTTATGGAAATTCCTTAATGTGTTCCAAATGTCGCCAAACTGACAATTGACCAACCTTGCCACGATTGCAGATTTAGCTGGCGCTACCCAGGAAGCCCCTTCTGAACGTCCCGGGGAGATTGACTTGATTGACGTTTTCTTCCAAAAGTTTGTTTAAATTCTCAAAAATGCAAGAAAAGAGCCCGTGAGCCGTGGGAAATAAATAATGCGTTCTTCCGCTGAGCAGAAGTGAAAGAATGCGAAGGATTTAGATGTCATGAATTTCCAAGTGACAGTAAATGCGGAAAAACTGGTTGGATACTTTAAATTTACAACTCGATAATGTGGATAACTTCAAGCAATGGATCTCACTCTCAAGGTAACAAAATGTTATTTTAGTGGTTAAACGATGTTGGACAACGCTTAGACTTTTTAACGAGTATTATTCATTTAATTTTTTGAAGAGCAACTCGACGGAAAAATACCCATTCTGATGTAATTGAGCTGAAATCAGTTTTTATATAAGTAGATAGAAAATTTCGAAATTTCACTCCAAGTATAGATTTTTTGTTCGATGAATCCAGAAATAGTATTTGATGAAATAATAAAAATAACGTCTTAATACTATGACGGACTTGATCATCATAGATTTATGTTCATTCTGATGATTATAAAAGTGAATCTCATTTATGCATTAGTGTGTCTTATATTACTTGAATAATTTTTGTATTCAAATATTTTGATTTTTAGAACATTGAAATGTTTCTTTTGGTTACATATAACTGAATTATTTTTATTATTTGATCCATATTTCTATTTCCTAAGGCTTTTTGAATAAATAACTGAAAAATTACATTTATGTAGTATATTTTTGACCGACGAACCAAACGGAGGAGGTATACAATTCGACTGCTTTTCTGCATTTTTTTAAATGTATGTTCACGTCTTAAAAGTGGTAAACGTGCTCCGTTTTTCATTAATCTTTTTTCATTTGATAGAAGACTATTGAGAATTGGTCCCATTCAAAAAAATGGACATTCAACCTGTACTTCCCATCAAAAACTTCACCCAAAGGGGGTGGAAGGGGCAATTTTTTCGAAAATAGAACATTTGAAATGACAAAATTAAAGAGACCATCCATTTCCGGCAACCTATAAATTGGGCATTTTTCAAAAAAATCATAGGTTTCCGAGTTACAGCAGTGGGAAAGTCTGAAATATGTGTACCTATTCCGCGATGTTTTGAAATATCTGAACAACGTATTATCTTCTTTGTTGAACTTAATGATTTTGATAACTAATGTTACACTCAATAGTGTGAAATTAATATTTTTTACAAAAAAATGGACCGACTTTATTTGTTGGTGCACCGAAAAATAGAAAAAAAAATTAATTCTATTGGTACTTTTGAAGTTGGTGCCAAAAGTTTTCCATCTAACTACAACTGCACAACTTGAAAATTCTCGTTGCCAACATTTCGGGTAACTTCACGGTGTTGCCGACTGACTGAACATATTAGAATTAGGTTTTTATGAATGCAAAATTGTGTATTTGTTTATAGAATTGTTCTATTACATGGAAATTTTAATTATTTTATTAATTTATTAGAAACTAGTTTTTGCCCTCTACTTGGTCCGCGAAAAATACCCTATATATCTTCGTCCTTCGTATATTTTGGTATATAACTTAATATTTATACGGAATTCTAACAAAGACAAAGGTTTAGCCAGCGTAAGCCATGTAAACCTCCGAAAACAGAGTTTTGGACGAATTGATAGGAAAACATTCAATTTTCTTTGCCACAAAAACTTTGTGTAGTTTACATATAAGCCATGTGTAAAACATATCCAAATGACAGTGAAAACCTTGTGAAATTCCGTTGCGGTTTAGAAGAAGTAACAGGAGAAATAGAAATGAAGATAGACCGACACGGGTAGCGACTTTGTTTTATACTATGTAGAGATAGTTCATTTGCTTTGTGATTATTTGAAATGTGAGTATTCTTTATTCATGGCATTAGATTGGCGGTAGTAACTCTGCCATGTTGAAAGATTTCAAACCCCTTGCTTCTAACCTCTTGCATGATACTTCTGAACATCCTTAATTTGAACTGATTAACATTTTTACGATAAACGCAAGAAAAATCTTCACAAATTTGAGATATCAAGAATAACTTACTTGTTATCCTTGGAGACTAGAATATTCTCACCATTTGGCTTGAGTGGAATTAATACATTTTCCCCATATAAATCACGAGATACTGAAAAGTTCAATCCAAAAACATCTTCAACATCATCTTGATCGTATTCCAGCAGAGATTGCAAGGAATTTGCCATTATCGGTGACAAGCCTTTAAGGTCACTTAAGATTATAGTTTCACCAAGAAGTTTTTTGTATAATGCCAGTGGAAATGGTATATCAATAATGGTGAAGTTATATATAGCAAGTCCTAAGATCATACCTATAAAAGGACGTCGTATATTAGTAGTCGGGATGATATTATGGGAAATATCACTTACCGATCAGAAAATAAACGTCGTTATCCTCAAAACTATTCTCCGAGAACCATATTGCTCTCGTTTCCTCAAACTCTTTGAACATGCCGTATTTTGGGTCCAGTATTTCACGTAAGAGTAAAAGAAAAAATTCTTTAGTTACACCACCAGCATCCTCGGCTTCTTCACCAGAGAATTTGACCTAGATATTATAACAAAAATAAATATCAAAGTAAAATTATACAAAATAGGCTTTGTGTTCGGGATTAGAAAAAAAGTCATAGTGAATATAATAATAACTTCTCATCTCGTTTTATTTATGCAAAAAATTAAAGAAATGAAAATAATTAATGTTTTTCTTTAATTAGAATCAAAACTTACGAAATGTATAAAATTTGCAAAAAGTTGCGATTTAGTTTATTACATATTTTGACTGTAATGTAAAAAAGAATTCAATACTCCCAACAATATTCCATGAGAAACATACAAAAACCAAAAGTATTTTTAAACTGTAACAGAGCAAGAAAAGGCACTAACTATATGTTTGCGGGAGTAATACTGAGAATTCAAAATCCATGAAATAATATGTTTATTTTGTACGGTAGTGTAAAAATTGTAAATTAGAAACCAGTGATGCTAAAACCGAGCTGGCATTTAAATCAGTTTTATAAAAACTAAACAGAACCGCATTGTGCCAAAATGTCGAAATTAAAGCTTTATCAGATGGTATCACTCACAACCGGATGAGGATATTTGGAATATCAAATTTAGTCCTAAATTTTGGATCGTGAATAATTGAGTTAAATGTTTCTCAAATGGCAACATTGACAGACTTCATGAGCTTTAAACTTCAACTATACCTTTAATGGTTTCTTCAGATCAGAAGGATTAACCTGGCTCAATTCTCTTAGAGCGTCATCCACAATGTGTTCTCTGCTAACATTCAAAACCAAGTACTGTGCAATAAAATGGTGACCTTGAGGTGCAAAAAGCATCGCGATGAAAGCTTGTTGAGCGGCATCTGACATTGCCTTTTGCATCTGTAATCAATATATTGATGAAATATTTATATAATTTTCAGGTAAAAAAAACATGTTGCGTCTCTGGAAAACGAAAAATTATAATCAATTTATATTTTCTAAAATATAATTTGTCTTAGGCTTCATAAAATATCTCAAGTCATTTGTGCAAAACTTATAATCGGAGTTGCTCCTGGTTTCTGGAAGAATCAACGATCTGTCTAAAAGATTAATTGGTGATACTCCTTCCTCGGATAACACTACTATATTTTATTGGAAATGCTGAAGTCCTCAAATTTTGATGTATGATATATACTCTAACAGCACTATGGAATATGGAACAAACTCTAGAAGGAAACTCTGATAATTGATGTTAAAATTACAAGGACACTTTTTCAAGAAAAATTCAACCATCGAATCATCAATTTCTATTGTCAAGTGATTTGAAACTAGTTCTGTAATGAATATTGGATTTTTCATCCTCATATGGTGAAACGTAAGTCTACGTTAAAAACTTATTTATATACATACATATCAGATTAACAGAAAAGTAATACAGTAATTTTTCAGTGTTTTAGAAAAATATTTTAGAATACGTTGCCTATAAAATATGGTCCACAGAACAGTGTAACGTTCTGGAGAGCTTTTATGAATCCGTAAACATTTTAGCAGCTTGTATATTAACTAACCTGTAATGCTTGATCAGTCTCCAACAGAAGTAGCTTTGCACTCGCATCAAACACAAAAGAATAGTTGCACAGGAATAGTTTTCCAGACTTAAATAGAAATAAATACAAATAAGGTTATTTTTTCAGTAGTTTCATTTCCACTTACAGATTTATCCGATAACCACAATACATAATCGACTCGCACATCTAGATATTCCGACAAATCATTTAAGTGAAATGTATCAAATGGTACTTTTAGGCCTTCGATACTGTGATTGATATTGTTGAGGATAGAAAGAATTTCTAACATAGTGACTAGACTAGGATCATAGAAGGCAGTCTGAAAAGAAGAGCATGCGTAACATGATGATATAATTTGAATCTGACAGGCTTTATTAAAATCCACATAACCACACTCATAATTATTTACCTTCCCTTCAGGTATTTTCTGATTTCTCAAAATATAACTGACAACATTCTTGAAATTATTAACCAGTCTTTCAAAGTAATCTCTGTCCATCATAGTCCACCACTGTTTAACTACTCGATTAGCAGGCTGTTTTAGATTAAGTACTGCATTGGCAAAAGCTTTATGCAATCGGTTGTGTTGCTTGGGGTTATTGAATTCATGGTATAAAGGCAACGTGAGGTAGATACGGAGAGTTTCCACATCTGGTGGAGATTGTGAAAGATTTTTCAGAATGTCATCAACTATGCTGTTCCAAATCTGTAATGGTAAATTTTAGAATAAGTTGACTTTTGTTGGCGTATTATATTTTCACATTGATTTCGTGGGAGCGTCATTTTATGCCCAGAAATAAAATTTAATTGTGAAAAAAATTGTTACGTGGATAGCTCATTAGGTATTCACGGTTATTATTCGTTTTGGCATCTACCTTATTTGCTAAAGTTAAAGTTGTTTCGTGTATAGTTCATTAATTAATTCTGTAATTAGTAGATTTATTTTCGAAGCTTCCAGAACATGTGTGTTAAGCAAATTTTATCAGTGTTTTCAGTTTGACAAACGTCTAGAATAATTTAGATTGACATCATATCACGGGTCAGTCAGATGTTAATAGTAGTTCAGTCAGTACATATGGTGGCAAGTAATTGTTAAAGTGACAAGTTGTGACAAAAAGTACTGCGACTCAAAGTTGTATACAAAGTGTTGGAAATAAACGCTAAATTACGCAAGTGAACTCCCCTACATCGTTTATTGCAGGGTTAAATGTTACGTGTCATCCTTCGCATTTAGTTGAGAATTTATGGTGAATACTAGATCAAAAGCTTAGTCATATTTACTGATCCCATGTGATATTTGCAGACAGTATATTAGGCAATAGAGAGTTGTACTTTTTATACTATGTTGGGTAATACACGTCTAAAGACAAAATGAATTGAACAGTCCAGTCTACAAAAAATTTAAAACTCGCATATGTTCTAAATTCATAAGAAATATCCATTGCTGTTTTGAATTTTCACACCTACATGGATGTCATATATTTACTAAAGTTTGGTCGTAACATAATTTTTTAAGGCTGTACTGGCACGAAATCTGAGTGATCAGAATTGAAACAAAATTTAAATATCTTTACTTAGTATAAAATAAAATAAAAAGTCGCTTCCGCTGTCTATTCGCTTAGATCTTTTAAACTACTCAACGGATTTTAATGCAGTTTTCAGCAATAGATAGAGTGATTCGAGAGGAAGGTTTATATGTATAATAGTAGAGAGAAACGACGAGAATCAAAGTTTTGTAATGTGATGTAAAAAACATATTTGTGTGCGCTTACATTTGCAAACGCTGGCTAAACCTTACGAGTTAGATCAAAATCATGATACTCTAACAAGAAAGATATGCTCACGCGCATCTCTGGTGACGTCAGTCCGTGACAAAACGTCAGATTCAAAATTTTCAAACTATATTCCTTGTTCGCGTGCAGGTTAAGTTACGTTAATTTATTTCTAAAGATGGTTTTATGTGCAGTGGTTGGTTGCTTTAACAATAATAATATTAAGAGTAAGCAGTGTAAACCAGACTGTCGCTATTTTTCATTTCCGAAAAAGGAAAGTATTTGCAAGGCTTGGGTTCATACATGTAATCAAAAGCACAAATTCAACACCGACACTGCAAGAATATGCTCAGATCATTTCACAGAAAATGATTATCAGTTGAAAGAAAGACTTTTAAAATTGCCAAAGAATAAATGGAAATTGAACCCGGATGCTATTCCATCAGTTAAACTAGTTAACCTCGAGAGTAATCTTCATTCCATAAAAGATTTACAAAGTTCAACAAGAACTATAAAAGTGTAAGTAATGAATTTAAACAATAATTGTATGTATTATAAAGTTTATCAGGATATTTTCATATAGACACAAGCAGATAATTAGTGATAAAGATATGCTAGAAAAGCAGGAGCAAGAAATGTCTATAATAAATGAAGGTGTGTCCGAAAGAGAATCTGAAAAAATTGTAGGCGTTTCAATCGCCACTCAAACAGAAAGGTAGGTACCTAAATTATAAACGCCACTTGGAGATTAAATTTGTTAAATAATTAATTGTTCAGGTTAGAAGACCAATCTGATAAATTAATGTTGCTTGAACAAAAATGTTCACAACTTCAAGATGTTGTTGAAGAACAAAAACGTGAACTACAATCCTTCCACAAAATTTTTACACAAGGACAAATAAAAAAAAATAAAGTCTAGTAAAGAGGTGAAATGGAATGAAGAAGATGTTGCTTCAGCAATCTCTTTATATGCGGGAGGACCTCGCTCATTAAAAATAGTTTTTATTGGGCATTTAAGATTTAAACCGTACCGATGAGTACCTACTATTGCTATCCTTTTCTCGATTTTAACTATACTTATGTATATGTGTTTGCCAGCAACAGCAATTCCATAACAAATTACTGTTTGTCTACCACAACACAAAATTAAACTTTAAATTAACAATAACGTCTGACAATTGCGACATAACCATAGACGATCTTCCAGAAAGTACCTATATACCAGAGAACGAGACGTATATATACGCTCCATGCTCGTGCGTAATTCCAGTGACGGATTCCATTGTCGTTCCATGTCGACAAAATAATGATCTTGGTTGAATGAGATTGAATGAGATAATTATAATTACCAATATTGGATCACACTTGGAGCTTAACAGGCGGCGAGATGTCTGCGATCTAAGTACGAATTCGAAATTTCAAGTCTCTAGACCGTATGGGGCCTGAGAAATCGCTGCGGAATCCATTGATACAAGAACCGAAAGTAATAAAAACTATTTAAAAAGAGGTTATCCTTTACCGGGAGTTTCCACTTTGAGAAGATGGGCCGGAAAAATTGATGTACAACCTGGTGAGTGAATGAATAAATGAGAATTGAATTTGTTTTTGATAATATAGATGGATTTTTTAAGTAATTTTAAATTCAGTATTAAGATGTATGAAACATTCTCCTTTGACTAAGATGGAAAGAGCTTGCTTTCTTTTATTCGACGAAATGAAAATACAAAAATCATATGAGTATGACAAGAGAATAGACACAACATTAAAACCATCAAGCTATGTTCAAGTGGTTATGTCAAGTGGAATATGTGGAAATTGGAAACAACCGCTATTTTATGATTATGACTGTAATATCAAGAAAGAATTATTATTTGAGATAATAAAGAAACTTGAAAATATAGGATACCCAGTATATGCCATAAATAGTGATTTGGGAGGTTGCAATAGAGCACTTTGGACGGATTTAAAAATTTCTGAAAATAGAAACTTCTTTGCGAATCCTGTAACTAATAAAAATATTTATGTTTTTGCTGATGCCCCTGACATGATAAAGCTTATCCGCAATCATTTTCTTGATACAGGATTCGATATCAATGAGAAACTAATAACTTCCAAACCAATTGAAGAACTTCTGCAGAACACTCAATACTTGGATTTGAATATTGCCTATAAGATCAATGAAATTTTTTTAACGGTTAAAGGATCAGATAGCCAAAAAGTAAAGTTAGCTACAAAATTGTTTGTTTTCCCATACCATTTCCAGAGCTGTCTCAAGGTTAGGTACTTTGGGAAAATATCAGAATGAATTGGTTCGAATGCTTAGAGTTATTTAAAAATACAAATGACTGGTTTGATGTCTGCAATAGCAAAGTTCCGATTAGCAATTCAAGAAATCCAATTAAAGCTTACGGTTTAGCCTTGAATGAACAAAATGTTGTTTTAGATACCATGACGAAAACAATATCGAGTTCAAGAAAACCAAACTCCAAGAACTTATTACCTTTTCAGAAAGGAATTTTAATTAGTATTACATCACTAAAATTACTTTTTGCTGATATGAAAGAAGATTTCAATATTAAGTATATTCTGTGCACTACAATTCAAATATAGAATCAGAAACTACATTATGGGAAGAAATTATGAGATTGTATCAAAATCAGCGAATGTGGAGCACGATAATATACCTGAAAATGTTCTGAAGATATCGGATTTGCCAAATTCCCATTATGAAAATGAGACAGATAATGCTAAGGTTGTTACTGGGCATATCCTATGCTAAAAGCAGTGAGGTCGAATCGCTGATTGATCCTGAGTTATCAGAATTAGAGTATGATGACTTAGAAAATTTAGCAGGATTTGTTGCATTTAAATTAAGAAAAACGGAAAATTTGAGATACATTCTTGATAAAAAATGAAGCTCAATTTTCATGGGTCAACCATTTGTCTGAAGATGGATTGATGAAACCCACAGAGAGTTTTGTTAATAAATGTATCGAGTTAGATTCCATTTTTAGGAAAACTAATGGAGACTGTCTGAAAATTTGTTATTGTTATATAGAAAATCTTTTAAAATGTTCAAACCACATAGACCTCAGTCGTGAAGCCAAATCTTTATTTTTTAGATGTAAAATGTTTTTTCGAATGAGAATTTTGAATAAAAAATTCAAACTAGATTCTTGCATAGGGAAAAGAAAATTCACAAAAATTGTTACCTAATTATACATTCATAAATCAATTGCGGCATTTATATATATTGAAAAAGTAAACAAGTAAATACGTATTTTATTTCGGTGCACTACGAAATATTAGTAACTATTGAGAAGATAACTTTTCTTACTGGAACAGTTTTTCAAAATTTTACAAAACACTTCTTTTTCTATGACTATTACATAATTGGTACATACATGAGAATATTAACAAAAGATCAAAAAACAAGCGTCATAATTGTTCAAAATAAATTTAATTCACCAGAATATATCGATATTTATATTTATTCAATTAGCCCGCCATATGTTTATGCGTTCGATTTCCTCTATTTGTTACGGAATGACGGCATGCGCGCAGCGGTTCAAACGCGTCCACCAACTGAGCATATCTTGTTTGTTATAGTATCATGGATCAAAATAATGTACTACGGAATTATATATATATATATATATATATATATATATATATATACGTGATTTCAAGCTTGTTAGCTTTCATCAGCGCCACATAAGTGGAAGCTGTAGGAAGGTGTAGAGCATCTCCATTATTATATTATATATACTCTTGAGTGATCAGAATTGAAACAAAATTTAAATATCTTTACATAGTATAAAATAAAATAAAAAGTCGCTTCCGCTGTCTATTCGCTTAGATCTTTTAAACTACTCAACGTATTTTAATGCAGTTTTTAGCAATAGATAGAGTGATTCAAGAGGAAGATATGTATAATACATACATAACCCATAATACAGAAAACCCGAAAATTTCAAAGATTTGTAATGTGATGTCGTAACAAACATATTTTTGGGCGCTTAAATCGAAAATGCTGGCTAAACCTTACGAGATAGATCAAATCAATGTACTGTAAAAGTCCGCGATGGTATTTGTCTATCTTTTAAGATTAACTCACAATAACCATTTTAGTGCTAACCGTGCGAAGCAGGAGCCGGTCTCTAGTAAATTTATAACGACGTTGTTCAACATTCTATAAAATATATATAGTCTCTTATGGAGGTATGTATATTTCTCGTATTTTAAAGTCAAAACAATATGGTTCAAATGAGGAGAAATCGATAAAAATTTAAATGTGCACATTTGGCAACGCAATGCTTAAGTACAGAACCTAAATCTCATACCAGTACAACCTTAAATTTGAGGTGAAAACCAATGCAGCTTTCGCACACAACCGATGTTTCAATAATATTTCGCGGAGACGACGAAAACCTATGCTAGAAGCCTTCCAAATCAAGATGTGATCTGTCAGGTTCTTTTCACCTGATAACCGTATGATTTTCGCTTGAAAATATTGATTATTGACAGTGGCGCCCCCTCCACATGGGTGCGGAAGCTGCATTGATATTCGCCTCAGATTCAGTATACAATGTGTATACTTCTATATAATATCCATCTTCTTTGCTTTAAGATGCACCGTATGTCAGTGTCAGTTGTCAGTGTACGATAAGACAGTGAGAGTTGTCGTCAAAAGCTATTTATATTGCTCTTCGGCGGTGCTGGTAAGCTGGCTGCACAATAAGAAAAAAAAAATTAAAAGAAACGTACAGAAAAATCACCAACGAGCGAAATAGGCAATAAAACATTACCCGCAATCTTTTTGAAATAGTATTTAATAAATATTTATAAAGAATTATTGAGATAAATGATTGATATTTGGATAGAATAAATAGACTGCACCGAAAAAGTCTGGGATAAGTTAAGAAGGAATATAGAAAGTCAAATATCGAGAAAATAAAATATGCTATTCTAATACACTAATTTCAATATTTTACCACAATCCACTATCAATAGTATTCAGATCTTTTTCTAGTTACCAATTCTTTTATGCTAGCATTTTCTATTTGTCCTATAATGGTATAAATCTGTTCAGTTAATGCAATATCGACTCCATGATGATTACTAGTACAATAATAGTGCCTATCATTGTCCATCAAAAAGGATCCATTCATACATGATAGACTTTTGAAAAAAATTTCCAAGAAACTTAGAACATCTTGGTCTACAGGACTATCGATTGGTATTCGTAATAAACTTTTCACGTAATCGTAGGTTATTGTTAGTATTTGGGTTTCAGGATGAATTGCTCGACAATCGTATGGAGGCACTTGTTTGTTTTCTCGCTCGATTACAGAAACAAATGAATGATCACCGCCTGCAAATTGTAAAATAAGATGGTTTTATAGATGGCATAAATGAAAATAAAATACCTGCAAATATTCGATATATAACCAGATTTCGTATGGAATCGGAACTAGGAACTATTGATATTCCACTAGGAGAGACCCAAGGTCCTCGAACAACCTGAGGTGTAGAGGCACTTGTAGGTTTACAAAGACCTAGTTGTCCAGCGCCACCAATTCCAAAACTGTAAACTCTACCCCTTGAAGGTACCAAAGCTAAGGAATGCTGACGTCCACATGCTATCTGGGTTATAATCGAGCCCATTAGTTCTATTACCTAGAAAAAATAAAAATCGATATTTTTAAATACAAAAATATCCCTATCAAATCCGTTAATTTTTTAACCGTATGCCAGTGATTGTAACAATATGTAACTCAGTATTTCCTATGTTGAATATGATGTCAATAAATGTATGAATTGAATGATAATTTTGATTTTACAATTAATAAAAAGCCTGCTAAAGTTTAACGGCCCACAGTCCAAAGTCAATTACTAGATCGGCTCCGTTAAGATTTCTAATTTAAATCATGGCTCCGTGGACATTCGAAGACCGTATGTTGGACATCCTTTATCCAATGCTAGCAAATCTCATTAGATATTTAATTATTGATCCTAGTTTGAAATTACATCAGCTTATCATAAATCTTTTCAGTCACGAGAATTCAAGATAGTAGAAACCTTTCTCGATGGAATTGCTAAAGTAAACATAATCACTTTCAAAAATCATACTACAAATTTACTTCAAAAAAATAAAGCCAAAAGTTGGCAGAACCCGTTTTCTATAGTCGGTTAGGGTTCATTATAAACGAGCATGGCAGAATATGGATTTCTATGTTTTTTACCTGTCTTGGCAACATTTCATTATTATTTGAACCGTGACCCAGTTGTCCAAACATTCCTGCTCCACACGTAAATACACCACCATCCAATGTCAGAAATGTGGAAAATTCTTCTCCGCATGATATATATCTCACTCTAATGTTTCTGAGTGTTCTTAACTGTGAAGGAAATGCCTTATTTTCATTATCGTTCAAGCCTAGTTGACCACGGGTGTTTTTACCTAATCAAGAATTAAACTGTTTGCTATAGCATTAACATCATCAACATCAACTCACCCCAACCATATACAGCACCTGACTTAGATATTGTGAAAGAATGATTAGCTCCACATGCTATATGACTGATTGGTATGCCTGCTAATGAACTCACGATTATCGGAGTTGGTTCTGATGATGAGAATTTACCAATGCCAAGTTGTCCGAAATTATTGGCACCCCAAGTTATTATTTCTCCAGCTAAAAAGAAATTGGTAACGTTTCAATTCCGATGAACATGATCAATTCATTGTGAAATTGATAAGATTCCGGTGGCCTTTCACTAGAGAAAAAGTGATTATTTTTATCCTCGTTTTAATCACAAACTATACCTAACATTTACAGATATTTCATCACATCTGACATATTCCTTAAGGAATATGTAAAGCAATGCAAAAATCCCCTGTTTGCTATTGAATTTTGATATTATGTCTTCACTTCTGTCACTATTATCATCTTCAGAGCACAACTAGTACTTACTTGATATCCAAACATATTCAATATTTGTTATCATTTGTGCATTTGTTGTTTATTAGTTGATAGGTAAAATACAAAATAATATTAATTCCATTATCCACAGTTAATTTTGAAGTTATACAGTTATTGGAAGGCAAAACTTTTCTATTTTTGCAAAAAATATTCATGTCACATTAGTCATCAAAATTGTTTAAATCAGTGCAAACTGTAGTTTGCAGAGGTGAGAGCGGTTTCTCTCACTTCTGCCTACAGAAGCATTATTTACAGAAAAATGTTGGATTTTCATATGAAAATGTTTTCAACTCGTAAAATGCTGTAATAATGATATTATCAATATATGTAGAACCAAATAGACGGATTTCACAATTTATTATTTTCAAGACTCTACGGTGTTGCCGGTGCTAAAATTTTACCTGTTTTTAAATACCTAACTAAATATATATATATATATATATATATATATATATATATATATATATATATATATATATATATATATATCTATTTAAATGAATTGTGAATTCTTGACTGTCTAATAAATGATGATTTTTTAATGATTGGGGTTGCAGTCAAAATGCCAATAAAATTAAAACTCTTTAATCAATGTCGAGTTACATACATAGATTGATCTTGGTATGCGTAATTCCATAGTAGGGTCCATTCACTTAGAGAAAAGGCCACCGCGTCATCAGCGCAGAAACCAGTTTTGGTCACTTTGTCTCGTTGCCTAGCAACGATCAGCTGCCGACACATTTCAGTGGCGTAGCACGGGAAGCGTAGTTTTGACTGTTTACATGAATCAAGAAAACAACAAAAGTTTATTCGTAATCTGCCCGTTTTTAAGTTTCTCTAACAAGGAAAGATTGCATATGAATTTCCCGCGTCTGAAGATATAGCCACTTCTTACACGAAGGTGATGGGACGGCCACAAGTTTTAAACGGTGAGTGGTACACGGTATCTATGGTCACTTTCCTGTTTGTTTACGTTCCGTTGTGCGCCTACGAACTGAATTCGTCCTCCACATTCCTCACATTCCTGTTCTGTAGAAAGGGTTGGTTTGAGAATACGATTTTTGTTTATAGCGATTTATTCTGTTTTCTGGAAGTTGAGTTTCCACACTTTATATTAGTTTATGTTCCACACATTGTTTTAGAAGATGCCACCGAAGAAGCTTGTTGGTGTGAAAGGGTTGACAATTCAGAGCCAAGTCCGTGAAATCATAAATAACGTTGCCACTTTTATGCAAGACGAAGGTGAACGGGGATTTCAGATACCGCAGAAACATAATATGTAGAACAAACTGGTAACGTGCACTGATGTAAATAAACGCTATATTTTGTGTGTTTTTTACCTTTCCCTGACATTTCGTCCAACACGCCAGATGTTTGTTTACCTGTTGTTAATGTACATTGTACGACACTGACGTGACGTCAGCACTTCGCGCATATTTGTGACGTAGGTGGCCTTTTCTCTAAGTGAATGGACCCTAACTTGTAATTATGAAACTTAGAAAACTCAATCATAAAGTTAAATGCATAATAACAATTCAAATTTCATTAATCTCACGATTGTAAGTAGTTCATATTATTAATATTTTTCGTTATAATTAATTTGTTCGTTATTTTAGTTTGTCCCGATGAAGGTAACAAGCGTTACCGAAAGCTCGACATTGATTAAAGAGTTTTAATTTTATTGGCATTTTGACTGCAACCCCAATCATTAAAAATTCATGATATATATATATATATATATATATATATATATATATATATATATATATATATATATATATATATATATATATATATATATATATATATATATATATATATATATATATATATATCGTTCAAAATGTGTGATTTTACTGCTAGATACAAAAATGTTTAAAAATGCATTTTTTAAATGGAACACCCTGTATATTATAAAATATCCTGAAAGATGCCTGAATTTCCTTCGATTTGATGTATCATGTTCATATACCTAAGTAGCCAGAATTCCGAGATAAGAGCAATTTTCAAAAAAAAACAAATTATATTTCTCATATTCATGTAGGTTGCTATTAAATGTCGTCATAGTACATGACATAATGAAAATTTGACAATTAGTGGATTATTAATAATACCTTTGAGTATTTCTCAACGTAATTGATTTGAAATGAATGAAATATCAATTCAAACGAAGTTCTAGTAAAATTGTTTATTCTTCATGGAAAATGTGTGGAAACTATCGCAACAACGTGCAGATAATTAAATGAAACGCGTACTCTGATTTACATCCAATGAACAAGAGGAAGTTTGTACGATCGCAAAATAATTTCATTAATTATCTGTTAAAATTTAGAAAGCGTTCATAATAAGTTTTCAAAATACCGACCTTTGGCTTCCAAACATTTCAATGTCCGTTTATTTTTAGATATAGTTGTAGCCCTCCTTATTTCACGGGCATCTAGTTCTTCAATGAAGTTGATTACTCGTTGGCGTAGATCTTGTTTACTGTGTACTGTTGTCATGTATACTTTAGTCTTCAAATGACCCCACAAAAAAAAAATCAAGTGGCGTGAGATCGGTTGATCTCGCAGGCCAATGCCACGGACCCAAAAGTTGGAACCAGCGATCGTCGAACATTTCAAACATCTCCGTTGTTACTTCCCCAGTGCAATGAGCCGGTGCTCCATCCAGCTGAAACCAACTGCTACTATACTCTTCCAATGACAGATTGTCCAAGAAGTCGTTCACAACTGACCTTAGAATTTCCAGATATTTCTCAGAATTCAACGGTTCATCGTAAATAAGAAAACTTATTCGGTGATCCTTTTTAAGGCAAAATACGTTGAAACTGAATTTCTCGTGAAATCCCATTTTCTTGACAATATTTGGATTTTGATCAGCCCAGAAATGCTCGTTCCTTCTATTAAAAATTCCTTCTATGGAAAATTTTGATTCGTCTGTCTAAATAATTTTTTTTACGAATTCAGTATCTTCTTGGATGCGAAATAGGATTGTTTTGCAAAAGTGAACCCTACTTTGATGATCTTCTGGTTTTAGAGCTTGAACTTTAGTAAACTTGTACGGGCGCATTATGGATGGATAATCAACTGCATTGAAGAACTAGATGCCAGTGAAATAAGGAGGGCTACAACTATATCTTCAAATAAACGGACATTGAAATGTTTGGAAGCCTATGGTCGGCATTTTGAAAACTAATTATGAACGTTTTCTAAATTTTAACAGATAATTAATGAAATTATTTTGTGATCGTACAAACTTCCTCTTGTTCATTGGATGTAAATCAAAGTACGTTTCATTTAATAATGATAGTTTCCACACATTTTCCATGAAGAATAAACAATTTTATTAAAACTTCGTTTGAATTGTTATTTCATTCATTTCAAATCACTAACGTTGAGAAATACTCAAAGGTATTATTAATAATGCACTAATTGTCAAATTTTCATGATGTCATGTACTATGATGACATTTAATAGCAACCTAGATAAATATGAGAAATATAATTTGATTTTTTTTGAAAATTGCTCTTATCTCGGAATTCTGGCTACTTAGGTATAGGAACATGATACATCAAATCGAAGGAAATTTAGGCATCTTTCAGGATATTTTATAATATACAGGGTGTTCCATTTAAAAAACGCATTTTTAAACATTTTTGTATCTAGCAGTAAAATCACACATTTTGAACGACCCTGTATAACGCAGGACAAATTCCTAGGAATTGAAATAATGCAGAAATAAACATTTAATTCGAGCTATGTTTTGGATCAAAATATGGAAAATAATTAATATCTCGGGAACCGTTAGAGATAGGTGTAGGTAAGTGGGGCAAAAATATTGTAACGTGGATAGGTAGTCATGTACTTACGGTTGTTATTCGTTTATTAGCTATTTATTTCTACTACCTTGTTTGCTATAGTTGTTTCATATTACAGTTCATTATTTACTTCGAGAGTTGGTAGGGTTATTCTCGATCCTTCCAAAAACTATATGTGAGGTACAATTTTTCATACTATTGTCAGTTTGACAAGGATCTAGAACATTAATTACGTGCGTCTAGATAATCATAGAACATTCTTGATGAATGTCATGTCATGATTCAGGTATATAAAGCCGTGTTGATCACGGGACAGAGTCAGTGAGTCACTCTTATAAAGTCGGTTGATAACAGTCAGTCTGTTATATCAGATGTTAATATTAGTTCTGTCGGTGAAGACAGTGACAGTATAGTTTGTCAAGGTGACAAGTGGTGACAGTTGTACTACAACATATGGTCGTGTACTGAGTGTTTGAAAATAAACCATTGGAAGCAATCTGCGAATTTTGAGTCTTACGCAACGTTTAGCACAGGGTTAAACGTTACAATATTAAGAAAGTGAGGACAAATGCAAAAACGAAGTAATATATAGGGTGTTCTATTTGAAATAACAAAGATGCTGCTACGTTTTGGTATAAGTGGCAACGCTGCATCGATGAAAATATTTTAGATCGATAGATTAAGAGCAATTACTTGAACAACCAAATTTTCAGAACGATCCTATGTCCCGTTCTCCGTAAACGTGTAAGGTACCATCGACCGTGAGCCACCTTGTATATATGTATATATATATATATATATATATATATATATATATATATATATATATATATTTGTACTTAAAATTAATATGACTATTGAAAATTAAAGTTAGTCCGTGACAGCTAAGCGACATCCATATCCACAAAAACCATTCCCAATGTAAGACTTTTGGAGGTGAGAGCTATATTCTGCAAAACTCGACAAAAAAGAATCTCAAATCTTTCGCATACGCTCAGTAAGAGCTCCACACCCATACAACTTTTTATGTTTCTTTGTATACGAATTTCGCTTTAATGGTACATTTTCATCAAGTGATTCTATAGCTTCTCACCGCCCCCAAAATTCCTTCCATGACGTTGAAACATAAGTTGTTAATTTTTTTTTCAACTCATAATAAGTTTTATAGATACTCCACGCCTTTTTCTTAATACAGTGTTAGAAATTATTTTCATTAGGTTTAAATATACAGGATGTTGCAGGACTTGAGGATGTAATAGCTCGTCCAAAAAAATTAAAAAAAAAACAAACTTATCCTCTAGAAAATCGTTTTTGTGAATATCTTCTGCAAAAAAACACTATTGGTCGTGAGCTCTGAATTCGACCGTTTTCGAGAAAAATCAATTTTATGTTTAGAGGTCACGACCAACAGTACCTTTTTGGTGTAGAAAACATTGGCGGTTCAAATGGGCGTCTCAAAACCGTACTTTTTCCATTAGCGCAGAAATTGTGGAGAAAAACACCCACTACTCCTTCAAAATCTTCACCAATTATGACTTAACAAAAATGTTGTTCTGACTCAAAACTTGTACGATAAACGGTTCAGGAGATAGTCACAAAAAAACGGTTTTTTTTAAATTCAACGCCGTGTATCTCAAAAATGACGCATTTTAAAGTGTAATTTAATATAAACTTTTTTTCATATTTTTTTGGACGAACTCTCTCATCCTCAAGTCCTATTAAGAAATAGATCGTATTGCACTTTTGTATTTTTGGTGTGGGTAAAAATATTGTAGATCACTAACAAAGAGCTCTTACTAAGCGTATGCGAAAGATTTGAGTTTTTTTGTCGAGTTTTGCAGAATATAGCTCTCACCTCCAAAAGTCTTACATTGGGAAAGTTTTTTGGGGATATCAGTTATGCGAAAAGCTCAAACAAATATAACAGAAGCAGACAAAAAATCACACTGTGTATGTAGCTCCTCCTTCCATTTTATGTAATTTTAGATTATTCAAGGAAAGACAATGTTTCAAACTGCCTGGCATACAGAGGATATTTTCTATTCACTTGATATTATAATCGGGTAAAATTAATGTTGAAAAATAGCCAAGAGTTCTTTTTCTGTAGAATTTAGAATTTATTACTAACACGACAGGATTTTCATCAACATCTCAAGGAACATTTTAGCAAATAAAAAAGGAAATATTTTTTGCAAAATTTAAGATAATTAAAAGGCTATAATCGACCTACAAAAATAAGTGGAGATTAATTTGCCGGAATGCGATATAAATATCGTGTGTTTGTGTCGGTTTTAATATTCAGAGAAAACGAATAGTAAAAGTCTTTTTGTAAAAAAGAGATCAATTCATTCGAAAGTTTGATTAAATTGTTTGGATCAGGGCTCAGATAGAGGTGTTGAAACGAACAATCTCAAATCATTTATAGTGTTGTGACGGTGACGCGAGGAGCGCGTAGCTGCCGGTTAACACTGACCGACTTCGATAATCGAAGTTAAGCAGCGCAATACGATGGAAACGGCTTGGACGAGTGACCGTCGATGCGGGCGCGCGTTCGAGTCTCTGTCGCATTGCATTCTCCTCATCTCGCAAGGCAACGGGAAACCAATGAGAGTATATATTCCCTAGTACACCTCTCTAGAAGGGTGTGCTGTTAAGATTTATCTTGAGACACATCGGTGGTTCGGAATCCACGTTAAACTGTAGGTCCCCTTATCTGTGGTAAAACTTTCAAGGCAGAGAAGCCGCCAACGCTCGAATACGAGTACGGCACTCAAAGAAGAAGACGGTGACACACTACCAAACACTTTAGAGCATAATATATTTTGAAGTTTGTTTCTTTAAAACGCTGCTAAATTGCTTTTCCCTAGCATACTTTCAGTAGTAGTATTCTATTTAATATATTCACAAATAAAAGTAAAGACATATTTCTCGACAATCAATTTGGTAAAAACATTTTTGGAATATTTTCCTTTAATTTAAAGTACCTATCATAGGGAAAGAAGAAGAAGGAAGAATTGGCGATATTAGATATTTTTAGGGAGGCTAAATGAAATGAATGAATAGAATAAAATAAAACATTGGATATCGTAACGTAACACGAACACAGCAAAACTGGGCATTTATTTTGTGTTTGATTAGTAACTTGAGAAATAAAAAAATCGTACCTACTTACCATTAGTCAGAGCTACCGAGTGTCTCTGTCCGCAACAAATCTGCACAATATGGTATTTTGCTACAGCTCTTACAATCTTTGGTACATTTTGAATGTTTTCACCGATATTCTGCCCCAACTGGCCATGATAGTCGGAGCCCCAACTGAATAACTGGCCCCACTGGTTGAGGGCCATAGAGTGCATTGATCCACATGCTATATCAGTGATCGTGTGAGCATCAAGACCAGAAACAGGTTCTGAAATTAGTATAGTAAAAGATTGTTTGCAAATTGCAAACTGAAACAGTTTAATACTACTGGATATATATATATATATATATATATATATATATATATATATATATATGTATACATACATACACAATCCAAATTACTTAAAGAGGTCCTTTTATAGCCTTTCTTGGCAACCTCTATCAGTGATCGTTATATATGGTAGGTAAAATCTAGTAGTACTAAACTTTTTCATTTTGCAAACATTTTTTATATAGTCATATTTCTATTAATATATTTATATACATATTATGATGTTTCTGAATATGAGTTCAATTGCTACATAATGAAGATGATTACATAATATCAGCCGTTTCTGGTAAATAACTAGATTACGCTAAGACACTGTGCCGACAACAACTACAGTGAGGGCAAACACCCCTTCCGCCATTAAATAACGTCAACAACTATTAAGGCAATAGCTACAATTTCACATTGTCACAATATTGCATAGGTATTACCACTACAAATGTTCAATCAGATTGAATACCAAACAAAGCACCGCCACCCAGACAAATATCATGATTTCAAGGTTGTTGCCTAACTTCAGTTTGCCGCAGATTGTCGAGCCGTGTCTGATAATCAATCCTCATTTTGAACTCATACTAGTATCAATCTTCAGCGTACCACTGACGGTGGAGAACAATATGAACGATGCATTGAACACGTATAGCGGGTGGTCGGCACAGTTAGAAGTCCTAGCGTAATCTACTATGGCTATTCACATTATTGAATCTATTTTTTTTCCAGATTAACATTGAATCCGATAGATTCAACATCTTCTTTTAGCTAAAATAACTTTTTTAAATCTATTTCAAAGGAGATGCTTTGAAAATTTATAATCAAGATTTCTCTTAGCACTTGGAGACCTATTTTATGGCAATAATAGTCAAAAGTGAGGCGAAAAAACCGTTTTGAAAGAGCTTATTTAACTAAAAGAGGATGTTTAATACAGCTGTTAAATAATTTTATGGATGAAAAGTGACTTGATTATTTTATTTTGTGAGAGTTGTGAAGTTGCGTCCAAACGTCTAAAAGTATTGCAAACAATAATCTTAATGATTCCACAACACCACATATAAAGCAAAATGGCACATACTAAATAAAGACATACGTGGCCGCTTTCTTGGTTGATCATGTCCCAACTGCCCATAGTCATTGCTACCACATGAATATACTTTTCCATCCCTGGTCAATAAAAGGGAATGATTGTCGCCAAGGGCAGCTTTTAAAACTGTGTTTGCTAGATACCAGTCCAGAACTCGGGGAGTCAGTATATGCTCTTCTTCAATTCCCCCAAATCCAAGTTCTCCATGTATAGTGCTACCCCAACCGAACATTGTCACCTTAAACAGCATAAATATTCGTTCGATGATATGCGCCTTGAAAAGCTATCACTATTCTAGAACTCTAGAAACCAATGAAAAAGGAACAAAACAACTACAGTGGATATTGATCATTGACATCTGATTTGTGAATATTTATGAGTTTCTCTAAAATTCATTATTGTTTTATCAGACGAAAGAACTAATAATTTCGAGATTTAGTAGATGAAATTTTGTCTATTCACAAGAAACAATGACAATTTGACAATAGATAATAAATAAGGTTAGTTAAAAACATTATGAAACAACAACAGAGAAGGGAGATCATGGAGCTTATAGAACTTATAGTTTGAGGAGATCTAATTCTTTGTCTCTGATTTTGGTAAAAAAAAACTATAAAAAAACAATACCTGCAGCGTCTTCCATAATATAGACCAGAGACCGCTGCTCTGGAGACGTATTCGCCGTATTCTGCACATTTTTGAGAAAGTTACACAACTTGACAAAACTTTGGTGCCCTTTGCCCATCATCTGTTAGTTATATAGGTTCTAGTTTATTCTACTACACCAAGATCATAAGATACATCTACAATCTACATGTATCTAATGATCTTGGTACTACACAAGAAGACGAAACAAGGAGAGTAAACTTCCTATGCTATTCTACGTAGCCACATGAGATTACAGAAGTTGCTTATCATCATAGAATTAGGAGTACTAATTCTATGCATATCATAGCGTGGCCTCGTCAGAGACAACCATCAATATCTTCGTGACAGAGAGAACATAAAATGTTCTCTCTGCTTCGTGATCGTGTCTTTTTTAAGCAAGTGCCGCTTCTTGCGCATGACATGGTGCGCAAAGACGCATTTACAAAAGATATGCGTATGAAGTCTTACACGATTTTTAGAGCGAGTTTGATCTCCTTCTACTTTCCAGTCTTCTTGGTACTACATATGCAAATTCACAGTAAGAAAAAGGTTGTGCTTGTTTTCTGCTTTTGTTTTTATATGCTTTATGAAAAAATCTAATACCCCACTCGCGAATGAAGGACAAAGAGTCCAGGCATAGAGTACATAATAGATAACACGGAGACCCACACTACGCCAGCCGATGAGCTCTCGTATATTGAAAAAACTTTTGATACCGATCGATGTATTTTTGTTTGCATTTTCCAAAATCATAAATATTTAAAACTGCATATACCACCGATATTTTTGAACATGACAACTCTGGATGATCAAAAACTAAATTTAAAATTGCCAAATTTTACAAACTTAATTGCCAAACCCTTAGAATTTCCATTTAATGACTTCATAATTCATAATTATCTTCTTTACATCATTTGCGATATTTTACGTCCCATGCTATGCTCTAAAAATTGACTTTTGAGAGCTTAGCTTAGAGCATGGAATTACCAAGGAGACATCGCATTTGGAGAGCAAAGTGAAGCCTAAAGTATAAATCAATGGCTGCCAATGGACGTAACACCCACGGTCCGTAGAGAGTATGGACGGTATAGTAGAGACTGGATGAAGTTGACGCGGATATTTTATTTTTCTCAATATTACTACTGTACATAAATTGCTCACTAAATGCTCATTCTGAAACTGAAACTGCTCAAGCTGGAAAGTTTATAATTAATAAGATATTCTCAAATTAAATTTTTGTTTGTAATTTCACGAACAGGTCGCTTAATAATTAGTATTTTCGAGATTTGAGTTGCCTCAAAAAATTGCTCGGCAATTGCGCAATCAGAATATATGAATAGTTCTATGTTTTCGATTAATAATTGAATAAAATTAATGTCTAATAGTTTTTCAATACGGTTGTAAAACTATGAAGTCATCATGCTTGATTGTAGGTGTTATCTCTGTTGGTATGGAGGTAGTGTTCTCTCGTTGGTAGTCTCTGTCTTCCATGCTTTGTGCAAGAGTAGCTTTTAAATTGTCAACTTTGCTCTTCATGGCACGCGGCAAGAAGACTGGAAACAAGGAGATTAAACTTGCCCTAAAAATCGGGTAAAATTTCATACGCATATCTTTTGTAAATGCGTCTTTGCCGACCATGCCGTGCGCAACAAGCGGCTTTCGAAAAAGACAGCAGATCATGAACCCGAGGATACGAGAACATATATTTGAGGTAATTATCAAGATGTTCGTCGTACACGAGGCCACGCTATGATATGTGATATGCAACTTCTGCAATCTCATGTGGCTACATAGAGAAGCTTAGAGTCGGGAAAAGTCGTGCGTACACAACAGAAGGCTCTGTATAGCCGCTTGAAACGAAAGTGAAGCCAATTTTTCGTCGGTCGCCTTGGTGTTTACAGCTTATTTTGATTTTCATTTTTTGTGCTATTTTTTAATGAAAACGACGATTTTTTATCTTAAAACAATGGTGAAATGCGAGGCACTTGAATACAAGAGTCACTGTCGAAAAAAGAATATGCTGTTACGTCCATCGGCGGCCATTGATTTAGCTCATTTGGCTTCACTTGCTCTCCGAATGCGATACCTCCTTGGTAATTCCATGCTCTAATTAGAGAAGCATAGGAAATTTACTCTCCTTGTTTCCAGTCTTCTTGACACATGGACATTAACCTAACCAATGAACACTACCCCCAAAACCTAACACGGACATCAATTATCTGTGTCTGAGATATTCTTTATTATTGAGTTATTTACCTAAATAATAAAGGATAAATCTATACAACTACTATTTGACCTTAATATAACCAATATACATCAGCTTGAAAATAATAACAATAAAGCACATTTGCCAATTTGATCCAGTACTGGTTATCTCTGTTACTACCACCATTCAGATATACCATGATGACGTCATAGCTTCACAACCGTATTGAGAAACTATTAATCATTAATATTATTCAAATATCAATCGAAAAACTTGGAACTATTCATATATTCTGATTGAGCAATTGCTGAGCAATTTTTTGGCGCAACTCCATCCCGAAAATACTAATTATTAAGCGACATGTTCGTGAAATTACAAACACTAATTTAATTTGAGAATATCTTATTAATTATTAACTTTCCAGCTTGAGCAATTTCAGTTTCAGAATGAGCATTTAGTGAGCAATTTATGTATATTTGTAATATTAAGAAGAACAAAATGTTCGCGCTAACTTTTTTCCTGTACTAACAGTCAGCGAAGCAGCGAAATCGTAATTTTAACATAACCTAACTTTACAGTACAATAAATACCCGTATATATACATTTTATCTATGATGAATACTTTGCCAGAGATAGAGATTGAATATGAATGTGCCTGATTTTATGTAAAGTTTGCAGCAAGAACTTATACAGGGTCCAGACGATTTAATAGGGACAGTATTACTATTTCTGAAACGGTGAGAGATAGAAGGATGGTTAAATTGAAGAAAAGTTGCGTGAATTACACCTCTTCAATAATCCGGTCTGCAAATTAAAAAAGAATCAAAGGTTCCTGAAATAATTTGAAAAAACTGAAAATCATCGATTAGGTTTTCATTCAATTTCTCAATTACTATTTGGAGAAGAAAGCTGGAATTTTGCGTATTTAAGTAATGCACTAAGACGAAGGTGATGGAATTGTTAGAAATATTTTATCTTTTTTAATTTCAGAGATATGCTATACAAGTTTTGTTTTTCTAACGGGCGTCATATTTGTTTTTTATACCAATAAATGGAACAAAAAATCTCCTTTACAACAATGTATAACATTCGACATTTAAAGCCAGAGGGACAAAGAGAAACGGTAAAAATATTTTCGAATGCGGTAGGCCATGGTAAGAAAACCAAATATCTCAATTATCATGGCAACAATATCAATATGTCCTTCTTTGACTTTTAAATGTTAATACATTCTGAAGTTCCGTTTTAATATAAAGATTATAGAAAATGGTGCGTTATAGTAACAGTGAAAAAATGGATATGTATGACGTTTACATTAGATTCTATAGAAATGTTGATATAGCAGTGCAAGAATATGCTAGATTGTATTCAGAAAGAAATGCGCCAACAAGGAAAACACTTTACTCAATTTCAAGAAACTTGTCAGAATTTGGATTTTCGAAAAAGCGAACAAAATATCGTGTCACAAATTTACAACATGAAATTAACGTATTGGCATAAGTGAGTATCAATCCCAAACTTTATTCAAAATCAATTGGCAACGAGTGTGGTATTAGCGCATCGTGGGTTCAGGAAATACTCAAGAAGCACAAGTACCATGATTATAAATTTAAAATTGTCAACAAGTTACATCCTGGAGATTCCGAGCGTCGACTTGAATTTTGTAATTGGTACCAAACCATCTTAGAGCAATTATCATTTCAAGATACTATTTTATGGACAGATGAAACATCATTCACTAATAGTGGGGTTTTCAATAGCAGAAACAAACATTTTTATGCAATAGATAATCCTCATTTAACACAGCAGACTAGACCTCAAATTGTCTATAGCATCAATGTGTGGTGCGGAATTATTAAAAATCAAATAATAGGACCAAAAATTATTGAGGGAAATTTGAATGGAGTCGCCTACGTCAATTTATTAACAGAAGTTATGGAAGAAATACCTCTTGCGACCTTGCGAAAAATTAAATGGCTTATGCAAGATGGTTGTGCAGCTCACAACTCTGCAGTGGCACGAGAATTCTTAAATACAAGTTTTCTTGACAGATGGATCGGAACACATGGTCCTGTGAGATGGCCTATCAGATCGCCTTGTCTTAATCCATTGGATTATTTTTTATGGGGATTCCTGAAAAATAAAGTTTATCACAATGAAGTGAATAGTGTTGAAGATTTGCGTTGAAGAATTACTTCAGCTTTTAGAGACATCACACCTGAAATTGTATTGAATGCAGTGGGGCAGTTGCGTCTCAGAACCCAAAAATGTATAGAAAATAATGGCGGGCACTTTGAGCAGCACTTAAGTTGACTTCTTAACTATTCTTTTTAGTTGGTTATTTATTTAGTTTTTAATTGTTAATTTCTTTGTTTTTTTTAATAAATTTGTTATTTTTCAACAAGAAATTAGATTTATTCATTGCTGCAGAGAGAATAATTTTTACTGTTGTCATGGAGATTACAATTTGTATTTTGTTTCCTTATCATCATGGCCTACCGCATTCGAAAATATTTTTACCGTTTCTCTTTGTCCCTCTGGCTTTAAATGTCGAATGTTATACATTGTTGTAAAGGAGATTCTTTGTTCCATTTAATGGTATAAAAAACAAATATGGCGCCCGTTAGAAAAACAAAACTTGTATAGCATATCTCTGAAAATAAAAAAGATAAAATATTTCTAACAATTCCATCACCTTCGTCTTAGTGCATTACTTAAATACGCAAAATTCCAGCTTTCTTCTCCAAATAGTAATTGAGAAATTGAATGAAAACCTAATCGATGATTTTCAGTTTTTTCAAAATATTTCAGGAACCTTTGGTTCTTTTTTAATTTGCAGACCGGAATATTGAAGAGGTGTAATTCACGCAATTTTTCTTCAATTTAACCATCCTTCTATCTCTCACCGTTTAAGAAATAGTAATATTGTCCCTATTAAATCGTCTGGACCCTGTATAGTATCAGAGATCCTATGCAGTGAGCAATTTCCCATTTCACCAAATGAAATGAGTTGAAATAAAGTTGGTAGGTACTATTTCTAAGTAATTAGTAGATACAGAGACGTAAATATTAGATACTGAATTCAACTAAATATTCTCAAAATTAGAACTTCCATAATAATAATTGAAATAACATTCCAGGTAAGAATATGAGACGAATGTTGGAATCCAGCAAAAATATATTCTACTCAACTGATATTAATAATTTTATAATTAATATAGCAAGAAAAACGATAAAAACGGGCTGACAGACGAATAAAAGGGAAATTTATTACCTACTCATAATCAGTATAGTATAACATTTCTTATAGATTATGATGAATCATTCTTACTATTTTATCTGATATTATTTTGGCAATGATGATCGATGAATACCTTCCAAATAGAGTTGATACTGCAGCACAAAGCGATATATCGGATTTTAGCGACGTACGTACCTTTCCAGAGACTAGCTGTATGAAAATGAAAGTAAAGTAATTACTATTTTGACAATGAAGTTGAAGTTACTGTGATGTGATAATTGACTGTGTGATGAAACAGATGTTCAATATGAAGAAAAACTATCAGCATTGCCATAATTACAATTTAGATATTTAGTAAAAGCATTCAGTTTTTAGTAAAAGTGTATACATGTGTTTAGTTTTGCCATTAATAATCATTGTATTACATTATTGAATATCAATCAAACTTACTTTATTCCAAATCAAGAGATAATAATGAGGTTTATTCTTTGGAATAGTTATTGATTCTCTTTAGTAATTCATTGGAATGCTCTACTGTCAATAAATATAGCAAATTCTGCAGAAAAATGAAATATGTATTTTCTATTCTTCAGGAAAACTCTATTTTCACATGAATTGCTTACAACATATGTTAAAACATATTAAAAGGTATAGTTATTCAATAAATGGCAATTTGAGTTGAAGTTGATGATATTTATTGTTTAAAGATAATTCAATCATAATAAAGTTGATTTATCAACATTGAATTCTTAAGGTTTAGCACATTTGTCATCTCCCATGAACTAAATCGATATCATTACCTTCGCAGAATACTTCTCGGATTGTAGGTAGGTAAATATCTAGTGTTAGTGTGCTAATCTACTTCTTGATGTTAGTATATTTAACGTTGATCGAATCTGCAAAAATTAATGAGAACAATGAGTTATTTTTAGATTTTATATTTATTTTTAGATTTTCATTACTTACTGGTAATCGAAATACATTCAATTGCTTCAAACTAACAAGGAATGTAACCTCTAAAGGCAAGAGCATAATTATGCTGGCTGTTCCAAAATTCAAAACATTAGCCTGGCCGTCGAAAATTGAAAGATAAATGGACTCGATATAGGAATATAACATAATTTAAGCCTGGCCAGGCTAATGTTTTGTATTTAGGAACACACTGCATGTTTCCGCTAACCTGCTAGCTAGCACAGATCTAGTAGTGAGTGCTGTGGACACGGCCAATATGGAGACTTTTGAGAGCATAGCATAGGACGTAAATTAGCGCAGGTGCCGTGAAACATAAGATAAACTAATTTCCAAGTCATTAGATGGAAATTCTAAGGGTTTGGCAATTAAGTTTGGAAAATTTGGCAATTTTAAATTTAGTTTTTGATCATTTAGAATGTTCAGCTTCAAAGATATCATAACCTGAACTTTCACAACTTTGATCGCAATTATTTCAAAAACGGTGGTATATGCAGTTTTAAATATTTATATTTTTGGAAAATCCAATTAAAAATACATCGATTGGTATCAAAATTTTTTCAATATACGAGAGTTCATCGGCTGGCGTAGTGCTGGTTGGGTAGAGCGCTTGTTTACGTATCTGTACATACCACTGACGTGACAGTCAGGACACACAATGGCGGGCGGCGATAATACTCACCAGCACAAACTTGTGAAGTTAGCACAATCAATTTTGTAGAATTGTTTATTTTGAATAAAATCTATATGGAATGATTGCAACCCATTTGCGCATGTTTGTTCCACTTCTGTTTTGTGTTCCGCAAATTGCGTTTTCGAGAAAAATGCAAATGAAAATCTGGATTTATTGTGCAGTGCTGAAATTTGTTTTTTAATTTTCTCAGCTTACAGTGCATCAAATTCCAAATTTCAAACTGCGTTCAATTGCAACTAATTTGCGCCTTTCTAAAAAGTTTATTTTATCGCTGGAATATCTATTAATCTAAAGAAAATTGGTTTATTATATTTGATTTCCTGCACATGCCCACAGGCTTAGAGTTTAAAATATAAAAAAACAATTTTCTTTAGATAAATAGATATTCCAGCAGTGGAAACATTTTTAAAGGCATAAGTTCATTGCAATTGAACACGGTTTGAAACTTGTAATTTTCTCAAAAACGCAATTTGCGGAAATTAAAACAAAAGTGGAGCAAACATGCGCAAATGGATTGCAATATCATCTCATATAAATTTTATTCAATATAAACAATTTTTAAAATTCGACTGTGCTAACTTCACAAGTCTCACCGGCACTATGCTCTCGTATATTAAAAAAACTTTTGAAACCAATCGATGTATTTTAAATTGCATTTTCCAAAAATATCAATATTTAAAACTGCATACACCACCGTTTTTTGAAATAATCGCCATTAAAGTTGTGAACGTTCAGGTTATGATATCTTTGAACCCGAGATTCTGGATGTTCAAAAACTAAATTTAAAGTGGCCAAACGCTTAGAATTTCCATTTAATGACTTAGAAATTAATAAGCCATATCAACTCAATGTTGAAAGTTTGATGCCCAAAAATTTACTGGTCCACAAATCTTGACCCATCAAGTAGGTGGCGCTCGTATCGAATATTTGGAAACCGCGGGAATTTCAAAACGTCCTATTATATGTTTCACTATATTTCAATGCTAATTCTAATTAGAAAAAGCGTTTACAAAAATTGCTATGGTGTTACAGAAATTTTCACGATCGCTTATATGTTAAATAAAAGTCAAAAATTATAATAACAAAAACTTATATATACCGGGTTATTCAGATTCGATGCTCATCATTGGGATCTCGTAAACCGTAAGAGCTACGAAGAAGGTTAAATTGGAGCAAAGTTGCGAAATGTAATGGGGATTAATATGCAACAAAAAAATTTGAAGTATCATTTTTCGTTTTCGAGAAATTAAATAAACTAATTTTCACATTTTGTTATTTCCTTGATTGTTATGCAACGAATTGAAAAACCAAAAGCCTTTCTCCATAGCAACTTTTTCAGTTGCAACCAGCTGTGCTCACCATTTTTTGGTTAATTTCGTCACTTTACAACCATCATCAAATCAAAATTAAATACGGACCTGTATTTTCAAATTTCACTTCCGATTGCAAGACTCTGTATCAGAAGTAAAGTACATGTCGTCATACGATGCGCAGAGACGATAATTTGTAGAACCAGTCTATTAGCAGATCGAAGGGGTGTGTAAACTATTCAAACCAGTGCTGTATCATGGTGTATTTTGCTGAAGTAATGCCTAATGAAGTAATTTCGTAAGATCAGCAACCAGTCATACCCATGTATTGTTGGTTGCATATAATACTATGTATTAATTTTTAGAGGTTTTGTGTTTTCTAATGTGCACGTAGCTCTTTAGTTATATTTATTTATGTATACGTATACGGTTACACCATTTATATATAATAGCTAAGTACAATACAATAATTAGTAATACTTATTATACGTTATCGCAATTTGTTGCAGGTAAAGCAATATTTTGTGACGGAATATTTTAAATGTTTACGTTATCAATTATTTGCTGTTTCAAAATATTGTCGTTACACCAATAGACCAATAATAGAACCGATTCCGTTTATATTACCCAACATGGCAACAAACAGTCGGTGTAAAGGGGAAAATAATTCAGTCAGGCACGTGAAATAATTTTCAATGTGCTTTCTTTCATGAAAGACGAAGCTGCACATGGAGTTTCAATTCCTCTGTCACATTTTAAAGAAAGACTGATGACTGCTACGAAGATAAGTGAAAAAATCTATCGTCAAGTGCTGAATGAAGGCAAAGAGATTGTGAGTGCAAATAAATCAAAATTCTCTTCACCCACAAACAAGAAAATTAAGGCTAAACCGAAGTCTGACTTAGTGTGGATTCATGTAGCCCAATTTAACGAGTAAGAAGTAACAATTACAAATAGCAAGTAAAAGTTGAACTTCTTATTTTTCAATGGGAGTGTTCATGCAGCCAAGTAACAATTATCAATTAACGAATAAGAAGTAGAAGTTGGCCAACTTTTAACTTTCTTACTTTAATTTAACGAGGTGAACGCGGATTGGTCAGGCCGATGATGTAAATAACCTCACTTTTCGAAATATTTGTGTATTTCTTTGGGTACCTTGAAAAATGATTCGGTATCTTCCATTTGTATTGAAAATTTGGAATTCTAAACACTTGTTTTCAGTTATTCAGCGGGGACAGAGTGACAGAGGTTATTGTGAAAAATGAATACCGCGGATGTCAGACTTGTGCGCATGCTTACTTTTTACTTCTTAATTTGAGTGCATGAATGCTACATTTTTATACTTGTTAATTGATAATTGTTATTTGATACTTTTTACTCGATAATTCTTACATGGTGCTGCATGAATCCACACTTAAATAGAGGTGAATTAGAATCCATACAATCCATTATACATGCCTTCCATATAATAGAGAAGATGCAGCCAACTTTGGAAGGTGGGTAGAAAACCATTGACATAATGTGAAATCTTATAGTTGTTATTCTTTAAGGTATTCGTCAGAAAATCATTGATTCTGACATAGACTTTGAGGGTAGTCGGACAAGTTTATGGCGAATGATAAAAAATATGGGATTTCAGTATGTAAATTTTGCATTTGATAATTGAATAGGTAATAACATTCTGAAACCTATTTTCAGTTGGAAAAAGACAACTGATAATCGGAAGTATTTAATATAAACTTACGACATACGTTTGAAGAGAGTGAATTACTTGCGACAATTGACATTGACAGAACATATCCGGGAAGACAGACCTATTATATATACTGATGAATCATATATTCACAGTTCCCACTGCCAATCAAAATGTTGGACTGATGAGTCAAGAGTTACCTTCAGAAAACCGATTTCAAAAGGTTCAAGACTCATAATGGTTCATGCCGGTGGAAGAAGCGGGTTTATAAACAATGGTCTAATCATGTTTCGTTCAGGTAAGAATAAATATGCACAATTCAGTAGAACTATATGAATTCATAACCTTTTTTTTCTGTAGCCTCCAAAAGTGGAGACTGCCATGATGATATGAACCAAACAAATTTTATGAGATGGATCAACGAGCGTTTGATACCAAATTTCCCGCCTTGAGGTGTTTTTTGAGTGTTATAGACAATGCGTCTTATCATAATGTCAATCATAGAGAACTTACAATGGCGACAAGAAAGACGTCGATGGTGACCTGGCTTTCTGAGAGAAATATTCCATTTAAGGCAAGATAACGAAGCCCGAACTAGATGAGATTTTTAGAAGGCACAAAAATCATAATCGTCAGTATGTTTTAGACACCGAAATGGCAAAACATTATTTTAGGGTGCTCAGATTACCTCCATATCACCCTGAACTCAATCCAATAGAAGATATGGGCTCAGGTCAAACAATATGTAGCATCAGGAAATACTTCTTTCAAACCAGAAGATGTAATGAAACTTGCACAGAAAAAAATTGATGCTATTACTCCAGAATCTTGGTCTAATGTGTGCGATCATGTGGACAAGAAGACGTTCTAGAGTATAATATAATATATAATAATAATATAATAACGTTTATTAACAACAACATAAGAATAACAAATAATAGTTTGTCAATAAACAACAAATAACCTACAAGACTCTTAAGTCTGTATGTAGGTGGTAATACATATTACATTAATTATTATTTTATCATTAATTATTACAAATTAAAGTATCAGATTATAAAAAATATAATAATAATAAATAATATAGAGAAGGAACACATATTGGATAGAAGATACTATGAGTTAACCTTCACAGTAAATACTGAGGAATCTGATGCTGATAATGACAATTTGTGGTCAACAGACGACGAAGAAGAGATGACAGACACATTGCAATCAACTTCTTCACCCGGTCCGAGCACTAGCTCTGGAGTGTAACCCTTCCAGAAAATTCATGGATGTTTTTGAGCATTAGGTACTTATTGATGTCATTTAAGAAGATCTGTCAGATACTCAAATATAAACCATATAATCCATGCGTGATCATTTCTGTTTTGTTAATATCAAAATGGATATGACAATATATTGAAAGTGGTTCAAATTGTTTGCAATTATTCAATTTTATTGTGTGTACATGGTATAGATAGTTTTGCTCAGTCATGCTTTATCTAAAATTAATAATTCATCCCATTGGCTGAAATAATGCTCAATTAAAAGATTCAATATTTAGGTTTTCTAATTGATAAGAATTTGAAAATCAATACATCTAAAGAGATTTCAAAGAACTTGAATTTTTTTCAGAATATGGAAAGCTTTGTCACAGTATGCTTCAACAGTATGTTTAATAATGCTTGCTAATTATATTCATTTACAGAATGTCCAAAAATTGGCATAAAAATGATATTCAAATGTAGCTGTTATTCTTCGTCACATGGGTATTGAATAATTGTTTAAGAGGATTTTCGATGGAAAATTCTTTCATGTGTATGGTTTCCATATTTAAACTGAATTTAGGATTTCTGAAAAATTATTTCCAAAAAGTAGTACATAAAATAATTGAATATGTCATAACATTAGAACTTGAAATATTTATAAATTTGTAATGAGCACAAGGTTTCTCAAAGGCTTCGTTGAGTTCAATAACTTTCACATGCTATGAAAACTTAAGTTCTGTAATGCAAACAGGAAGAAACTGATGAGATATATTAAGGAACATTCTTATTTGTTGTTTCATTATTGTTATAAATATTTTTAGTGTTTCTGAATGTTATTTTATAATCAATACATATAATTTTCCAGGTCTAAAGATTTCAATATAATAACAGTAAAGGAAATTGTGAAACATTTTTTGAATGAATTGAAAAATTATGTTGTAGAAATGTGTAAATACGTTGCAGTTTTATAGAATATGTAAGGATTTCTTGTAAGATAAACAAATCTGAGAAATAAAATTGTCTGATTGAAAATATTTTTTTCTTTTGCCTTATAAAACAACAAGTCTTGATAAAAATATATTCAATTATTTCGTCACTTTCTTAGCGACGACGGTTCACAAGCAACAATACATGGTTTACATCAACGGAAACTACGTACAGTTCGACTATTGGATAGTAAAATTTTGAGTAGAACTTACTAAATGGATCTCATGTGGACATATATGTTTGTTTACAATATCTATAGTAAAAGCTATAAGCTTGTTTTCTATCTCGTGTGAACGTAGCTTAACTTGCTTGTTTATTTCCGTACCCTATTCAAAATAAAAATGTCTACGCTCATGCTCATTGCTTGACAGTTAGATTTCGATGACTCAACATGGGTCGAATTCGGCTGAGGAACGGTTCTGGTTCCGGTTGACATAAAATTGTCAGCGGTTAAAAGCTTATGACGTCATCAACTTTTGCATACCGAATGCGTAGGTTCATTATTTTCTATCCAAATGCGGTTGGTCCAACTTTGGTTAACCTTGAACGTGACCAAAGTTCATCCGAATTCGCGTATGTACTTCTTTGATGAAACGAGCTATACTTATCTCCATAACATACTGGATGCAACAGAAAAAGTTCCTATGGAAAAAGGCTTTTAGTTTTTCAATTCTTTGCCTACCTAACAACCAAATTATTAAAGAATTAGGTAACAAAATGTGAAAGTTTGTTTTTTTTAATTATCAAAAACGAAAAATGATACTTCAAATTTCTTTGTGACAAATTAATCCCCATTACATTTCGCAACTTTGCCCCAATTTAATCTTCTTCGTAGCTCTTACGGTTTACGAGATCCCTATGGTGAGCATCGAATCTGAATAACCCGGTATAATATATAAGTTATCCGAATCACAAAATATAACATCTATAGGTACGTATAATAAAATTGTACATTATAGATACTGTAACGGGGATGACTGTACCCGATGACATAAAAACATAAAGGTGAATAGCATTCTCATTTTGATATTATATATTCAATTTCAGTAATACTGAATTATAGTTTTCTTTATATTTATATATACTTAACGTTAAACGTAACTAGCTATTAATACCTAGGTGGCGCAAATTGCGTCCCACTGAGAGGTTATTGTCATGCATCTATGACATCTTTCAGTTGCTTTTGTTTATTCGGATACAGCTTCCACTTGTGTGGCGCTGACGAAAGCAAATAAGCTTGAAATCACGTGATTCGCTTCTAGTGGATGACTGTATCCGATGAAATAAAAGCATAAAGGTGAATAGCATTCTCATTTTGATATTATATATATATATATATATATATATATATATATATATATATATATATATATAGATATATTTATATATATATATATATATATATATATATATATATATATATATATATATATAAACTTTTGAAGCAAATGTTTTTTTGGACTAACTTATAGACATATAACAACATGCCGTTGTTTTTTTGAAATTCAAAAGTTAGCTGTGGGTTTCAATTGTTTGCAAATTCAAATTACATTACAGCACCTATATGAGGCAAGGCGCTCACTGAGGTGGTAAGCAAGTGGCATGCAAGTGGTGTGGTGACCAAGTGGCAGGTGGAATCGCTAGAGCCTGTGTAAGCAAATGAAGATGCGCGCATCGAAGTGGAGTAGTGGTGCCGTGGTATTTTGCAAGTGGCGTGATGCCAGTCTGGTTCTACTTATCTCGAACATGTTTAATTTTCGAGTGGCAACCGGGTGGTGTCGAAGTGGATTTTGTATTAGAGCTACTTATTATTGTTTAGATAACACAATTCCTGAAGTTTGTATTCATTTTTTGAAGCATCGGTCGTAGTTTAGTCAGTAACTTACAAAATTTCACTTTCTTCATTCGATAGAAAATTTTAAAGTTTTGGTCATCCAAGTTAATTTTTTTTTAGAAACCTTAAAAATACCAATTTGTTATTTTTTCTGCCAGAGAAGATGAATACAAAAGCATTAGGATTAGCAAGTTGTAATAATAAAAGAGCATCTTCATCCTCTGAGGACGACATTTTAACAACTATTGACACCACACGTCTGCCACTGCAGTTGACTGCAGTGCGCGTTAAATCACTTACATACCACTTCCTCGCTATTCCATCGCCACGCCATCCCTATGCCTCCTACCATTTCAATACCACGCCACTGCCACTCCACTTCGGTGCGCGCCTTGTCTAAGGGGTGCACTTCACACTTCACTTCCAAACTCGTCAGCAGAGAACACTGCCTCCAACTCGTTTGCCAGATTTTTGTTCTTCAAAAAATTTTCTATAATAATTACGGAACACACTTCACCAACATACTACATACCTACTTAGTTTTCTGCAGTAGCATTTTAGCAATGCCCACCTTTCGTCCTCACTTTTACAAATAATCCAATATTTTACCATTTTTAATCGATTTGATTGATAATATAAATATGGAATTTAACATAGAATACAAGAATACATAACACGGGTAGAATGGACACTCAATTATATTTTGTTGTCGCGTTTCAGCGTTACTTAGCGGTTTGGTTTAAAAGTTTTTAGGAGAGGCGGGAATTTCGAACTATAGGTATTCTAGAAATTAGGATAATTTTTCAATTTATTTACCTCTTCTTTTGAAATAAAACTATATTCTGCACAACCAAATAGGTTATTGAATCCATTTTTATTATACATAAATATTTATAAATTATATTCTTAGAGTATTTTCTAACTACAGGATATACAGTAAAAATCCATTAACAGTTAATTTCAGGTACAAATTAGTAATACTAAGTACTAATACTAATACTACTTTTTTATATAACTTTTTCAAAGTTCGTTTACCTCTAAAGCTGTTTTCTTAGGCAGTTTTGTTAATTTTCTAGGTAACATTATATTTATACTCGCAAATTATAGAAAATCGTCTACAACATAATTAATTTGATATCAATCAATATATTTTTGTGATTACACACCAAAGAATGTTGGCATAAAAGACATCTATTTTTCAACATCTCAAGTTATCTCATTTACATATGAGATACATCTTACATATACACCAAAAAGATCATTGCAATATTCTAATCAACTGGAGTATCAACCAAAAAATATACCGTGAACAGTTAATTTAAAGTATAAATTATAAATGAAAAGTAAATATATGAGCAGTTTTTTTGTAAAATCCGGTTAATAATTCTTGATACACAATTGTATCCGAGAAAGCTGCATTTTTCGAAACTTGAATGGAAAAATAATTCAAATTTTATGTTATAAACTTTCACTTCCATTAACATACCGCATCAAAACGAACTTGAGTAGTCTATTTAAATTTAAAAATCAAACTTAATGAAAAAGAAATAAAAAAACTCTTTAACGGATTTTACGAAATTTTGTGTGGAATTCGTTGTGAAAATTATATTTTTTCCGTTTACGATGCGTTAAGAACAGAAAAATCTTACTTTTCCCAACATAGCACAAATAGGTATAGGCGGTAGTCGTCTAGTCATTCCCTCTCTTAATATACCTTTTTCGTTTTGCATTTAACTCTAAAGCAGTTTTGAATAATCTGCAACTATTTACAGACAATTTTGTTCCTTTTCCAGATATAATGTTATTTATGCTATAACAAAATATAGAAATAGATATGTCTATAACATAATTTAAAATAAAATCAATCAAAATATTTTTGTGATCACACACAAAAGAAAATCTAACTTACTTTTTTTTGCATAAAAGACATTTTTTTTCAACATCGCATGTCAAATAATTTCCAAGGATAAATTTTGATATGTAATAAATTTTATATACGCTGTGATTAAAAAATATCATTGCAATAGGTTAATCTTTTATCCTTGGAAAATTCTTTCTCTGTAGTTAATTCTGAGTATACCTCCGGCGTGAAATTGTTCTTTAAAATATGAATTTTACAATATTCGCAAGAAAATTTTTGCAATACCTTTCTAGCAATGAATCCAGAAATATAACCGACTGCAATGTTATTTATTGGTCTTTGAAAATATTCTAGAGATAATTGGGACAATTTACTGTCTATTCTAGAATCTTCTATTGGACAATTCTCATTAGAACTAATGTTTTTCTTCGTTGTCAATAGATCTTGCATTTGTATGAGAGACACTTCAACTGTCTCCTCACAATTTGCAGAAACAGAGTGTGTACTTGTAATGTTTCTAATAAGAAGTGCTTTATAAGAATGTTTAAATTCAGCACAAGTAGGATTTATATTGCGTACACCATGTTGTCGTATTTGCCCAAAATAATTTTCTAAAGGATCTTGATTGAAAGATCTTCGTAACCAAAATAGTATATTATTTGCGGAGATTACTTCAGCTAGCCCGATAAATCCCTCAAGGGTTAAAATACAATTTTTCAATGAAAGAGGAATAAACCTTTCCTGAGATCCCTCACTTCTGAAAAACATTTTTCTCATATCCGCAACACATTGCTTCCAATAAGTGACATGAGTGGATTTGCTCGTAACTACTCCTTTCAACAGCTTTCCAGGTGGTGCCTTCAATGTGCCACCATTTAGACTATCAAATAAGGTATCGAAATATTTTAATATCTTAGATGTTTATTTAGCCCTCTTTTCCATGGTATAAACACCACAAGCATCTGTTTCATCTGAAATGATTAAGTATATAATTTTAACAATTTATTAATTCTGATGACTGATCTTCCCCAAAATGGTGAATCTATACAATAAACCCAAGCAGCTGTCTTAGGCATAATCAATATTGTCGATATAAAAGTTCACTACTTGAGCTTATTAGCAGTAATATAGCTGTAAAAAATCATAGCTTACTATTCCTTGCCATTATGGCAAATGCAGCAGACATCGAATGACTAAATATTTGGGTGGCAACTGAAACCTTCGTTTTGTGAATCTTGCCTGGAATAACATGATGCTCAGAAATTTTGGGAAGACAACGTATGTCGCCACAATGCGCATCAATGTAATATGCATGCATAACGTCCTTCCATTTTGCTTCCAAAACCCCCTCTCTCTGTTTCCCAAACCATTTTTTTTGTAATAAGATTATTTCGAATTCCTTTAATTAAATTAGGGACATCATAAAGTGGGATTATCTCTTGATTATCAATGATAATTCTTCTTTTTGGTGTAAGTCCATTTTTAATGTATAGTTCTCTTATCTCTTTAACCATATTTTCCACAGCTGATCTATTGGTTGCTCCCTGATCACAAAGTGTAGCAATCACTTTAAGTCCCAAAATATAAAATATATTTTTATACTTCTCAATTTATTGCGCTTTTCGATATATTTATTATACTGACTCTACTATGATAAAATAAGTCATATTTATTGCTAATTACCAGAATTATGCAATTTTTCAATAATTATATTATATTATATATTTATTTCCAGATAATAATTTACACTCAACATCACAGTGTTTTATGTAAATATCTATAGAGGGAAAAGATCTCTGTACATGGACTGGATTATAACAATGAGAAACAAAAACAACCAAAATAACAGTAATAAAAAAGAAAAAAAAATAAAAAACAAATCCTGATGGCCTGTAGTCAGCGGAAAGGTAAATTTCTCAAAATTCATTGAAGTGAAATTTGAACAATCTTTTCATTGGTATACCTACATGTCATTACAAATAATTTGCTGTATGTATCATAGCCTTGCTGTTAGAGGTTTTTGTTTTGGCTGTTGAAAATAAAGCGCGTTCCCCTTCAAGGCAGATTTTTTTTTTAATCAATAAATATACTATATATTTTTTTTAAATCAGGGTCTATATTAAGATCTTCAGAAAATGTACAGTTACATCAAATTTATATTGAGTGTTCATATATTATCAATATTTCTTATTTTTTCTTTTTTCTTTTTTTTTATTTTTTTTTCTGTGCATTTTACGAAAAATTGCTTCGAACAAAAGTTGTAGGTACTGATTATATCTATAATCCAAAATTATTTTTGATGATATTCACACTACGGCTCTTTTTTGATAATTTTTTTAAATGTTTTGAACGGTCGCCATTTTGAAATTCCTTACCTGATATAGCCCAATAACGAACTCGTCCGAGATATTTGACAGATTGATTTTTGTAGCAAATTTGAACTTTATACCTCCAAAACTGCGACCTCTATCGGGTTAACAAAATTCGTAATATCCCTTATGTATATAAACTTTTGAACCAAATGTTTTTTTGGACTAACTTATAGACATATAACAACATGCCGTTGATTTTTTTTCGAAATTCAAAAGTGTGAACGATCGCAATAGGTACATTTCTATAAGAAATTTACCCAATAAAAATAGAAAAACAATAAAATAAACTAAAATTTAACCACATTTGAATAAAAAAATGAAAAGGCTGTGTTGGAAATACATAAAAAAATAATAATAATGAAAATTCTTATTGTATTTAATACATTTTTATCATTAATATTTATAATTTTTAAATGGTCAGTGTAGATGATTAACAATCCAATTTTTTAATTTATTTTTGATAGATTTATCACTCTGCAACAGGTTTTTTAACTCTATTGGAAGAAGATTAAATAATTTTATTGCCTTAATGTAACTAATTTTGGTGCTTATTGTTCTCTCAAACCTAGGTAGGATAATACTTTTATTTCTTGTTATACTATTAGATTCTAGAAATTGATATTTCAAAGTTCTGTGATGATAAGTTATTGATTCAAGTGCAAACAAGTTTTTTAAATTTGGAATGTTTCTATCAAGTTCATCATTGCTGATAATTTTAATAATTCTATTTTGAAGTGCTTGCAGTAATTGTAGAATTGTATTATATGCCCCGCCCCAAGCTATAATTCCATAACTACTAGTGCTAATAAATTGATTTGAGAGTATCCCTTCTCATATATTTCTTTAGCTTTTGAAACACATAAGCTAGATATTTTGTCTATTTAATTATATATTCTATATGTTTATTCCATCTAAAGTTAAAGTCGAAAACAATACCCAGATATTTACATTTCTCAGTTCTTTCTGTTATTTATATATATTTCAATTAAATTAGGAACACTATCACTATACTTACCAAAACTCATAAAAGTGGTTTTATATACATTCAGGGATAGTTTGTTGAGGGTCATAGCAACATGCATTCTATCTAATAAACTATTCCTTTTATTTTGTGCTCCATTCCATGTATCATCTGACACAATTATGGCTGTATCATCAGCATATGAGACCAAAGAGTCTTTTTCAAATTATAATAGTATATCATTGATATATAGGATAAAAAATAGAGGTCTTAGTATTGTTCCTTGTGGAACTCCAATTGATATGTTGAGATAATCGCTCTCATTATTACCTATTCTCACTTTCTGTTTTCTGTTGCTCAAGTAGTTGTTTAATAAGTCATTTGCTTTTCCCCTGATTCCTCTACAGTATAGTCTACTAAGAAGTACGTTAGGTCAACTGTATCAAACGCTTTTGCTAACTCAATGAAAGTATTGTGTATTGGTTTAGTTTTATCAAGTTTGGAATATAAAATATATGTAATATATTGTAGTGCATCTTTTGTACTTTTGTTTTTGATGAAACCAAATTGTTGTTCAGAAATTATATTACAGCTCTGCACAAAATTATAAATTCTGGTGTGTATTACCTTCTCAAAGATTTTAGCAATGTTTGAAACTAGAGAGATGGCTAGAGGCTAAGTATTTTTTACCTGTCTTGTATATCGGTATTATTTCAGCCTTCTTGAGTGAATTAGGCCATATTGAAAATTCAATACTAAGGTTAAAAATGTGAACTAATAAATCAATAACATATGCAGACAACTCTTTTATGACTTTTGTACTGATTCCATCAATTCCACCTTTCTTGACTTTCAAATTATTATTAATTGTTTGAATTTCAAAGTGTTCAGTAGGTTTGACAAACATGGTCTTAGGGTTCATAGGTGGCATTCATAGTATTCTATTATTAAGTTGGTTAATTTGATTTCTAATTCTTATACCTTCGTTACAGTAGTGTTCATTCAAATATTTCACTATTTCTCTTCCATCTTTTAGCTCACAGTTTTTATCCTCATTTACAATGCAAGTAATATTATTCCTTGTTTTGACTTTTTTATTAACCTTCAAGTTTATGAAATAGTTTCCGTGGGCTGTTCCGATTAGTTTCGATAATATTTTTAAATAGTTTTTATTACTTTCGGTTCTTGTATCAATGGACTCCGCAGCGATTTCTCAGGCCCCATACGGTCTAGAGACTTGAAATTTCGAATTCGTACTTAGATCGCAGACATCTCGCCGCCTGTTAAGCTCCAAGTGTGATCCAATATTGGTAATTATAATTATCTCATTCAATCTCACTCAACCAAGATCATTATTTTGTCGACATGGAACGACAATGGGATCCGTCACTGGAATTACGCACGAGCATGGAGCGTATATATACGTCTCGTTCTCTGGTATATAGGTACTTTTTGAAAGATCGTCTATGGTTATGTCGCAATTGTCAGACGTCATACGACATTGTTAATTTAAAGTTTAATTTTGTGTTGTGGTAATCAAACAGTAATTTGTTATGGAATTGCTGTTGCTGGCAAACACATTAAAAACTAAATTAAAATCGAGAAAAGGATAGCAATAGTAGGTACTCATCGATACGGTTTAAATCTTAAATGCCCAATAAAAACTATTTTTGATTTTTTTTTTCAAAAATTTCACTTGTCATGATTATTTTTGGCTTCGCCAATAACTTTGTTTAAAATTTTAATATAGTTTTTATACCTCATTTTAACATAGTCATTTTTAAGATTCTGTTTGAATTCTCTATATAGTTTTTCTTTAGTTTTACATCATTATGGCAGAGGTAATCCACCCTGATCTTTTATTTAACTTATTTATGGGTTTGATTTTTGATTTATCTATGCATTCCGTTATATAGCTAATTAAAGTATCTGTAGCAATGTTTGGATCTCTAATGGCAAGTATGGAATTCCAATTAATACCACTTGCATTGCATTTTAATTTATTATAGTTAATACTAATTATTAATTATTATTATTATTCACCTCCTTTCTAAATTGTTTTTATTAAATTTAACTAAAAGAGTAAAATGATCTGTAATGGAATTTCTTATAGTGAAAAATTGAACATGGAAAGATTCTATTTTATAAAATATATTATCTATACATGTACCCTTATTATTCTTATTAGCAGATGGTCTAGTTATCTTTTGAAAGCCTGGAATATATCCCATTTCCAGGAAATTATTCAAAAAGTGAATTCAAATCAGTTTCAAGTAAATTTATATTCAAATCACCTATTATATAATGATTTCTAATATTCTTTTTTAATGTCAAAAAAGTTTTAATACTATGAATAAATTCATGCTTAGTTATACAATGAGGTCTGTATAGAGAGGAAATTTCAAGTCTACCTTTATTTTTCATAGCAATACAGAAATTAACAATCTCTAATCTGTCAATCTCGATGAGAGAAGTATCTTCAATAACATCGTGTCTTACATACACCATCACACCATCAGCTTTATTCAGTTTTCCTTCAGTGTGGTACATATTATAACCAGTTAACTTATAGAAATTATCATGTGTTATATTCCAAGATTCAGAACAGACAATGTAAAAGGGTTTGGATGTGAGGCTTTCTTAAAATATCTCCAAGCTTGGAAAAATTTTATTCAAGCTTCTTATATTTAAATATAATATTAAATCATCTGTTTTTTGTATTTTCTTTCTAACCAAAAACTTATATGTTTCACACTTATCCTTGTCCCAAACCTTATGTTCAGAGTTAGCTTCCAATCGATATCTATCATTCCTCGCACAGCAGCAATTACCACATTTCAACACTGTCGTTTGTGTAGACTTTGTTGTCTCGTGACCTCCAGAGCAGTAGCCAGAACAGAGATTGTTTCTACACTTATTAGCACTATGTCCATATCAGAGCATTTATAGCAAATATTGATGTTATATCCATCAAATACGCTGAATCTGCTATATCCGAAATAAATTTTTCTATTGGACATGAGTAGATTATAATTGGCACTGCTAATACTCATTATTATAGTCCATTTGTTGTTTTTTTTGTTTATAAACGTATGCCTGATTTTTACTCCCGGGGCATCAAGGTTATTTCTCGAACAAATATCTTTTAAGATTTCTTCATAGGTTAGAGAAGACAGACTCATATCCATATCACCAAATTTAACTATAGGATTTTCTTTCAATTCTATGTTAATATTAATATCCTTAAAGTTCTTTCGTATGGTATCTTCGATTTTACTAACATCAATTTCATTTCTACATTTAATAATAATTTTATTTTCAGTGAGTTTAACCATATCATAAGGGATCTTAGTATTGCTTGCTAGAGTTGATTTAATACTATCGAATTTGTGTTGAGTATCAATAATTGATTTACCTGTTATTACAGGATTGTTTGTTCTGTTTACAGTTGATTGCTGTATACCAGATACAATACCAGCATAGGAATTTATGTAAAAATTCCTTTTTTGTTGTTGGAGTAAATTGTTATTTTCCGTTATTTGTTGATTCAATTTATTCATAATCATACATTCGTTTTTGGCATTACTGAGTAGTTCTTTGAGGTATTTCATTTCCATTTTATACCTAGAAATTATATCACTGGTATCTTTTTCCGACTCTTCATTAGATGTTAATAAGTCAGTATACGATTCGTGGTTGCTTGAATAAACTTTAAGTTCTTCCAGTTCCTTACATTTACTTTCAAACTCATTCTCAATTTAATATATTTTGTTTCATTATCCTTAACTTCTTCTTTAAATTTATTCACTAGCTCCTGCAGCATGTGCAATTTACTATTAGTAACAACATCATTTGGATCACTATTTTTGTTTTGTTATCACAACAAATAATGAAACTCTTTCTCAAAAAAAGTAACATCGTTTCTACTAGCATAACTTTTATGAAAAATATTACCACATATTATACACACTACACAAGTGCTTACTTTGTTCTCTTCTTTTTCATGACATGCAAAAAGGTGAGCAGTATTTTCAGATACATCTAAGTCGGACGCCATTTTTAAAAATTGATTTTATCAATTTCTTGATTTGTAACGCATTTGTACAGCCTTTACAAAATGTATAACAAACCGTTTGTTTCTATTTTCTTATCACCCCACGAACCATAAATACTAGAGCATGGTCATATATTTGCTCATGTTCCACTCCTATGATTTTTGTAAATGTTTATTGTAAGAAACATGTGGTATCAAAGAAATTTCATCAAACATCAGCACACACATTTTCTCATGATGTTTGAAATTGGAAATCGTCTTCACAAGATTTTCCTTAAGAAAGTCACTTACGCCTTCGTCTACGTGAATATTTTGTTATAATATAGAAAGAGTTTTTCTTGATGGTAGATTAAATAGTTTTGATAGAAATCTATAGCCAGCACCTGAGGCCTTATACAGTGCTAATGACATCAATTTTTTTTATAACTATATCTTATCCCTCTTTTTTTGGTAACTCTACAAGAAAGTTGTTGCATACAAAAATTTACGGCTTCTGATCGTAGTGAAGATTTAGAATTTTAAAAATGTCTTCTTGCTAACTTCAAACGTCTCTTCGAAGAAAGTGAACGTTGTTTACAAAAACATTCTTTAATCTTTTAGCCGTTTCATAAAAAAATTGGCTTTGGGGGACAAATTTGCTGAGCGTTTTAGATTAACAGGCTCAAGCAGAGACTTCAGAGGCCCTGTAAGAGACTTACCAATCGATAACAACAAATAATACACCAAAAGCAGATACAAAATCATTCAAGTGAATAACTGTAGATTTGTGTTCAGAAATTTGATCAACTCAATATAATTTGTGAATTTGTCTCAGTATATCAAACAAATAAATTAAATATACAAGCATACTTATCGAAGGAGGAATTTGTTGCCCAATTGTTTTATCCAATTAAAAACAAAATATGTTATGATTTTAAATTTCGTTGAATATTTCAAACAGAAAAATTATAAACTCACTTTTAGGAGTGGTACACGACTTGTAGTTGGTGTTTGGAATATTTCTCTTTGGGAAGTACCTATCTTGCAAGAGGATGGATTATCTTCTACTTCCTCCATATTTGCTATATCTATTCCTTTGAAATAAATAATAAATAGAGATTTTAATTAAAGCAGAAATTATTCCTAATCATGGTATACAAAACAGTCTCTATGATTTATATATATATATATATATATATATATATATATATATATATATATATAAAAAGCTTATGATTTCTGAGTTAGCATTTTATAATACTTACTAAATGTAGGTATAGAATGTAGTGGTTCTTTCTGGCAAGGCAATTTTTGAGATGGCGTGACTGTTTTTTTGAGGAACGTATTTGAAGATATGTACTGAACAGTAAAATGCTCATGACATACCCGGTAAGACTTGCAAATTCTTTCGGGGTCCATTCCACAAAGCTTCGGATTATTTACCCGAGAAACCCACTGAGTAAGAAAATACTTATATTTGTTAGGGTTTGGAAAACGATGTCTGGTTGAAATTCAATCTTCACAACCTGGGAGAATACAAGGAGTATAACCCATCTTCAAACTAAAATTGAAAGAAATACTCTATAGGTGTTATTTAGATAATACATTTCTTACTTTTGAAATCTGTAGCAGTATAATCAAATACTACGATTTCTTGAAAAAAATAACTTACCTCCAACACAAAAAACAACACCTTAAACACAAAGTCTTAGAAATATTCTAAAATAACAAGGAAAACTTTAATCACAAACAATAAACGAAACACTTTTGGACATTCAAAATTGGAGGTATGTTTTCTCTGATTCAAAACTCAAAGTCAAGTTTTTCTGTCTGTTTTAGAATTCAGTAGAGCGCCATCTCTGGATATGCTTTAAAAGCTTAACGCTATTTCAATTCGTCCAGTCGTCAAGTGCCCATTTATAATGGACGTAAGACGTAGAGCTACATAAAGCATAAGATAGACGTAACATTTTTCTATTTATAATGAACGTAAAAACTTAGTTGATACGCATGCGTGAAATAATTTGACGATTATAGTTCAGATACTTCATTTGGGGGTTTTTTCTTGTGTAGGCCCATGCCCGGAATTTAACTAGCGAACAACAACCATAAAGTCATCATAGAGTAAAGGTTAGGTTTTTAGTAGGTTAGGAATGCGATCATATGCGATGTAAACAACATTGAAACAACATTTCAAATTTGTTTTTTCGAACGATTTGGTCAAAACTAAAACTCGTCTACTATTGGTATGGTTCGGATTGTCAGAAAACGTTTGCCTATAGTGCCATCTACTAAGCGGGTCAAGGATTATAAGACAAAGACAAATAGATACAAGCAATCATTGTCGAATAAGGATGCAATTATAGCAATATTTGTTTGTGAGACGAACACAATTTCCCTATCTAGCTGACCGTGTCATGTATGGACTGTATACAAGGACAGCGATCTCTTATGTACGAAGCCTTCAATTTGTGGTCAAATTTTGTATGCAAATAAGGGTAGAGAAAATAGCCGGGCGATGGCGCTGATTGTCCATAAGTTGAATGTTGAAGTTAGTTACATTAATCAAAATTGATATAGCTATCTTCAGCAGTCTTTATATACAAAGTGTTTTTTATGAAATTAAACTTTTAAAATCAATTTACAAAGTATTAAAAATATACAATAAATGACGATGGAAAACATTGTTGTCTTGTCTTTTCAAGAGGCTCAACTCCTCCATGATGTTTAATGTTCAGTGGTAAGTTGATATAATTAATTTTCGCTGGAGCTTTTATTTTGATATGCTTGTAAAATTCGGATTGTATTTTTGCTAATTGAAATATCAACTAATGCGTTTCTAAGTTCATGAAATCTCATTAATTAATATTTCATTTTTAGAAATCTAATGTAGAGGTACGCAAACTGCTCCTACAGTTGGAAACCCAACCTTCTATTAAACGTTCATTCATTATCAGAGAATGCTTCAGGATTGCTGACAAAGAAACGGAAAATATAAAACTCTGATAGTTAACCTCAAGACTCGCTTTTGCAGTGTTCCATCTACATCAAAATAACAATCGGGCTTTCCAAAAACTTCTTTCGATAATGAAGAGAGATATTCCAGCCTATACACGTGAAAGTATTCTCGAAAACAATAAATTCTGACAAGGTTTGTTTGGTCATGGACTGTTATTTACATATTTATGTACTAATTTCATGCTATCCCTTTCCCTGAAATCTATTTGCTTTCTTAGACCTCAATGACATTTAAGCACATCCCAAGTTTTATTAATATTCCTCCAACTTGGTATTTAATGTTTCATAAGAACGAAATGATATTCGTAGATATAGAGAAAAGCTTCGTATATTCATAAATGAGAACATATCTGTAAGGGTAAGTAGTAACAAAATGTATAACGCTAGGTTTCATTCCATCTGCAACAAAAATCCAGCTTGAATTTAAAGATAACTTGGTTTCTTGTCTACTTTGGTTACTTTTTGAACATGATGTAAATTTATGTTCCAGCGGAATTTATTTTCAGTGACTCTGAAATATGTGGTGTAAAAGCAGCTAAGCAACAACGTTTTTGACATAAGCACTTGAAAACGATCAACAAATCTCAACAATTTATAAAGTTTGCTAAGGCTAAAGCACTCCAAAGCGCAAAGTTTGCTGATAATTTGCATTCTTAATAGATTACAAATATCATATATTTATATACAAAACATAATCTGTAGAAATAAACAATTTAAAAAGACATGGACCTTTTCCTATGTGCCGATCTATCTACCTAACGAATATATATTTTTTGCCAGTAATAAATTCATATTTCAATATTAATATTATTATAAAGCAATGATATACTGTACTATAAAAGAGTAGATAATCTTTAATAGTAGCGACTAACCTTCATTGTTAATTCTGTTTTTAATCATATTATGCTTATATTTAAATTTGATTAGATTACTCTACTGAAATCGAAAAAATGACCATTTCACACAAAAAGTTCTTATTTATTTTACTTTTGTTGGTTATTACGTATTTAATAAGTAAGTATTCTGTGAATGCAACTATTTCCCGCGTTTTATAGATCTATTTGAAAATGTTCAATTTAAAGACCAACAGCGCCACCCTTATTTGCTTACATACTTACTTTTTTAACCTAAGATATCTCTCCGTCTATACCCTCCAGTCTCATGGTTGTCTCTACCATAAATATATCTTCACACCATCAGCACTATTTTACGTCCATGCTATGTTCTTGAGAGCATAGCATAGGACGTAAAATAGCGCTGATGACGTGAAGAATAGGATAAACTAATTTCCAAGTCAGTGAACGGGAATTCCACGGTTGTAAAACTAGAGCACTGTATATACAGCGCTCTAGTAAAATTAAAGGTCTTGCATCTCCATGGAGTTTGCGTAGTCCAAATTGTTATGAATACTGTTTTAGTTCGTATTATAGCCATTTTGGGTGTGGCGCTAGTTGATAGTGTCAATGTGTCGGTGTCGGTGGCTACGGGTATCTGCTTAAAATTAATCTCAGAGAATCCTTCGTTTAATCGGTTTTAGTATATAATAAATAATTCGCTTACCATTTCTGAAATTAATTTGAATTCTGTACAGTACAAATCAAGATCATATTCAAGAAATTTTCAACGACACTAAAGTATGATACCAGTATTGGCAATACAAGTAACCCTTTTATTTGATCAAGGAGGCCGCGATCTCGTGGGATATTACCATACACGACATAGGAGAATTCAGTAAATCTACTCATTCAAACAGTATTTTGCCAGAATATGAATTTTATTCAGGTGATGTTTAGATATATGCTTATTTAACAAAAGCAGCATAATCTTCTGTGGGAACTTCATATTTAAAATCAAAAATAAAGATATGCTTTACAGGTTATGTTGAATTTTATGTCAATTCAATTATGATTATTTTGAGATTTTTGTACGTTTGTATCAAGCACGGTCTGTAGATAGACACGGTTGTCTCAATCAGGGGTACTAGTGCGAGGGAAGCGTTCCGTGCGGGAAGCAACCTATGACGTAGTCGGTAGACCTGGCTTAGCGATCACTTATCTAGGCTCGGCTTCGGCGTTCGACTGGGACTTGTCCGATTAATGTTTTTGGCAAACATTCATACAGCGGTGCCATCCTTAAATCTGCCGCAATCTGCCGAATCACAGTGTGAACAAGAAAATCATCGGGAACGTTTAGAAAAAAGGCGGTGCCGTAAATTGGCACAGGAGTTAATTTCAAGTCCATCAACATCGGAAAAGGCTTCCGCAGGGGATCTCATACAACCATTAGTGTCAGATTTGTCGTTGCAATGTACACAAATGGTGAAGAAGATAGAAGATTGCGAAGTCCTATCAAAACAATTGGATGACATGAAGAAGCAGATGGAGGAACAAAAAGAGGTGTTAAAAGAATATAAATCTAAGGTACAACATTTAGAAAAATCCTTAAATAAAGCTCGCGCTGAATACGCAGGAGGGAATAAATACAGGATTAAATTAGAAGATTCTTTGCAGAAGTCTTTCTCCAAAGCCCAACGAGATATTTTATTGGGCTTGAAAAAACTGGTAGTTTGGAGTACAGATAACATAAGCAATGCCTTTGCCATTCGATATTTTAGTAATTGTTGCTATGTTTACCTAAGGAAAAAGAAAAAAAATCCTTTGCCAGGAATTTTGACACTGCAGAGGTGGGCTTCAAAAATAAATTTGAGGGAAGGTATACTTACGGACGTCATAAGATTGATGGCGACAGCACAAGATGATTTTACAGACATGGAAAGAGTGGTTGTTTTAGAATTTGACGAAGTTAAGGTAAAATCTGTTTTGGAATATGACAAATCAGTAGATGAAGTGATTGGTCCGTACTCACAAATGCAGGTGGGAATGGTGGGAGGACTGTTTGCTAAGTATAAACAGCCATTTTTTATTGGATTTGATACAAAAATGACGAAAGACATTTTATTCACCTTGATAACAAAACTCCATAACATAAAATATAATGTTGTAGCTTGTGTATCTGATTGTGGAGGAAGCAACGTAGGACTTTGGAAGGAGTTGGGTATCACACTGGAAGAAACTAATTTTCGACATCCAGTAACAAAAGAAAAAAATCTATTACTTTCCAGATGCACTGCATCTACTTAAACTTGTTAGAAACTGGTTGATCGACGGTGGTTTTGAACTAGAAGATGGTAAAAAAGTGACAGCCGAACCCCTTCATCATCTTCTAACTGCGACAGACACAGAGCTCAGTAGTTGCCACAGAATAAATAAATTACACCTCAGTTGCACGGTTTCCCAAAGACAAAATGTTACTTTGGCTACCCAATTACTATCTCACACAACCGCTACTGCCCATTGCATTATTTGCCGGGACCAAATAAGCATTTAGCTAGGGTTACCAGCGAATTTATCGAAATGAATGATAAATTGTTTAATGTCATGAATTCGTATACAACACAGGCGACTATTAGAGGTAAATTACCATTTGGTTTGGACGTAGATGAACAAAACAGCATACTAGATGACACTTACAATTTGATATCAACTATGAGATGTACCAATAAAAAAAAACCTGCAAACGTTCCAAAAAGGAATATTAATATCTATAACCTCTTTAAGAAATTTGTTTCAAGATTTAAAGTCCCAATTTGACATTTCTTTTGACATATCGTTTGAACCAAGACGCCTTGTAGAACTTTTTTTCTCAAATTCGAGGAAGAGGTGGATTAAATGATCATCCCGCGCCATTAGATGCGATTTACCGACTTTATATATTATACATTATACATTTATACATTAAATGTATCTTCTATTGAGCAACAACATTCTAATTATCGACCTCAACCATCAACGTCAACACCTACAGAACAAATGAAACCTTTGACTGAAAATGACGGTTTAGAATATTTGGCAGGATGGGTGGCTAAAAAATTTAAAACTAAGTACCCGGATTTGGGAACCCACACGTATAAACTTAAAGAAGACTACCCATATTCAATACCGAAATGGATTTCGCATTTATCTTTTGGAGGGCTTATACAACCTTCTGATGATTGGGCGGCAGGATCGAAACTTTTAGGCAAAATTTTTATACATTTCAGTAAAAACATTCCTTTTCAAAAAACTAAGAATATTGTAAAGAAAATGACTAAAATTGGAAAATCACATTTTCCGGCAGAAGTCATACAATCATATCTGCTACAGAGAACTTACATAAGAATCAAATATTTGAATACAAAACAAATGGTTGCTGCTGAAACGCAAATTAGGACATGAGTATTCAAAGAGTAACAAAAAAATTAAAAAAATCGTAACTTGATTTCACTATTTTTATGAGAAGCTCTTTTTAGTTTTCTACTTATCACTTATTTATATGGTGGCAGTTATTTTCTTATACCTACCTACTGCCCGACAAAAAAACGGATACCTGACTTTTATCGGTTCTAACTAACACCTTCGCACAATTTAACTTATTTGGTCATTCAAGTTATTGTAATATTAAGAGTTACATGAATCAAAATTTCAATGAAGTATTCTTCTTTAAATTGAAAAACTTGTCGACCTGTGGTTTTTCGATTTGTCCCCACTCCGAACTTTCGAATTGCATCAATGCTTCCCGAAATTGTAGGGCAACTTTTTCTTAGCATGCAATTTTCAAGGTGTCCGGTTTATTTGTCCGCCAGTGTAATTTACTACTACTTTTCTTATTTTTATATGTACCTACATTAATAAAATTACTGGTTTTCTTGATTTTGTTACTGTTATTATATGTAAAAACAAGGATATATGTAGTAAATATACAGGCAATACATAGTGAGAGTGGCAAGCGATTTAAATTCAGGTCTACGGTCTACGTCACACGCGCTCTCGCTCCCGATTGGTGAACTGCTGATCGAGACAACCGTGTCTCTCTACGGACCGTGCTCTACCTATACTCCTATACCACTGACTTCACAGTCATGACCAGTGCTGCCAACTCCTATAAATATTTTATGCCAAACCTATGCTTAAAAAATGCCAAAAATATGCCAAAGTATACGGAAGAATGCTAAACAAAAATGCCAAAAGAATTATCTCATATATATATATATATATATATATATATATATATATATATATATATAAATAGGATGAAGCTCTACACCTTTTATTTTATTTTAAATCTCATTCATTAATGAATAGATTTCTTTATATATATATATATATATATTTCGACCAACTTAACAGATTTTTTGCTTAGTAAATATATTTTCTATTGTCAAACTCTGCAAGGATCCCTACAGCGAGTTTCAACTACAGAGATCTTCCCAACATTCCAACTGGCTTCTTGTTGGATCGGTTAATAAATTATGCTACATTGAACAGATCAACTTGAAATGATTGCTATTAACAATTCTTCGCTAAGATCAGAATATATAGATAAATTAACGAAAGAATTATTTTAGCACTTCATGAAAATAACCTTTATTTTTTTAAATATATATATATATATATATATATATATATATATATATATATATATATATATATATATATATATATATATATATACATCTTAAAATAAAATTAATATTAGTCATTTTGTGATGCTTTTGACTTTCATTAGATATAGCCACTAAATCTGGTGCATATGACTCGTTTGTTCCAATCTTCTGTAATACCAGGTCCGGGACATTGTAGTTATAATAACATTTGTTTATCCTTCTTAAGCCAAATCTTACATATAACATTGAGTTCAATGTTGGAGTTGATAGGTTGTTTCTTAGTTTAGTTTTAACCAAGTTAACTTGGCTAAAGACACGCTCAATGTCTGCGTTTGAGTGTGGTAAAACTAGCAATTTTGTAGCAAATCTAACAAGTTCTGAGAACGGATTGTTACCAGCAGCGTCTTTATAATTTAGAACTTCACACCAAAACTCAACTGTGGACGAAGTATACTGCCATTCCGTATGGACAATGTTTCGCCATTGACATATAAGTTTATCAACTTCTACCGCATCCATTTTAAATTCTTGAGCTATCTCAATTATTGATGGTTTAATGACTTTGAGGGTTTCTTATACTGAGAACATGGACATCTTTTGCAAAACTGAAATATTTGATGGCAATCTCGCTTGTAATTCATTCACTAGTTTTATTGTGAAAGTAACGCATCGTTTTCTAATATTTTGAGTCATTTCAGGCGTTAAATTATACTCAGTGATCTTCGACTCGAATGCGTAACCCATATACAAAAAAGGATCTATGTAACTAGCTATATTTTCGGATATAACATTTACTCTAGCTGTAGGGTTTAATATAAATCAAATAAAGATGATTTGATGGATCGGTATACATGCTGTATAACATTTCGGCCATGTAACAATGCTCAGCTGCCCTTGTAACTTGAAACAAAAGTTTGAGCTCATTCCATTGTTCCAATAATATAAGAATAATAATAATATCGTTTATTGACTTTTAAACATTTACAGTTTCTTGTCAACATGTGAAATAACTGGAATGTATGTATAGGTATATGTAAAAATAAAGTAATTATGTTTAGTTATTATTACCACCACCAACATAAAAAAAATGTATAAACATATCTAAATACATATATATATATATATATATATATATATATATATATATATATATATATAACACTGGTGGGTATTCGTGGCTGATATGATAATGTAACTTAAAAATCGCAGGGTTGCAGCCAAAATGTGGGTGAAATAAAAGAAGACTCTTTACATTTACTTGAGAGCTTTCGGAATCGGTTTTATTCCTTCTTCAGTCAAAATCTATAAAGGTGTAATATAAAGACTAGGTAAAAAATATAAACTAAAGTATAAACTGACTTACAATGTATGAGATTGGTGTTGAAACTGATGTTCATCAAATAGCATATCCTTATTATGTATCTTAATTAAATAAACATTTAACACGAAACACTTATGAATAGATTGTAAATAATAAACAAAACAGGGCTGATGAAATTATGTTATAAGGTAAACAAACTTCATTTTTCATATTCGTATATATTATGGTTGCACACGTCATGATATCTAATTAAGGTGGTTGCCTATTTTGACTACGTATTTTATCTAATTGTAATATATTCGAATAAATAACATTAAGATTCTGAATATCCAATTTTTTATTAAGGGAATCATGTTCACATTGTATATGTGCCATTTCTAAAAATTGTCTTTTAAATAGGTTTTTTTCAACTTCAAGAACTTTAGTGTCATCAAAGTCAGCTTGATGTCCTGTCTCTTTGATATGTTGAGCCAGGGCACAAGCATCTTTTCTCACCTTAATGTCACTCTTATGTGAGTTAATTCTTGATTGTAAATCTCTAGATGTGATCCCTATATATTTCTTATTGCAACTGGTGCAATCTATTCTGTATACATTAGTTTTTTGTTTATTATCCGTTTTATCTTTAAGTTTGCTAAATAAGTGATTGACCTTTTTAACTGATTTATTGGCAATGAAAAGATTTTGTTCTTGTCGGAGTATGTTGCGTATTCTTTGTGTTACTTGTTCAATATAAGGAAGAGAGCGAAAAATCCTATTAGTAGTGTTTTCTGATCTATTTTCTGTTGTCTGCGTAATATTGGTGATATTATCATTGTTTGTTGTAGTATTTGAGGTGGAGAATATCAATTTGTTAACTATATGTTTTGGGTATGAGTTTGCAATGAATAATTTCGCAATTTTATTCAAGTTTTTAGTTCTTAGGGATCTGTGGCATATTCTCATAATTCTATTTTTTAACATTAATATCAAGTTGATTTTCATTTTCATAGGATGTTTTGAGTAATAATTAATGTACCTTCCGGAACTGCATGGCTTTGTGTACCAATTTAAAATGATTTTATTTTGTTCAGAACGAATTAGTTTAGTATCTAGAAACGGAACACTTCTATCAACTTCTTTTTCGATGGTAAATTGAATATTAGAATTGTAGCTATTGAACTTTTCCAGTATTTCACAATCTGATCCAACAGGAACTGCGCAAATTATATCATCAACATATTTTTTTATAAAGGGTAAATCAAATGTAAGAAGCGGTATACAATGATCAAGTAAATCATCCATGATATATTGAGCTATGATTGGAGAGATCTTTGGAGTACCTAATACTTGCTTGTAATATTTTTTTTCAAATGAAAAATATGTGGTATTAAATATAAACTCAATAACTTCTTTGAAACTTGCTTTGTCAAGTGTACAATGATTACTTATCTGTGGCCAATGTGAATCAATACTAGATAAAACCAACTCAAGAGGAATGTTTGTAAACAGTGATATAACATCCAAACTTATAATTCTATAATTTTCCGATAGGTGAAAATCGTTAATAAATATTGAAAATTCAAATGAGTTTGTTATATAGTATTGGTTGTCTTTATTATATGCTAATGTTAATACGTCTGTAATATATTTCGGAAGATTGATGTTGGGTGCTTCTATTGAGGAAATAATAGGCCTTAATGACAAAACAGGCTTATGTACCTTGGGTAGAGCATAAAACTTTGAGCAAATACCACCATAAAATGTAAGATATTCAAAATCAAATTATAAACCTAATTCCCTTAATTATGTGGAATGAATTTGTTAGAAAACAAAATATTTCTTATAACAGAAAATTTCACACAGTTAAAACAACCAACAAACGAAAAATTGAAGCATTAAAAAGTCAACAAATATTTAATATTAAAATTAATGAGAATTGGTTAAAGAATCTGACAACTGTTGATATCCCTGATGAAGTGCAGAAATTATTGTCTCTTGGACCTAAGTTTTGTTTGTCACCTAGTAAAAAAGAAATAGATATCAAACATTTATTAGCTGACGTTGAGTTCGCTTTATGCCATATTAATAACACCAATACACGTAACATCTATAGTGCGCGGATTAGCAATGTGATCACAAATTTTTTACATAGCACCAGTGAAAATGTTACAATATTAGATCATTGGTATCGAAAAACCAAAGTTTTCATGAGAGATCATCCAGAACTAATTGTCGTCAAATCTGATAAAGGTAATGTCACCATAATAATGTACAAAGAACACTACATAAATTTATCTAATGAGTTGCTCAGTGATCCAATATATTACAAGAAACTACCAAGAGATCCTACATCCACTATTCAACAAAAAGCAAATAAGTTAGTTACAAAATTAAAGAAAAACAATCAAATCACAGAAGACCTCGCCAAAACTCTTACATTTTATGGTGGTATTTGCCCAAAGTTTTATGCTCTACCCAAGGTACATAAGCCTGTTTTGTCATTAAGGCCTATTATTTCCTCAATAGAAGCACCCAACATCAATCTTCCGAAATATATTACAGACGTATTAACATTAGCATATAATAAAGACAACCAATACTATATAACAAACTCATTTGAATTTTCAATATTTATTAACGATTTTCACCTACCGGAAAATTATAGAATTATAAGTTTGGATGTTATATCACTGTTTACAAACATTCCTCTTGAGTTGGTTTTATCTAGTATTGATTCACATTGGCCACAGATAAGTAATCATTGTACACTTGACAAAGCAAGTTTCAAAGAAGTTATTGAGTTTATATTTAATACCACATATTTTTCATTTGAAAAAAATTATTACAAGCAAGTATTAGGTACTCCAATGGGCTCAAAGATCTCTCCAATCATAGCTCAATATATCATGGATGATTTACTTGATCATTGTATACCGCTTCTTACATTTGAGTTACCCTTTATAAAAAAAATATGTTGATGATATAATTTGCGCAGTTTCTGTTGGATCAGATTGTGAAATACTGGAAAAGTTCAATAGCTACAATTCTAATATTCAATTTACCATCGAAAAATAAGTTGATAGAAGTGTTCCGTTTCTTGATACTAAACTAATTCGTTCTGAACAAAATAAAATCATTTTAAATTGGTACACAAAGCCATGCAGTTCCGGAAGGTACATTAATTATTACTCAAAACATCCTATGAAAATGAAAATCAACTTGATATTAATGTTAAAAAATAGAATTATGAGAATATGCCACAGATCCCTAAGAACTAAAAACTTGAATAAAATTGCGAAATTATTCATTGCAAACTCATACCCAAAACATATAGTTAACAAATTGATATTCTCCACCTCAAATACTACAACAAACAATGATAATATCCCCAATATTACACAGACAACAGAAAATAGATCAGAAAACACTACTAATAGGATTTTTCGCTCTCTTCCTTATATTGAACAAGTAACACAAAGAATACGCAACATACTCCGACAAGAACAAAATCTTTTCATTGCCAATAAATCAGTTAAAAAGGTCAATCACTTATTTAGCAAACTTAAAGATAAAACGGATAATAAACAAAAAACTAATGTTGTATACAGAATAGATTGCACCAGTTGCAATAAGAAATATATAGAGATCACATCTAGAGATTTACAATCAAGAATTAACTCACATAAGAGTGACATTAAGGTGAGAAAAGATGCTTGTGCCCTGGCTCAACATATCAAAGAAACAGGACATCAAGCTGACTTTGATGACACTAAAGTTCTTGAAGTTGAAAAAAACCTATTTAAAAGACAATTTTTAGAAATGGCACATATACAATGTGAACATAATTCCCTTAATAAAAAATCGGATATTCAGAATCTTAATGTTATTTATTCGAATATATTACAATTAGATAAAATACGTAGTCAAAATAGGCAACCACCTTAATTAGATATCATGACGTGTGCAACCATAATATATACGAATATGAAAAATGAAGTTTGTTTACCTTATAACATAATTTCATCAGCCCTGTTTTGTTTATTATTTACAATCTATTCAAAAGTGTTTCGTGTTAAATGATTATTTAATTAAGATACATAATAAGGATATGCTATTTGATGAACATCAGTTTCAACACCAATCTCATACATTGTAAGTCAGTTTATACTTTAGTTTATATTTTTTACCTAGTCTTTATATTACACCTTTATAGATTTTGACTGAAGAAGGAATAAAACCGATTCCGAAAGCTCTCAAGTAAATGTAAAGAGTCTTCTTTTATTTCACCCACATTTTGGCTGCAACCCTGCGATTTTTAAGTTATATATATATATATATATATATATATATATATATATATATATATCCATACATATATATATATATATATACACATTCACATATATACATATGTATATTAGACATAATAAACAAATAATTGAGAAAGAATGAACTAATTAAGTAAGGGTAGATACACATAGGCAAACGGACAAAAAATCAAACTTGAACAGCATTATATTGAAAAAAACAATTGGCGCATAGTAGGTACATGTATCATTCATTTATAATAAATTGTCTTAGTTGAAGTATTTGCCATAATACTAGTGAGACAGATTTGACCGCCGACAAGGTAGGTCTCGAAAGAACACTAACAAGATCATCGACGTTTTGTAGGTACATTGGGCAATCTATAAGGATATGTGCTAAAGTTTTATTGACCTGTAAATTACTTATGGAGCACAATTCATTAGGAACAATTTTGTAGATATTACTTTTATATGTAAATCTAATGGTATAGGAATTACAGCTTCCAATTTGAGCAATAGTTCTTATACACTGAATAGAGATCTTGAAATGCAGATAAGCTCCCATACCGTTTGTATAGAGGTTTTTGTTAAATAAATAATTTGATTTGAGCATCAAGTTCATATCCTCAAAAAGCAGCTTATTCTTCAGTGCCAATATAATTTCATTTTGTGCTGATCTGAGGGTGTGACTTGTTTAAAAGATTCAGAAAATCCAATGCTATCGAATATTGACTTGATTTGACCAGCCCAGTTATACTGAGGTTCTGAAAAATCGATAAGCTCGCATTGACGCTTAAATAAAAGATTCGGATAACGTTTTTGATCCATGTTTAATATTTTCGCAAGCCATGATAATGATGATTTGAAAATATGATAAGAGATTTTCAGCAGACCTGCCTCCATGCGGACAAGATGATCAGCAGTATTGGAGGGTAGCAGCAATAACCGTTTTATAAATCCTACCTGGACTCTTTCAAGGATGTCAATATATCGTATACCCCACACAGGAGCAAAACATAATAGGTGAGATTGAATCAGTGAGTTGAATAAGGCCATCCTGGAATCCCAAGATGTAATTTTCGATGCTGCCATTATTGAAAGCGTACTACCTATGGCCTTCTTTGCCTTTGAGGATGCAGATATAGCTGCTTCTCTAAATAAGCACGAAGTAGTGAAGGTTGTGCCAAGGTACACGTATTTGTTGAAAATATCGATCTTCTGTCCATTGATTTCAAATTTCATACAGCTTAGGTTATTATGACCTCCACGTGAAAAAGGAAGAATTTTTGTCTTACTCATATTGACGGAAAAATGATTCATTGCAATGAATTCTTCAAGAATCTTCAGCTTACGCGCAATATCAACTTCAGAGTTTGCGAGGACTACAAGATCATCAGCGTACAGGAGCATAATAATATCAGTTTTTGAATTCACTGATATACCGCACGCTCCTTTGAGCCTAAAGAACTCTTTGATATCGGCTAGGAATAGGGAAAATAATAAAGGACTCAAGGGTTCTCCCTGTAGTACTCCAGATGAATACTGAAACTTTCGGGTAAGATCATGACCTACTTTGACTTGAAAAGATTTATGAGTTTAGGTGTAACTCCTCGACAGAACGTCTTTTGCCAAAGCAGATCGTGATCGATACTATCGAAAGCTCTGGAAAAGTCAACAAAAATAGCAAAACATTTTCCTTTCTTGAACCTAAGTTTGAAGTGCAAAATACCTGCTAGTGAAAAAATATTATCAATATAACCACGAGAGGGACGAAATCCTGATTGACACTCTGGCAGGACATCATACTGCTCTGTCCATGCTGTCAATCTATTCAACAAAATTGAAGTGAAGATTTTTGCACAGCAGTTAACTAGAGCAATACCTCAATAGTTACTAGGGTCAATAGGGTCTCCCCTCTTAAGTATCTTAGAAAGAAGAATCTCGCTCCAGCTACTTGGAGTAATACCATATTTGAGAATATTATTAAAAAGACTACATAAATAGACAACCCAATTTGAAGGAAGATTTAAAAAAATCGAATTTTTAACATATCCGAACCTGGTGACTTGTTATTTTTTGCTTTATTCAAAGCAAGTTGAATTTCAACTGTTGAAATATCTCTGTCAAGTTCAGGATGATCAACACCATAGAAAGTCATAGGTTTAGGGATTTTAGGCGGGTATAGAGCCGAGAAGAATATTTAGATAGATAGATAGATAACACTCGTTGTAAAACCATAGATTTGAGTTAGCTTTCGGCCGTTTCCGACATGAGATGCTCGATATAAGACCAGCCTTTTCTCTCTCAATATTTGGATCAAATAGGCATCTTTCAGAAGATTGCATAAATTGCCTGTAAGTACTTGCAGAGTCTTCATGCCATTTAAGGAATCGTCTAGGAGTTTCAACGGTATGAGAGCTCTCATTCGGTATTTGATCTATTTGTGGGAGTGTTAAGGACTCTAAAGTCATTAATTTTTAAAAAAATATATACTATTTACCCAAACAAAGTCGATAACACTGTTACCCTGAGAGGAAACATGTGTAAAATTAGCAATACAGTCTGAGATTGTGCGTCCATTTAACGCTATAAAAGAATTAAGTTCCATAAATTCTAGCAAATTTTTGCCATTTTGATTAACGAATAAATCCAAGCTAAGGCGAAATTCGTTAAGATTATTGTCTACAAAGTTACCTTGTGAAAATTTGCCAAGGCTTCCTATTCGACAGTTGAAATCTCCCCCAATAATAACCAGAGCATTAGGATAATCCTCCAGTATATTACTTAAGACTAATTGAAAAATATCAAGTACAAATTTAAGTTCTAGTGATGGTTTGAAATAAATTGAGAATATAATTATAACATCATTATTTAAATTTACCGAGACGCAAATCCAATGCTGACAGTTGTCCAAAATGCGCACATTTAGATGTTTCTTGTAAAAAATCGCAAGACCACCACTAGCTCTGCCATGTGATTTTTCCTTGGTAGCAGGTGCACTCGTAACTGAACAGTCGACCAAGAAATCAGGGACACGAGTTAAGACATCTGTCAGCCACGTTTCACTCACACAAAGAATTTCGAATGAATCACAAGCATCAGATATATCGCTTAAATTATTAAAGCCTTGGCAGTTCCAGAAACTAATATTGGAAAATTGCTATATAGGGACATTATTGCTGAAATTTGTTTTTTTCCGCCGGCAAGGACTGAGGTGAGTGTTCATCCCTAGCTCTTTTTGATGAGTTAGTAGAAGGAACCTCAACAATTTTTGGAACTTTATTTATATACTTAAATGTCAAGTTTTTATTATGTTTTTGTTTGTCTAGTAACTCCTTTCTTAAGTTCTTGAGATGAGACAACTGTCTTGGCGTTATATCCGATCTGATTAAAATGTCGGGAAAGTCATTAGGGAGAGATGATTTATTTTTTAGTACTGAGAAAGCACAATGTGTATTATCAAACATAATTTTATAGGGTCGAGGCTTATTGTTTGTCAGAAATCTTCCTAATCGGATTCCTGATTTAATGCTCTCAGCGGCATTACTTGATATATTTTTAACCAAATTTCTGGCTTGCTCTAAGTCGTTGGATGTTTCTGGAAAATTGAAAATAATAATGTTTTTTTCTCTTTTACACCTTTCAGTAGATTCCGCTACAATATCCTCAGGATCCAAGGAAATATTTTCTCCCATCTTGTTTTTCAGGGTGAGTATTCGACTTCGTAGCTCTGTGTTTTCTTCCCGCAAGGCTGTCAGATCCTTCATACATGTTTCTAAGGCCTCGGCATGTTTGAAAAAAGATGTTGACTGCTCCTCGACTTTGGAGTTACATAATGTAACAGCTTGTGTAAGTGTGGTAAGCTGTTACATAGTCTCCAGAAACTGCTGGTTTTGGAGTGAAAAGCCGCATGATGTTGATTGCAAGTTGCAGTTATCGCAGGTCCAATTTGCAGGATTTATCGGTAGATTGACGGAATTTTGGGACGATCGAATGCACCTCCTGTGTTAGAAGCCATGGCAGACTATACATTCTAGAAGTGTATTTTGGCAGTACAGACAAAGTGGGGATGACAAACCGTTCGTTTATTGCCAATAATATTATTGATTGTGTAAAAAATTTATGAGAAATAAACTCACTTAAGTATTTCTTCACCACAGATTAATTACCATTTGAATAATAGTAAATTCACTTCAAATACTGCACTTCGCTTGTTTTAACATCGAAATCAACGTATATAATATATACACACTTATATACACACACACACATATATATATATATATATATATATATATATATATATATACACGTATATACCACAAATACAATCGATACACTCTCGCTGCTCGAACTCCATTGTTCCAAAATGCGGCATACAGCTGGCTCGATAGAGGTCCATCTAGTATTACATAATTGAATCTTCAACGGTTCTGATCCACAGTTCAATGTTTTATATAGATCGTTATAATAAATTCGCCTCTTCTACTAAAAAGTCAATATTTCTGGGTAGAGTCTCTTCCGAAGCATGGGACATAGCTAATTGCAAAGAATGACAAACACAACGTAATAAAATTAATTTTTCATTATTAGTTTAATTTTTCAGTAATTTCTGAACGCCGTTGGTGGTTCCAGTCATAACAGAGGCGTTATCTGTACCAATGCCGATTAATTTCTTGATGCTTAGATTTAATTTGGAAAGCAATGATCTTAAGCCATTCACAATGCTGATGGCTTTTCCATCCTTGAGCTCTACTAATCCCAAAAATGTAGAAACGATTTTCTTCAGCGATTTACTGAAATATCTGACTGTTACGCCTAACAGTATGCACACAGAAACGTCCGTTGATTCGTAAATTAAGATGCTCTTGATCTCCAATATCCCCTACTAAGTCTGCATAAAAATGTGGTGCCAATACATTCTTGATAATATTTGTGCATTTAGTTCAACGTAATCGCAAGTCCGCACAATGGCTATCACTGAATGTCTTTTTACACATTTGCGATAAATGGTCTGTCGTCAAAATAGATGCATGCTCACATATAAATAGACATAATGTACTTTCAGCCTTTTGCGTGTTCAAATTCATCTTTTTTTTCGAAAACCCAATCTTTGTTTGACCATTTAATGTTCCGAAAGCTTTCACGTGTTTTAAATAGGTGATATGTTGTTTCAAACAGTAAATTTTAGCAACAATATTGCACTTGCAATATTTACAATACGCGGAGTCGTTTTCAGCGGGCTGAAGCCATTCTTTAAACTCAGACATCAATTCCCATTCTTTACGATAATGCTGGTTGTATTTAGCGGACATTTTCGCTTCTGAATTAGTTGCTAAGAAAAAACAAATTCACCGAGAAAATCAACGAAACATGTCTGATAGATAAGTACTTTGATTTGAATAATGTCAATTGGTTCGTATTTCGGCCAGACATTATGTACGAAATTCCCCTATCCAACAACGAATAATGAAGTAGGAATCTTGATAGGAAGGATCTCACCTAACCTTAAAGACTTGAGAATATGCAAAATTTGGCCATAAAAATGTTAAATTGGCAGCACTGGTCGGGACACACAATGGCGAGCGACGATAATACTCATCTATACAGCGCTCTAGTTAAACTGTGTAGCACAATAGCTTCATCAAGCTGCAAGTTCCAACAATATCGGCATCTAGTGCTGAGTGACAATAAAGTAGATAGCGTTAACATATTTTTAATGCTCACCTTCGTACCTATACCCACGAATTTTATAGCTACCAGTTAAACAGTGCATAAGTTGGTGCTGACAGCTATCAAAAGAAATTAAAAAAATGATTTTTGGCGATTTCTTAAAAAGTCCCTAGCACCGCAAATACTAAGTTTAGAAAAAATCTTAAATTCAAAATAAAAAATCTAAGAACTTTTTTTTGTCACATCTGTCATTTTTGACATATGACATAAACTGGTGTTTTTTTAAAGAGAACCATATTAAATTTTATTCTTATTGCGATTCTAGTGATACAGCATATTATGGGATTATTTGTAGAGATAAAGTTTTATGGGCATTTAGTATTTTTTTCTGATTCACGTATTACCTCAAGGTGGTTAGTCTAGTTATCTTTGGAAAAAAACAAATAAAATAAATCTTTACTAGTTTGGTTACCGAAGTAACAAATAATAATATTGTATTATTTTGACAATTTATTTAGTTTTTACAAAATATTTTCGAAAGTTCCACCGTTATTATTAATACATACATTAATACATTAGAACTGAATTATTTGTCTTTTGCAGAGATCGCCTATCAATATTATCGAAAACTTCAATTGCAGCAGCCCGAAGTTCATCCATTGTAGCATTAGATTTTAGATTTAGATTTAAGAGGGGGTTACATTGCACTGCGACCTAAGGTCTATTGTGCCCCCTACCTGAGTTGCACCCGCCTATACGCGGTCTACAACTCGCCTTCCAGTTCCAGAGTTCTAATGAACTCCAGTATCTGGGTTGGCTTCAAGGAGGATACTTCCTCACTACTGCAGTTTGCTAGTCCAAGGCTCTGTTTGCGTTGGCTAGCAATGGCGATGCATTCCGTCACCAGGTGATCCGGAGTTTCCTCCTCTTCCCCGCGGAATCTGCACTCGTCATCCTCTGTTAGACCTAATCTCATTAGATGCTTCTTGAGGCGACAGTGTCCTGTAAGAAATCCAGTGAGTAGGTGTAGCTTGTTCTTGCTGAGATCCAAATACCTTTTGGATCTTGCAGTATCAAAGTTTTTTAGAAACTTTTTGGAATGATCCAATCCAGGGGTATCCCGCAAGAGTGTTTCTCTTACGGTTTTTTCCTTCTCCAGAAACTCCTTCTTGTAGGTGCTTTTATCTGTGCCACAGAAGGGTTCTGGGCCAGTAAATGGAGTTTGTGCTCCTTTCCAGGCAAGTGTGCTGGCCTCCTCGTTGCCTTTGATTCCCGAGTGGCCGGGAACCCAGACTAAGTAGACCCTGTTGTTCTTGCCTAGCTCATTGACCTTCCTTCGGCACTCCCATACCATTTTAGAGTCAATGGTATGAGAGTTCAGTGCTTTAATTGCAGCTTGACTATCAGAATGTATTGCAATATCACATTTCTGATAGTTTCTTTCAAGGTTCACCTCCCGCATCTCTCAATTGCAAGCAATTCTGCCTGAAAGACGCTTGAGCAGCGGCCTAGCGCAAGTGAGCATTTGGTGCGATTCCCAAGCACTCCAGCGCCTGTCCCCGTCGTGGTCTTAGAACCATCAGTGTACCATTTAATGGTATTCTTTTTGAGAGCTGGGGTTGTGAGCTCCCTGTCCCAATCTTCTCTTCTACTTAGCACCGTGGTGAAAGTTCTCTCGATGCTAATTTTCTTTGTCATTACATCACTGGGAAGGTTTGCTGATGGGATGTGTTTGGACAGAGAGGATCAAGCTCTCTGATTCCGAATTCCCACAATGTCTGAATCTTCTCTAGATAGCCTTAGAATGGCCTCATGGGCCAATCTATCTATCACTAGATGGAGAGGTGTGAGATCTGTGATGATCTCTAGTGCCCAGGTCGGGCAAGTTCTTATGGCTCCAGTGATACAGACACAGGCTAGTCTTTGTATTCTATCGAGGGTTTTCCTCGTATTGCTCTGACTTGCCTTGCCATGCCAGGCTATTGACCCATATGATATTATCGGTCTTACAATCATGACGTACATCCATTGCAGTATTTTTGGGTTACATCCCCAAGTCTTATCAGTCAGATTTCTCCATGCCATTAAGGCCTTTATTACTTTGCTAGCAGTAGCCTCAATATGCTTGTTCCACAGAAGCTTGCTATCTAGTGTTAATCCCAGATATTTGACTTCAGCCTTCCAGCTTATTATGTCTCCACTCAAAGTGAGAGGTTTCATAGCTGGAAGTTTCCTTTTCCTAGTAAATGGAATAATTGTGGTCTTGGATGGGTTTATGCTAAGCCCCACTGACAAGCACCATTGCTCAATAGTTCTGAGGCCCTCCTGCAATAATTCGCATAGGGTGTTCGCGAATTTTCCTCGGACTATTAGGACTACGTCGTCGGAAGCCTATACATGTGAAGCCAAGCTCCGTGAGTTTGTGGAGTAACTCGTCTACTACTAAGCTCCATAGGAGGGGAGATATAACTCCTCTTTGAGGTTTTCCACGAGTAGCTTTAACAGAGGTGGTATGATCACCTACTTGGGCCTCAGCTATTCTCGTCTTCAACATCTCATACATCCATTTGATAATGGTCTTGTTCACTCCTCGCCGTGTGAGTGCCTCCCTGATTGACACATGTGTGGTGTTGTCAAAAGCCCCAGATATGTCCAGGAAGGCACACATAGCGATTTCTTTATTGTCCAGAGAACTCTGAATGACCTCAGTTAGCTGGGAAGTGTGTTTTGAGAAGTAGAGCAGATCACTCCTCTTCTCCCTCAGTGTATGAGCCGTCTGGCTTCTTGAGCGACATTAAGGGGCTGATTGCCCCATTTGCCATGACTTTTTGCAATCTGGCTGCAGTAGGAGTCGAAGTGATCTTTTCACAAAAAGCTTGAAAGTGAAGCCTCTTGGCCTTCCTGATCTTCTTATTGTATTGTGTGAGCTTCTCGGTGTAGCCCTGCCAATTACCGTCTCTTTTGGCCCTGTTGAAGAGCCGACGGACCTCTAATCTGAGGTTTGACGGGTTTTTGTTCCGCCAAGGTGCTTCTTTGCTCGGTCGAGCTTTTGAGAGTGGGCAACTTGATTGGAATGCCTCCGTTGTCGCCACACTGACCAGTTCGACCTCTTGATCCAGATCGCAGTGTGGGTGTTTGACCCCATTACTTTCGATCTGTTCCAAGTTTTGCTTCAGAAGGGTCTTATATTTAGACCAATCTATATTTCTAGGGTTACGAGTTGGAGACAGTGAGGTTACTTCCCCCGCAATCCTAAAACTCTATAATCCTATGATTGGAGAGAGAAGGTTCCTCCATCACTCTCCAATCAAATACGTTATTCCTGGCAGTAAGGCTGGCAATTGTTACGTCCAGGACCTCTTCTCTTGCTCTCGTGACAAAAGTGGGGGTTGTTCCCACATTAAGGGTTTCTAGATTATTAGCTAAGAGATATTCAAGTAAGCACTCACCTCTAGGGTTGTTGTTCGTGCTTCCCCAAATAACATTGTGCGCATTGGCATCACAGCCTATGATGACTGGCAGTTGTCTGCTATGTTGATTGTTTAAGAGCACCTGATTTTCTGTAGGGGTAAGGGAAAATTGGTCATTGACGCTTTTTTCGTTCAATTCCTTATGCTATCAGGTGCCTTATTCTCGAAGTCGCACGAGTAGAATTCCTATGACAAAGTGGGCGGAGTTCTCTTGTCTCTTACGGAACGCGCATACTGTATTCTCGAATCTAGGCAGAATTCACTTCTCATGAAAATCGAGAGAACCCAGCTCTCTTGGTAATTCCCATGAGAAACAGATATTCCTATGAGAAACGGTTCGCGAAAATTGACTTGACAGTTTAGATTAAGAGCGGTAATTTGTCAGTTGTTTACAAAATAATAATGTCAATAAATAAATGTTGCATTTACATCTACAAATAAAACACCATTTTATTAAAAATAATATTTTTATTATTATTCTACATTAAATTATTTCAATCTCATGCCATATAATAACTTAATCAAAAAGTAAAACACCATTTTATTGAAAACAATATTTTTATTAATATCTACATCTACCTACATATTTCTCACACAAAGTTGAGCTGCTTGATATATCAAAATTTGGTCTCCGTTTTATGATATCCATGTGAATGGCCTAGAAAAAGTACAAAGTAAGTAGACAGTTCCTTAGATTTATTGGTTATAAGCTCAGCATACCAATGGATAATTAAAACTATGAAGGAAGAAAATAGTAAATTATAAAATTTGCTTAAATTACAACATCGAAGAAAGATTTTGAATTGGATGATCGATTCATCTGAGTTACTGCAGAATATTGAATATCATAGAATAAACTACGGCCAAAATATTCCATCTAATAGATTATGTAGGCTTGGTGTCAAATTACGAAGGTAGGTATAGATCAAACGTTTAATTTTCAATTATCACTGATGTAATTATTTACCTGTTCCACTTCTTTAAATAGTTATTCTGTTAATAAACTTTATTCTCTTTATAACCCTCAAAAAAATGGAAGCCAGTCGAACGTAAATCTGACTTTTGATTCTACTTTGAATGGGAAGTGAGGAACTATGCAAGACATATTCTGCGTTATGATTCGAATGACTTCGATGCTCTGAAAATTATGACTCTGAAATCAAAATTTTTTGAAACGAAATTAAAATCCATTCATTGTTTAAGCGAGTCCACATTTGGGAGAAAATTCATATGATAACTGTTCTGCGTGTATTTTTTGTTTATACACAAATTTTTATTTCTTGTACATCAAAATTTAAAATGTTTAATTGAGATACATTTCCTATTAGGTTTAATAGAAATATTGCTTTATGATTAAAGCAATTACACTGATGTGTATTGTTTATTTTATCGACTTTTGTTGATATAGCCTTCCAAGATACAATTTTATTTAATTTCTTGCAATTGTGTTTTTTTTAACTTTATTTTAACAAGAATACAAGTGGTACTGCTACGACAGAGCGAACTTAAAGACTAAATTATACATGCAACTGCTTGCAAGGGTTCAATTTTTTCAAATAGAGTGTTGTCAATAGCAATTGATGGAAGCTTTAATCTTAAATTGATTGTATCTATGTTTTGAGAATCGTAATTGTTGTTACGAATTTTAACACTAGAATTCGAAGGCAAATTTAAGGATGTTTTATTTATTACTTCAATATTGTGTTGATTTGGGCATAAAAGGTCAATACTTTCTTGAGAATGAGGAATAATTATGATAGAGTTATCGTCTAATTGGGCGACTGATGTTTCTGTATATTTGATTGGTATCATTGGGTAATGATTAGTTAAATTTATTATTTGAGGAACACAGGGCTCGTTTTTGTTAAGTAAGTTTAGTTGGGCATAATGATATTTGTTCAATTTTGTAGCAACTTTCTTTTAGATTAAAATAATCGTCTGTTGATGTCAATAAATAGGGGTTGTCTATGATAGATATTTGGTTATTTATTGGAATGGGGTATATGCGATAAAGGATATAAGGTTTATTGGATATTAGATGTATTGCAACGTAAAATATGACCAGGTTATTTTTTATCGTAACATCGGCGTGTGCAACTTCATAATACTTAATTATATTATCAAACGGAATACGTGTCTTGGGATCGAGTTTCGAAATAATAGTTTTAAGTTCTTGATACTTGAATATGCTGTGATGCATTACTTTTGTTCCTGGGAAATTAATTGCAGTTTGTACGTTTGATTGTATTTCGTGAATGACGCGGAGATTATGTTCCAAGTTATCAAGTAAAATGATAAAGTAAGAGGTCGTTGATACTGACTGTGTCATTTTTGTAAGGTCGTTGACGCGGGTATTTATTTCTTGTTGATTATTTTTTATATTACTTAATTGAGTATCTATATCTTTTGTTAAATGTTTAATGACTGTTTGAGTTGAATAAAGGTCTTTATTAAGAGTGTTTCGATTTTCTTCGAGTATTTTGATATATTGATCGTAACGTTCGCCATCATCAGCATCTAAAGTCCCGAATAAGTATTTTTCAGCTTTTTCGAAAAAGTTAGAGTCCTCTTTTGGCTCTTTTGCGTGAATCAGTATAATGACTAATAAATCCTTTGATATATTTTGCTTGTTCAATAAGGTTATTTTTCCGTGTAATTAATAGATGGTTTAAGAGGTGTTGTTAAATTTTGTAGGGTTATATTAATTCGGGAGAGTGTTGATTTGGTTGATTTTATACAATTTCTTATGTTAGTTAGATTAACATGATAAAATACATGGTGGTAGTTAGTTATTAAATAGCTAGTTCCTTGATATACTGGTAATATGGGGTTCGTTATTTCTTCTATTTCATACTGGGCGTTGACTAGTAGCGGGATTAGAAGTATAATAGTCTTCATTTCCATGCCTGCAAATTATGAATGTCTTTTAACATCTTTAGGATGCCTTTGATTATTAAATGATGTTATTTTATATTTTGGTTGAAATTTTTGTGGTAATTTTCTAGGGGTATTTATAGGTTGATTTGTACCTTCTGGTATTTTTGGGTCGTTTTCGCGTTTTTCATTTCGTTTGGCTAAGACATTACCCTTTTTCGCGTTTAATTTTGAATGAATTTTTTCATTAAGTTCTTTAAAAGTTTGAGCGAGTTCGTATACGTAATCGGTTTGTAATTGATTTATATCTTTCTCTAAATTTAATTGATAATTAAGGTTTCCTTTTAGAATTTGGAAAGGGGTATAATCATGTGAAGAGTGTATGCTATTGTTATAATTTGAAATTGCTATATCCATTAATTCTTGAATTGTTTTAGTATGATGATCATTTCTAAGGGCGATAAGGCTTTCTTTAAGAGTAGAGTGGAATCTTTCAATGGGTGAATTTGAATTTGGGTTATACGGTGTCGTGAAATGTAGCTGAATATGATATACTTTACGCAAATCTTGTACTAAATTACTTTTAAATGTTTGTGCATTGTCCGTAGTGATTTTGCATGGTGTGCTGTGATGTGAAAATAATTTAGTTAAACTTTGGCATATTTCTATAGATGTTTCATTGACGGGGTATGCTGCAGCAAATTTGGAGAAATTGTCTATTATCGTTAAATATTTTTGTCCTGATATTGAATATATATATAATGTAAATATGTTCTAGTGGCATAGATCATGTTGGTGTAGGTTTAAATATAACTTTATACGGGTGTCTGTCGTATTTCGTTCTTTGACATACTTCGCATGTATTTACAAAGTTAATGACATCGCTTTCTAGGCTTGGCCAATAATATTTTTGTTTGATATTTTTTATGTTTTCTGTCATTCCTCGATGTGATGTTTTGGTAGTGTGGTATCGTTCTATAATTTCCTTTTGTTCGTTAGAGTTAGTTACATCTTGTAGTAGTGTGTTAGAAATGAGACGATTGTATGCATTATTTTTAAATGTCTCTTGGAAGGTTCTTATAATTATTGGTTCTATTCCTTCATTTGGGAAATCTAAACTGTAAGTATCTGGGGGTAGATGGTCTCGTAAAAGTTTTTGGATTTCTTCCATTGTTGAATTCCTATTTGTATATACGTCACTCTCTTTTTTGTTTCGAATAGTCTCTCTGTTCTCGCATGAGGTTGGTTTTTATCTGTCCATTTAAATATAAATTGATTTTAGAAAGCGTTTACAGCTTTAGTTACATAAGGCGCTCCTAAAATGGGGTTTTCGTGTGATGAGTGTATTGTGTCTGTTTCAGAGTTGATTTTGTGTTCTTGTCATTCTAATTTGTTTGTTATTGTTGGAAGTGATTCTTCTTTTTCTGGTTGAATTGGAGGCTTAATTTGAATGTCAGAAATGATGTTAATTTTAGGTGTTTCTGACAAATAACATACGAGGATTTTACTTTTACTTTTTCCCAATTTAATTGATCATGACCACAACCTAATCTGGGGATAGCAATTTTTCTACATTATTTTCTATTGCATGCTTTTTCATTGTAGTTAAAGCTTTCCATAACGTCAGATAGGTTGGTTTATTTTCAGTTTCTTGTTTCGTGATTAAATAATAGATAAATCGATTATTTTCATTATCAAACAAAGTGGCTATTCCACCTGGTTTCGCATTTTGATTGATTAGATATTGTAAATTTTTAAATTTATGCTTAAAGATTACTGCAATGCCTTTTTTCATTTTTCAATTGGCTGCCACACAATGAGCTAAAGAGTAATCATTTGGTTGTACAAACAGGTTACTATTAATTTCTTTAATTGTTTCGGAATCTACAACAGGTTTCCAATTTTGTTCAAATTTTTGAAATTCAGTATTTGTTTTTACGAGAGGTCCAAAAGTAGAGAGAGTTGCCTGAGTTTCGAAGAAGAGTTTAATTCTATCGTGCCAAAAATATTGGTCGTTGTCATTGTTTTTGGCTTTTTCGCAAGCTGCTGACATGTGCGATGGAAGATCATCTTTCTCAACGTCGTGAATGTCGATAGGTGGTCGAGACAGGGCGTCGGCGTTGGAGTTTTGTTTACCTTTTTTATATTGGATAGTGTATTCGTATTCTTGTAGTTTTAATCTCCACCTGACTAATTTTGAATTCAGTTCTTTAATCGAGAAGAGCCATTGTAATGGTTTATGATCAGTTACGATAGCGAATTTTCTGCCAAACAAGTACGGTCGAAAATATTTGGTAGCCCACACGATAGTGAGGAGTTCCTTTTCTATCGTGGAGTAATTACACTCTGCAGGATTTAGAGTTCTGCTTGCATATGCTATTGGTAAATCGGTTCCGATTGTTCCTTGTGATAGAATGGTACCGATCGTATAGTCTGATGCGTCTGTTGTTAGTATAAAAGGTTTGCTGAAATCGGGGTATTGGAGTATCGGGTCATTTGTTAAAATATTTTTACAAAGGTTGAAGGCGGTGATAAAGGGTTTGTCATGGGTTATCTTAACATTTTTTTTTAAGCAATGCGTTAGTGGTTTTGTGATTTTAGCAAAATTTTTGATAAATTTTCTATAGTATCCAACAAGACCAAGGAAAGATTTAATTTCTTTTACAGTATTAGGAATTTTGAAATTTTTGATTGTTTCTTTTTTTCGCGGGTTTGGTTTAACTCCGTCGGGGGTAACTACGTGTCCTAAGAATTCTGTGGAAGGCGCGTCCAAAAGGGATACGTGTGTACTCATAATGCCCATGTTCGACATTAAACGCTGTTTTTGGGATGCTTTCAGGGTCTATTTCAATCTGATGGAATCCGCTGGCAAGGTCGAGTGTTGTGAAATACTGACATCGTCCAAGCTTGTCGAGTATATCTGCGACGTTCGGTATTGGGTACTTGTCATCGATCGTTTTCTCGTTCAATTTCCTGTAATCTATAACGAGTCTCCATTTTCTTTGTCCTGATGCGTCAGCTTTCTTCGGAACGATCCATACTGGTGAACTCCATGGGGAACTTGATGATTGAATGATTCCTTCTTGTAACATTTCTTCTATTTGTCTGCTCACTTCGTTTTTGTGTACATATGGGTATCTATAATTTTTTGCGTGAACGGGAATTTCATCGGTAGTTCTTATGACATGTTTGACTTGGTTTGTAAATGTTAAGGAGTCTCCGGGTTCATGTAGAATTTTACCGAATTTTTTAATAAGTTTAAAAAGTTGGTCTTTTTCTTCTAAGTTTAAATGTTTGTATCTTATTAATTGTTTTATATCAATTGTCCTAAGGGTTTCCTCTCCTAATGTTGAGTTGATTGGTTTGGAATTGACTGTTTCTAAATTAAATATTTCACAATTGTTAAGTTCAATTCGTTCTAAAGGTAAGTTATTGTCTACACTACTTTCGATGGCTACTGATTTTTTCGAATGGTTATAAATATCGATAATATAGGAGTTATTTTTAATTGTTACAAGTGTTGGTTGTATTTCAATCTCGTTGTCACAATAATATGGCATCATCCAGGTCGTATTGTCGGGTAAATTAGTTCTCAAAATCGTTTTTCGTATAGTTTTTGGGGGAATTTCTATTGTATAGTTATCAAAATTGTGTCTATATTGGAAAGGTATTTCCATGTATTGATTTTTTAGCTTTGCATTTCTTAAGTCAATACTTAAATTTAATTTACAAAGGTCTTTAATTCCTAAAATGCCGCCAAAATATTCGTGAAAAGGATGTAAAATTAATTCGATTGGTTCAGTAATACCGAAGCATGTAAATAGAGGAATAGTTGCTTTACTGGTGGCTTTTTTGGATCCAGCGCATGTTTGAAGAGTGCTCACATAGGGTTGAATTAGTTCCGGGAAATATGTTTCAGCTAAAGAGGGTCTGAGAAGAGATACATGAGAGCCTGTATCTATAAGTAACCGAATATTATAATTGGGGATTTTGATGTACGGTGGTTAATTGATCTGGAAACTATTTAAATTTAGACAGGGTTGGTTTCGTTCGAGGCTTGGAAATGAAAATTTTCTAGTTGTTCAGCTAGATCATCTTCATTTTTCGAAGTTTCGCATTCTTCGTGGTTCGAGTAATAATTATTTTCATCAAACTCAGATAAGTCACTTTGAAGTTCATTAGTTTCTGGATTAGTTTCGACATTTTTTCCGGTGGGTCGAAAGTATGATTGTTGTAGTCCCATTTGTGCAAAAGACCTTTTGGGTTGTTAATTTCAGAACATATTTTTGCCGTAATTTTAGTGACTAAGGCTTTGAGTTTTAGTATGTAATCTTGAGTAGATTCATTTTTTTGTGTTCAAAATATTAGTTGTTGATGGAGGTTTGCTCTAGTAATTGGATCACTGAATTTCTGAGTTAAAGCCGTTCTTATCTCTTTCCATGTTCTTAGATCTGGACGGGTTAAGAAGAAATCTTCGGCTGTCCCTACTATTTAGTCTTGTTGTGATTGATCATTATTAAAATATCTAGCGTAAAAAGTATCGATTTGATTAAGGAATGATTCTAGACGCGATGGTGTACCATCAAAATTTTTTAATAATGTCACAGTTGATCTCAAAGCGTCGGCCATTTTAATAGTATCAGTGGTAACAATAATATTTTCACTAACTAATGGTTCTAAACTATTTTCTAAATTATCTAAAGATACTGAATGTTTATGGGACGTGTTATTTATTAAAGAAATATTGGAATATAGTTCGATAACTTCGTCGGAACTGGTTATTCCCTAAACTATTACTTCTGGAAGGATAAGTGATATCGGGTAATCTACTTCTAAATTTCTTCCAGTAAACACTTACAATATGTCCCTAGTTTCGTTCCTGTATCAAATGATGACTTCTTCGCAGAGCTGCACTTTCGAAGGAAACTATACCATTCGTAGTGGACGCTGACTTAGGCTAATTCGTCCTACTGGCTTTTGAAATGGCGTACCAATGATCGATGTAGGCCAGGAGTCCAAGTGTTCTGCGTAGAAGTGTTTTTGAAGTTCGGAATCATTTTCTTAACTGTTGATACAGAAGGGTGCCAAGGGATAATCACTCCGGAAAGGATCCTACTGACTGCGCCAATTTTTTGTTAATTTCTTGCAACTTGTGTTTTTTTTAAACTTTATTTTAACAAGAATACAAGTGGTACTGCTACGACAGAGCGAACTTAAAGACTAAATTATACATGCAACTGCTTAGTGTGTTTATAGTGTAAAAATGCTGATTAATCTAAACATAATCTTGCGGGTTTCTTCTATTAAGGTAAATAATCTAAAGTGGCTATATAATTGTTTATAATAAAAATGCTGATTAATCTAAACATAATCTTGTGGGTACTACAATCTTCTTATTTAGAGGTAAATCATGAAGTGGCCATATAATTATACAATGAATCTTATTTAGTCTAGCACCACACAAACATATGATTCTCACAATCAGCATATTGTTTTGCTTAAAGATAAACGGTACCATTTATATCTCTCCTAACATCTCAGAGACAATACGGCGAATTCCCATGGCCTTAACTGTAGTCAACCTCGGTTCAGCTTTTAGGCACTATATTCTCAGAAATGATGGTGACGTTTCAGTATCTTTCAGGACTTGAGACTATTTTGCTGCATTTTCATTGTTATAATATATCAAAAAATAATAAAATATCTAGCATTATCGTCCTTCAGATTTCTTGGGACTCAGTGCATGCAATTATAAAACTAGAAAGATCTATAACAATACTTCTAAAAATAACTTCATCTAGCTCATTAAAGGAATTATGACTAAGTACATTATAATTGAGCCAAGTATCATGAACATTGAATTGAAGTCTACCGTGAATATTCCTGCAGCTTTGAAATGAAGATCAGTAATCCGCAAGTGTTGGATTAATGATAAAATTTCCACTTTAATGTGATGATTTGAAGCATCGATATGTTGCAAAGCTTCAAAAAGAACATCAATAGAGTTTCCAAGGTGATTCTTCATTTTATAACAAGGCCGCACCATAAAGTATCCTTGGGCCTGTAAGAAATTCATATGTATTAAATTATTAATATATAGATCAAAATCAAATAGTCTAGAGAATCCCGACAATAACAAAACAAATGTATTTATTCGACTTGAATTTTCAAATAATAATTTCTTCCCGTATAACATACAAAAGAATAAAATACATTATCAATATTTCAGTTCAATTAGCGGTAAATGGATTCAATAATAAAGTTGGCATTATCTAATTATATTAAACGAGCAATGCTTGTATATATATATATATATATATATATATATATATATATATAAATATGTTATGTATCCAAAGACAATGAGTCCATTATTAGCAATATTGTATATTGTTTATCTGAGATGCAACTCTTATCATGATGTCTATGAATGTAACCCTTCTGTAACCTGATACCATTATTAACCATATGAAGGAAACTATTGTTTGCAACATTGTAGTTGTTTACCGTATTATATTTCATAGCAGCAACATCCAATGTTCCCAGAGATCATGAATAACTTTGAGAAGACATTTACAAGGACTTTGCTGTTCCCCTCTTCTTTTATGAAAACTATAAATAATAAGTTCATATGATAATATTAAGCTTTTGATTTGATCTGTTAACATCCTTTTGATCTTAAGTTTGTTAGTTGCAGTCGCTCTAACTACTTAATCAATAAGTTTCATTAAGCATCTGTCGGTTCAAATTTTACAACAGTAACTTTAAATGTTAGGGAAGTAGTTGTGTAGAAATTAATAGGAAATAAAGTGTAAACTATTTTTTAAAAAGTGATTCTCATCGACCAACCCCTAACAAAATTGGCGCAGTCAGTAGGATAGCAAATCCAGATGAAAACAAGAAGAATATTACGAAGGAAAAGAAGAAGAATATTACGAAGAAAAAAAAAGAAGAAGTATTGCTCTCAAGATCTTCTGGAGAAGACAACGGAGAACTTAGCGCGAAATAAGAAGATCCGGTGGTTTCCAAGCCTTTGTGTCAAATCCGAGCTCCAACGCAAATGGGGAGAAGACCCCACTTGTGAGTACATTTACATTTTGTTGTCTTTAAACGAAGTAACGTATATTCATTGTATATGGTTATATATTATTATTGAAAGAAGATATTGAAGTTATATATTGGAAGGAATATATTAATTGATAGGAAATACTGTCGATTTTCTCATGAATATATGAATTATTTATGAAATAAAAAGAATATAAAGATATAATAAAGTTAATAAGTTTCTAATAATACTGTTGAAGTTACTGAGATTATTAAAAGAAATACATATTGTCATAGTAAAACATAACGAATTATAATATTGAACAGAAAGGAACCACAGATCTGACCAACCAATAATTGAACCAGAATATAGACTAAGTGAAATATCTCAAGTTATACCTGAATATGATGGTGATTCTATATTATTAAACGCATTTATAAATTCTTGCGACGCAGCATTTGAAATAGCGACGGAGAGTCAGAAATTTCTATTGACTATAGTAATAAAAAATAAACTGAAAGGAAGAGCATCTCAATTAATTAATTCGAGAGACTTGAATGATTGGATCAATATAAAGAATCTTTTAAAAACACATTTTGGAGATTCTAGAGACGTTACAAGTTTAATTTACGATTTACAACAATTTAAACAAGGAAATAATAAGAATCCACAGAATTATGTTCATAGAATTAACGCGCATCATTCTAAATTATATGCGACACAAGACCAAAAAGTAGCTCAACAAGCCCTTGTAGACAAGGTGGCGCTACAAACATTATTAGTAGGACTAGAATCTAACCTTGGTAAAATCGTACGTGCAACTCAACCTCGAACTATTGCTGAAGCTGCACAGATAATAAAAACAGAATATCAGCTGAATTATTTAGAACGAAAGAAACCTTATACAAGCGAGAATGATCCACATAAAAAAAAACAGGAATATAAAATGATGTAACTATTGTAAGAGAGAAGGTCATTTCACATCTGAATGTTACCGTAAACAACAAATAAATAATAACAATTATAATAATATAAATAGGTCGTCGAATAATTCTCAATTTCCACAAAGATATCCCAATACTACTAATACTCAACGTAATTATCAAAATACTGGTTATCGGGAATCGAATTATCATAAACCAAATGGGAATTTTAACAGAAACAATTATTTTCAAACCAGAAATAATTCGCAAACACACCATTTAAACGAGAATTGTACAGATTTGCAGGCTGGAACTTCTGTACAGTCCAGTCAAACAAACCAGAAAAGTATACAGAAACAGAATACGAAAACGAATATGTAAGTGTAACAAACGGAAGTAATCTTTTTTATGTTTTATGTTGGAACGGAAAAACAAAATTTTTAGTTGATACAGGTGCTGGAATAACTATTTTAAAGCCAAGTAATGTTAATAGATATTGTTAATAAAATTCAAGAAGTGAAAACTATTAATTTAAGAGGCGTTACACCAGGAAATATCCCACTGAATAAGGTTACTGAATATCCATTTTTCTTTGACCACACTGAAGACACGTTACTAGTATACTCATACGAATTAGATGTTGAATTTGATGGAATTTTAGGAATGTATTTTCTTCAGAAATATAATTGTATTATTGACATTAATAATCGTCAATTATTAACTAAATATAGGAATATTAATTTATATAAACATAATGATATTTTAAATCAAGTAAAAATTGATGAAAGAACAGAACAAATTTGTAAATTTAAATGTAACATACCAAATAAGGAATTGATATTGAATGCTCAATCAAATGAAAACGTTTGTTTACCAAACTCAATCGTCAAAACTAATGAAAAAGGTGAATTTTATGTGTCTGTTCTTAATAAAAATGAAAATTGCAAAAATATAATATTTGATCAGCTTGAATTAGAACCGTCTGAAGAAATTGAAGAGGAAATTTCAGTATTGGATATGACTAAACAAAATTTGAATAGTAGACAGAAAGAAATTATAAAGTCTTTAAGACTAGACCATCTCAACGAAGAAGAAAGAGATTTAATTAAAATTGTATGAAATCTTTTAACATGCTTAAAGAAAAATTAATTAATTATCCAATATTACAATACCCAGATTTCAATAAAGAATTAATTATAACTACGGATGCGAGCAATTTTGCAATCGGTGCAATATTATCACAAGGCATTGTAGGAAAAGATCTTCCAATTGCATATGCTTCTAGAACGTTAAATAATCACGAAGTAAAATATTCAACTATACAAAAAGAACTGTTAGCTATTGTATGGGCAACAAAAACGTTTAGACCTTATATTTATGGAACAAAGTTTAAGCTAGTAACGGATCATAGACCAATATCATGGTTATTTAGTATTACAGATCCTGGATCAATTTTAGCACGATGGAAATTAAAATTGGAAGAATATAATTATGAGATCATATATAAGCCCGGTAAATTAAATGCAAATGCAGATGCCTTATCAAGAATAAATATAAATTATATATCAGAATTAAAAATAATATATTATGGAAATAATGATAATATACAAGAACCTGAAGAAAATGCAATTGAAAATGAGTAATAACCAATTGAACAAAATACAGATGAGCAAAGCAATGAAACTGAAATAGCGTATGAAACAATTTTACATGAATGGGATAATTTTCAACAATTGCCTAAATTAAAATCTCTAATAGATTATTCGAAATGCAAATTTTCTAATAATAATTTTGTAGACAAGTCACAGAAAAATGTATTATTATTCTTCAATTTAGATAATTTAACTGAAGATCAATATAAAATAATTGATGATATTTTAAATGATGAGGAAAGCTATGAAGAACATGAAGTAAATATAGTGAGTTCAAGAACTGTTAAGAATAGGAAATATTTTATTGTAATAATACCTGAACATAATGCAGATCAAGCAGTATTTGAAATTTTATACTATAACAAAGACAAATTATCTCAAAATAATAGATATTTCTTAGAGGAAATAAAAGATTTACCAGTATTAGAAATGCTATCATATATTTTCTAAGATGATGAAATCGAATTCATAACATGTGATCATAAGATTTTAACTCCAAATGAAGATGAGCGACAAATCATAATAGAACAGAATCATGCAGGGATTAATAATTTACATCGCGGAATTCATGAAACAATACATAGACTTGGACAGAGATACCAATGGCCAAATTTAAATAAAGATGTTAGACATTTAACAGGAGATGCGAAATATTCAACAAAGTCAAAGTTTGTAGGAAAAATCTAAATAATCCATTAATAGTAACAGAAACACCAAAAACAACTTTTGAAAGGATAAACCTTGATATTTTAGAGGTAACAACAAAAAATTACGTGTTTGTCATAAGAGAAGAATTGAGTAAATTTACTCAAGCTTATCCAACTGAAAATAAAAGTGCCAAGAACATAGTCAATACCCTATTACTTTATATTATGCACTATGGTACTCCTTCAAGAATACATTGTGACTTAGGTCCCGAATTTAATAATAACCTAATGAAAGATTTATGATTATTATACAATATTAAATTAACATTTTCTTCCGTGAACCATCCACAAAGTAATGGATCAACTGAGAGATTTATGAGTACACTTATGGAAATGATTAGAGCAACTGTCACAGAAAGACCTAATGATCACCCATTAACATGTTTACCTTACGCAGTTATATGTTACAATAATTCAATAAATAATACCCATGGTTTTACCCCATATCAATTAATATTTGGACATACAAATTCTAGACCTCCTGAAAATCTATATAATCAACAACAATCAATTAGTAAGTATGTACGAGATTGAAATAACCGAATCTCTTATTATTATAAAGTTGCAAGGGAAAGGACTATACTAAAGAAAGTAAAATCTAAACAAAGATTTGATGAAAAACATAAACCAAATGGTAAAACATTTGACATAGATGACTACATATTTATTAAAGAAACACAAATCGGAAATAAGTTGAAAAATAAATCAAATAGTCCATATAAAATAATCGAAATATTAAGAAACAATGCACTGAAAGTTAGGGACATTGAAACAAACAGAGAATTTCAGAATAACTCTGATCAGGTAAGCTCAAAAATACAATAAATATTTTGTTTTTCTTAGATGTGTATGAAACAGTATTGAAATATAGACTCGCTACGTGAGCGCATAACCAGAATTGTGATTTTGTTTTTTTCTATAGAAATTTTAACAACATTCATTTTTCCTTTTACAGATATATCATTGTACTTTTGTACTTGAGTACTGCGGTGAAGAGAATACAAAAGGTAGAAGCATTAAATAAAGATAATGATAAAGTGGAGAATTTGAAATTTATAGAATTAAACAATACTATAGGAATTCAATATTATTAAGAGAAAGAAATGAGATTATCAAACGAAAATTGGAGGTTATTAGTCATTAAAGATATATCAATATTGAAAGATAGTTATAAAAATGATGTCACAATTCTACAATATATAAAACCATATACTAGTAAAGATCATCCAAGAATAAAAGCATTTCACGTAGATATTAAACCACATATCACGATGTTGGATCAAAAGATATTATCATATGAAAGTAGTATTCGTAAGAAGAGAGGCGCATTTAATTTTATTGGTTCAATTTGGAAAGCAATTACTGGAAATTTAGATAGTTCTGATGGTGAATACTATGATTATATAATCAATGAGGTAGAAAACAACGAAAGACAACTGGAAAATTTAATGAAGAATCAGATATCAGTGACTAGATCAGTTATTAAGAATTTTAATTATACAATTCGAAAACTACAAATTGATGAACTTAGTGACATTATAAACGCTATCACTTTCCCTAAATTAAAATTTATCCATCCCTCAGTAATACAACCTGAAGATTTTGTGTTTCAATTAAGATTAATATCTACAAGTTTAACGACAAACAATCTACCTTTATTACCAAGTTTGACAAATATTCCAAGATATTTTGAATTAACTGAACTCCAAGCATATCAATCAAATAATAAAATTGTTTTTGTATTATTTATACCATTAATAGAGCCAGAAGAATTCAAACTCTTACATATTTACTCTATTCCAATATATGATCCAAAAACTAAATTATCTCATCTAATACTGAATACAATGAAATATGTCGTTATCAACCAAGACAATAATTTGTATATTGTAATGAATGAGTTGGAAAATGACCTCAACAAAGAAACCATAATATGTTTCAATCAAATACCATATCTCATGGATGAGAATACTCCATGTGAAATAGAAGTTATGAGAAGAAAGAAAACCCCAGAAAATTGCCAAATTGTACAAATGACTATAGAAGATTATAAAGTCCAGTCAGTATCCGCAAACGAATGGTTAATTGCAACAACTGAAGAAGTTCCAATTACAGTGCAGTGCAAAGATAAAACAGTGAAAACATTCTCAGCCAGAACAAACTCAGTGCTTAAACTTAAAGCAAACTGTGTGAGTTATATTGGTGCAGTACGCGTCCAATCAAAGAGAGACTACAATTCAGAACACATCAATATTATCTAAATGCCAAACATCGATTTTAAGTGTTGTAATGATTTTGAAAAATCTGAGAAACTACAAAAACTGAAACCTCTAAAAATTAATAAATTAAACTTAGATGACTTGAACATTGCTGAGCATAAACTGAATCAATATTCAGAGCAATTTGATTATATTATTAATACACTATATATACAAAGAAAATCTCATTGGTTTGCAATTGTATCTATTGTATTGATACTATCAATAATTTTATTTTTTATAATTTACAAATGTAAGAAACGATGTAATAAGATTTATCCTCAAATTAATTATTCAACAAGAAATCCAGACAACGTTTTACCAGAAGAACCACCCAGAAGAAATATACTCAGATTCGTCCCAAGAAAAAGAACTTCTTATAGGCAAGGAGATGATGTTGAAATTGCTGAAATGTAATTATTGTATACCCATCTATATATATAAAAGAAAGTCGTGTTAGTTACACTATACTCAAGAACGGCTTTACCGATATGACTGAAAATTGGTGAGGAGGTAGCTTAGAGCCAGGAGACGGACATAAGGTACTATTTATTCCGTTCGACAGCGTTCCCGTGTGACTTGGCATAAAACATGACGTATGGATGAAAATTTGATTTTTGTAAGAAATCAATATTAAAACTATTTCTATTAAATAAATAACAATCATAATGTAATAATGGAACCATTGCCTATCTCAAAAAGCTAAGTAATTTTGTCTATGAATGAATGGATGAAAATTTTAGTTTTGAAATAAATATTCAGGTGAATTGAAGTGAAGTGAAGTTTAATTACTAATGCCGCGACCAAGAAGATAGAATCTTTCCCGACAAAGCCATAATGCAAGAAGGATACGAAACACTGCAAATGAAGGGACTGAAGAAGAACAAGAAATTGCACGTGAACAGCGCCGCGTCAGTATGGCTCGACTTTGTGCTTCTCAATCACAAGAGCAAAGTGAGGCAGCCCGTGCAACGGCTCGGTTGACAATGCAAAATCGTCGAGCGAACAACAGAGGTCAACAAATATATAATTTGCGACGCAGAATATATATAAAAGAAAGTCGTGTTAAGGTGAGTTTATACAGTAAATAAAATAAAATAAGAAGTAATTTAAGATAAAATAAGAATGTTAAACATGCTCATTTCCATAGGAGCGTTTATACACGAAATAAGCTAAATTAAGAAATAAGAATAAGAACTAAAGATGGCCAACTTTCATCTTTATTTCTTATTTTATTTTATTTTGTTTGGAACCTGATAATGCGCATGATAAACCACCAGAAAACACTTAACTTACATACAACACAAAAGATTTTGACAAATAAGCTGTGATTTGATTGGTTCATTCTTATTTTATTTTCGTCATCTGTATAAACCAAACTTTTTTGAGGTCATTCTTATTTCAATTTTAATTTGTTTCTTATTTTATTTTATTTACTGTATAAACTCACCTTTAGTTTCACTATTTATAACTCAAGAACGGCTTTACCGATATGGCTGAAAATTGGTGAGGAGGTAGCTTATAGACAGGAGACGGACATAAGATACTATTTATTCCGTTCGACAGCGTTTCCGTGTGACTTGACATAAAACATGACGTATGGATGACAATTTGATTTTTGTAAGAAATCAATATTAAAACTATTTCTATTAAATAAATAACAATCATAATGTAATAATGGAGCCATTGCCTATCTCAAAAAGCTAAGTAATTTTGTCTATGAATGAATGGTTGAAAATTTGAGATTTGAAATAAATATTTAGGTGAATTGAAGTGAAGTGAAGTTTAATTACTAATGCCGCGACCAAGACGATCGAATCTTTCCCGACAAAGCCGTAATGCAAGAAGGATACGGAACACTGCAAATGAAAGGACTGAAGAAGAACAAGAAATTGCACGTGAACAGCGCCGCGTTAGTATGGCTCGACTTCGTCCTTCTCAATCACAAGAGCAAAGTGAGGCAGCCCGTGAAACGGCTCGGTTGACAATGCAAAATCGTCGAGCGAATAACAGAGGTCAATAAATAGATAATTTACGACGCAGAACAAGAGATTTATCAAGTGCTGATTTGAATCGAGCAGCGTTTCGATACGATTGCAGCAATGATTACAGCTTGCATCCTAGCGTTTGCATTGGGCAAATGGACGTTGTTTGCAAGTTTTGTAGTGCATTAATGTTTTCCGGAGAAACGCTGCCTTAGTGGTAAAGTGAAATTGCCATTGTTGACTCCGCCATCTGAGCCATTGTATTCATTGCTTTGTGGCGAAACGCCAGAATCACGCCACTTTCTTGCAAACACTCAAATATATAATGGTTGTTTCCAAATGACGTCATTTGGGACAGATATAATCGAAGAGAGAGGATTTAATCCGACATTTAAGATACAAGGACAGATTCATCATCGAATTGGATCATTACTACCACTCGAAGATGCACAGCATAAATTTTTACAAATATATTTCATGGGCAACATGGAACAACAACTTGATCGACGTGGAGAGATCAATGCAGAAATGAAGCGAGCAATTCTTCAAGACTTGCAGCAACTGCTTCATGAACATCATGCGTTTGTCAGGTTGTTTAAGAGTGCTTTAGAGCGCATGCCAAATGATGACTATAAAGTTGTCATCAAAGCAGATAAACGACCATCTGGAACACATGAACGCACATATAACGCTCCAACAATATATGAAGTTGCCATCCTGATTGTTGGTGAACAATTGGAAACACGCGATATTGTGCTTACACGTCGCGATACTGGGCAACTGCAAAAAATATCTGAAACGCATCGATCATATGACGCATTGCAATACCCGCTGATGTTTTGGCAAGAAGAAGATGGTTATTATTTTAATATCATAATGATAAATCCATTGAATGGTGAAGAAACTACAAAGAAAGTTAGCTCAATGAATTATTACGCATATCGTTTGATGATTCGTCAAAATGCTGACAACTATTTGCTGTGGTTTCGTCGATTGTTTCAGCAGTATTGCGTCGACATGTATGTCGTTGTGTAAACTGTAATGAAGCGATTTGGCGTATATTCGCATTCCCTATTCACGAACGTCATCCTACTGTTGTGCATTTGGCGGAGCATCTGGAGAATGGTCAACGAGTATATTTCACGGCTTCGAATGCTATGCAACGTGCTGAAACACCTCCAGCAACTACATTGACCAGTTTCTTTGCGATCTGCCAAAGCGAACCGTTTGCACGAACTTTGCTTTACTAAGAGATGCCACGTTATTATACTTGGAATGCTTCATCGAAGAATTTTCAAAGACGGAAGCAAGGCGATGCGGTTCCTGGGTATCCGCATGTGCGTTCTACTGATGCTCTTGGTCGTATGTATAAAGTTCATCCAAAGAATGATGAATGTTTCTATTTGCGGTTGTTGCTGGTAAATGTGCGTGGGCCAACGTCATTTGAGATACTACGGACTGTTAATGGTGTAATATTCCCAACACATCGTGCTGAATGTGAAGATCTGAACTTATTAGAAAACGATACCCATTGGGATACGACAATCGCTGAAGCCATTATCTCTGCATCTCCAAGTCAGATACGCACATTATTCGCTATCATAATTTCGACATGCTTTCCATCAAACCCATGCAACATGTGGCACAAATACAAGGATAATATGTCAGAAGATATTTTACATCAAATTGGTGTCACTTCCAGAAATCACGATGTTGAGATTAATGAGGAGATACATAATCGTGCTTTACTCTTGATCGAAGATATGTGTTACCTCATGTGCGGTAGTTTATCAATCAGGTTAGGAATGCTAGCGCCCAATCGCGAAATGAATGACGCATTTAATCGAGAATTGGAACGGGAACGTGAATATGATCACCAGGAATTAGATTTAGTTGTTCAAACGAATGTACCCCTGTTGAATTACCAACAAAAGGAAGTTTATGATACTTTAATGAAGGCCTGGTGGAACAGGTAAGACATTCCTCATGTCAGTAGTTTTAGCCACTGTTCGTGCGAGATCCAACATAGCGGTTGCAGTTGCTTCTTCTGGAATAGCAGCCACATTGTTAGAAGGATGCCGTACGGCTCATTCAGCATTAAAATTACCGTTAAATCTTCAAACTGTTGAAGAACCAACGTGTAATATTACGAAAAATTCAGCAATGGGCAAAGTTTTATCGGCATCGAAAATCATCATCTGGGACGAATGCACAATGGCGCATAAACGTGCATTAGAAGCACTTAACCGAACATTGAAAGATTTACGGAATGACTCGAGATGTTTTGGAGGAGCAATGATTTTACTGTCTGGCGATTTCCGCCAAACACTGCCAGTAATTCCAAGATCTACGGCTGCCGACGAAATAAACGCTTGCCTCAAATCGTCGAATCTATGGCGCTATGTGAAGAAACTGCAGCTGACAACAAACATGAGAGTTGCATTGCTTAATGATACATCTGCTGAAGATTTCTCTGAGCAATTGCTGACTATCGGTAATGGTCAAGTACCTGTCGATGAATCGAGCGGATTGATATCATTTCCAAATAATTTCTGTAATTTTGTCTCATCAACAATGTATTTCCAGACAGTATTTCTAACTACAAAAATATAGAATGGTTGAGTGAGCGAGCAATTTTAGCGGCTAAGAATAAAGATGTAGACGACCTGAACTATATAATTCAAAATAAGATCATTGGAACAATGCATTCATTCAAATCTATCGACTGCGTCACAAAAGAAGATGAAGCCACCAACTATCCAATTGAATTTTTAAACTCCTTGGATGTGCCTGGCTTATCACCGCACAATTTACGCCTAAAGGTTGGCTCCGTAGTAATCATGCTTCGAAACATAAACCAACCAAAACTGTGCAACGATACGCGTTTGGTGGTTAGAAAATTGATGAACAATGTAATTTACGCGACGATACTGAAAGGAAAATTCAAAGGTGAGGAAGTTCTCATTCCGAGAATCCCGATGATCCCAACCGATTTGCCGTTTGAATTTAAAAGACTTCAATTTCCGATCCGTCTTGCATTTGCCATGACCATCAACAAATCACAAGGCCAATCCTTAAAAGTTTGTGGTTTGAATCTAGAACATCCATGTTTTTCCCATGGTCAATTATATGTAGCATGTTCACGGGTCGGAAGACCATCTGCGTTGTTTGTTTTTGCGCCTGATAAGAAAACAAAAAATGTCGTGTATCACAAGGTACTTAAGTGAAGAGCAACCTATGTACTGAAATGCAGAAACAATAATAAATGATTAATGTACTTAATTTTTTTTATAAAAAAATTAACTTATTAAATTCTAAAATCGGCTTATTTATTGCCTTTAAGGCGGAACAGAGTTCGCCGGGTCAGCTAGTATTTTATAATCAATGTTATTCCTTTTATTACATATACTATTTTAATCATTATATACAAATATTATATTATTTCATTTTATTCTCTGTAAAATTTGAATCATTGCGTAGATTACAAATTTTAAATAAGGGGAGAGGATTGTTATGTATCCAAAGACAATGAGTCCATTATTAGCAATATTGTATATTGTTTATCTGAGATGCAACTCTTATCATGATGTCTATACTCTGTAACCTGATACCATTATTAATATTTCATAGCAGCAACATCCAATGTTCCCAGAGATCATGAATAACTTTGAGAAGACATTTACAATGATTTTGCTGTTCCCCTCTTCTTTTATGAAAACTATAAATAATGAGTTCATATGAAAATATTAAGCTTTTGATTTGATCTGTTAACATCCTTTTGATCTTAAATTTGTTAGTTGCAGTCGCTCTAACTACTTAATCAATAAGTTGCATTAAGCATCTGTCGGTTCAAATTTTACAACAGTAACTTTAAATGTTAGTAGTTGTGTAGAAATTAATAGGAAATAAAGTGTAAACTATTTTTTAAAAAGTGATTTTCAACGACCAACCCCTAACATATATATATATATATATATATATATATATATATATATACATCAACATCCAATAAATCCAATAAATGGAACATTATAATAATATAATATATATATATATATATATATATATAAGCAAATTTTTATCTCGGAATCTAGTCTACCGATTTCGATGAAAATTCATATGTGTGGGTTTTAGAGTGTATTGAATCGATTGGTTGTATTCACATTCACATAAAAATCTTTTTCAGCAATTAAAATTCTTATTCTACCGCCCATAAAGATTATAACTGATATGAGCCCTATAATATTACAGAACATGTGTAGCTCATTGGTTTAGCTTACGCCTGATAATCTGGATTTTTTGTAAATTAAAGGTGTAATATGAGTTTCTGATAATTTAATCGGAAATTTTCAGTACGTATCTAATTTAATACATTAATAAGAGCAATTCTTGTATATATACATAAGAAAATCTCGGAACGGCTCCAACGATTTTGATCAAATTTGGTATATAGATAATGTTCTACTTTTGAACATTATCTAAGTGACAAAACGCAAGGGTGTCACCGCAGATTTAGATGAAAATTTGTAAAAAGAGGAGCCGAAAAATTGATTGGCCTTACTTGCATTTTTAACAGAACCTTGCATTGGATACCCATATCATGGGTGTGCATAAGAAATATCTTAGTGTAGGGAAATGTCGTCGACAGGAGATGCTGCTGTGTATAGCCGCCGTAAAACGAAAGTGAAGCCAATTTTTCGTCGGCCGCCATTAGTTTCGGGTTCAGCTTGGTGTTAACAGCTTGTTTTCATTTTCATTTTTTGTGCTATTTTTTATTTTATCTGAACGCAATGGTGAAATGCGAGGCTCTTGGGTACAAGAGTCACTGTCTAAAAAAGAATATGGTGTTACGTCCATTGGCGGCCATTGATGTAGGCTCATTTGGCTCATTTGCTCTCCGAATGCGATGTCTCCTTGGTAATTCCATGCTCTAAGGGAAGTTACGAGTCCGCCATCTTTGGCAGTCTGCCATATTAGATAGAAATACGTCACTAAGCTAACCTGTATTCTATCTATATAGACCCGATTAAACATAGATTGCTTATTAAATAAGAGCTTCTTTTATAAAGAAAAATTCCCAAAATCAGTTAATATTAGTTTGTTATTGACTGATTTGCTAATCACTGCTGGTGCCATTAACACTGCATGAAATTAAGAAGAATATTTTTTAATATTTTACATTATCGGGTACCAGTGACTTGTGACTTGGAAGTATGCTTTCTCTGCTTGTGACCAAGCAGCCACTCACCTAATATACTTTCTTTGCTACTACCCAACTAATTACAATTGCCACAACAGAGCAATGCGATAACAACTGCTTTTTTATCTTTGACCGACTTTGAAAAACAAAGGATGCAGACCTCCTTTACGTACAATTGAACGCTTTTTAGGTAAATTTCTTATAGAAATGTACCTATAGCGATCGTTCACACTTTTGAATTTCGAAAAAATTTCAACGGCATGTTGTTATATGTCTATAAGTTAGTCCAAAAAAACAATTGGTTCAAAAGTTTATATATATATATATATATATATATATATATATATATATATATATATATATATATATATATATATATATATATATATATATATATATATATATATATATATATATATATATATATATATATATGGGATATTACGAAATTTGTTAACAAGATAGAGGTCGCAGTTTTGAAGTGATCTAGTTCAAATTTGCTACAAAAATCAATCTCTCAAATATCTCGGTAGAGTTCGTTATTGGGCAATATCGGGTAAGTAGTTTCAAAATGGCGACCGTTCAAACATTTAAAAAAATCATCAAAAAAGAGCCGTAGTGTAAATATCATCAAAAATAATTTTATGTTATAGATATAATCAGTATCTACAACTTTTGTTCAAAGCAATTTTTCATAAAATACACAGGTAAAAAAATAAAAGTTAATAAAGAAAAATAACAAATATTGATAAAACATGAACACTCAATATAAATTTGATGTAATTGTACATTTTCTGGAGATCTTAATATAGACCCTGATAAAAAAATATATAGTATATTTATTGAAAAGAAATAGGCGAAAAAAAAATTCTGTCTTGAAGTGGAACTCGAACCCTGTCTGCTTTATATTCAACAGCCAAAACAAAAACCTCTAACCGCAAGGCTATGACATACGACAATTTTATGTAATAACATTATAGGTACCAATGAAAAGGTTGTTCAAATTTCACTTCAATGAATTTTGAAAAATTTACCTTTCCGCTGACTACAGGCCATCGGGATTTAATTTCGCATTGTAAACATACTCCAATTTTGATAACCTTTTTCTTTTTTTTTGGAAGAGCAGAGCTAAAAACGGCTATAAGTTATGCAAAATTTCAGCTCAATCTGCTGAGGATAACTGCTTTAGCAGTTACTTGAAAGTGTAATATTTTGTAATATTTTACATTATCGAGTAACGGTGACTTGTGACCAAGCAGCCGCTCACCTAATGTACTGTAACAGGAATTCTAATTAAACTGGGTTCGATTTATTTTCACTTATTTATTTACACTAATAATTATATAACTATATAAGAATTTTTCGACCTTTAAGATTTTACATGATCTGAGTTTAAATCGATGTGAGCCAGGTTGGTTTCTATCTTTAAAAATACTTAATAATTCAGTACGAAAGGATCAATTCTTACACATTTACATTCACAGCATTACTTAGCCCTTAGCGCTCTATTTATTATATTCACTGTTCTCTGCACTACTGTAGAAACACACTCAACTGTCTGACTATGACTGACTGTCAACTTCCGTGGTCCCGATATTTCGAGTTGTACTCGTCTGTTCTATTTGCTGTATGTTATTTCCCAATATTCTTTCGAGAGTAATCCAGTTGAGCATATACAATGCTTCTGGAGTTCCAGGATGATCTTTTGTTCGCGTGTGTGTGTGTGGGTGTATTCGGGTAATTTTTGACGTTAAACTGTCCCCTCCTTAGCATCTGATCGTCCCGATCAACATCATCCTTGGTAGTACCTTGCTGCATTTCTACGCCATGGCGAAATCTGCACTTGGCTCCTGCCAGACAAACACCCTGGTTGAAGAAGTAACAGTCTATCATCTTTCCCGTTTATACTCCTTGTAGATTGAAGCAACACTCGGTAATTTGCACGCCAGCGTCCTGGAAGATGTATTCGATCAAGCTCCTTACAATCTTCCAATCCAGCCCATCCATCCCGCAGCCTATTTTCGGAAGACCCAACTTCTTGATGTCATAATTCCTGACTTCATTCCTTAGGCTCTTCAGTGAATGGCGATGTCCTTGTAAGTGGGTTTTACTCTAGACATCTTCTTCGTAACCACATATAAGAGGTTACGAGTCGCAGAACTATTCCCACTCTTGGTCATTGGGCTGACAATTCATCCAATATTTCAAACTTCATTTTAAACACCAGAGCAATTCCTCGGTCCATACGTAGATCCTCCGCTACACAGTGGGAAATATAAACGTCGGCTGGCAGTTTGAAAAGATCTTGTTGAACCTCAACTGTCACACCGAGCCTTACCTACTTCCGATTCGCATAGTCGGCCATGAACTCGTTGAAAAGGACATTTGGCTCTTCAACGTTCCTTTCTTGAAGGGCCACTCTTGCTTCCTCCTGGTTGTTTGATCCAGCGTATGGTGCGAGTCGGTTTATATGCACCACTCTAAGTTTTCCCCTTGGTAACTTTTGAATACGATAGATGACGTCATTTATCCTCTTCATGATTTCATATGGACCTTCCTATTGCCTCTGGAGTTTAGGACAAAGGCCTCGACGTCGTTGGGGGGTATAGAGCCAAACCAGTCTCCCATGTTGAAGATTCCATCAGCTGATAGAGTATTGTAGTGGTGTTTCAGTCGATCACTAGCAAGCTGGATGTTCTGTCTGGCTTACTCATGGGCATCCATTCTGGCTCTCAATTGCTTGACGTATCCTTCTCCTGCGACACTGTCCTCTGTAGGTCCCAGGGTAGGCGTAACTCGCGCCCCAACATTAAACTAGGAGGAGTCTGACCAGTTGTTTCATTCACAGCCGCCCAATAGGCCATCAGGAACAAATGGATGTACTGATCCCAATCTCCCTGATGTTCTGAGACAACCTGAGAGAGGTGCTTGCCCATGGTTCGGATCATCCTCTCTACCATTCCATCCGATAGAGGATGCAAACGGGTCGTTCCAGTCTTGTTCCCACCTATTACTCTGCACACATTTTGGAACAGGGCTGACTTGAAGTTTCTTCCTTGGTCAGAATGGATTACAAGAGGAACGCCAAAACTTGAAAACCAACGCCTCGGCGGCGGTCGATGCTTCTTGGATACCAGAATATACTTATTCCCATTGTCCGTTTCAGGGAATGGTCCCGCAATATCCACAGCGACTCATTCCATGGGACTCCCAACATTATATTGTCTCATAGGTGTCCGCTTTCTGCCAAGTGGTACATTGCTGGCTACATACACTTCACACTTTCGGTACCAGCGTCTCACATCTTCTTTGCAATTCACCCAATAAAATCGCTCTCGAACCTTCTGCAGAGTCTTGGTGATTCCAAAATGCCCACCCGAGGCTCCATCATGTAGCTGACTTAGTACCTCCGGGACTTTGCTTCTTGGCACAACTAAGTGTAATCTGGATTCAGTACCATCTTCTGACTCAAAGGTTCTATATAGCAGATCATCTCTAAACACAAGACAGTCTCATTGGCTCCAATATGCTTTCACTTCCGGGCTTCGTATATTTATATCCTGCCAAGACGGCCTCTCCTTATGACGCAGCCACTTCAAGACCACTCTCAAACATGGTTCGTCCTCTTGGGCCAGTTTCATTTGTCCGGGCCGCCAGTCCTCATTTTCTACGGTTTTTCGTCGTATAGGGCAGAGCTTGTCTTCTATTTTCGAACAGTTGGTGCAGTTATAGTTGCACCTTCTTCTGGATAGGGCATCTGCGTTCCCATGAATTTTTCCTGCCCTGTTCGATGTCATAGTTATATTCCTGAAGACGTTCTAATCATTTTGCCACTTGTCCGTCAGGATTACGGAATTGCAGGAGCCATTTCAGCGCTGCATGGTCAGTTCTAACTAGAAAGCGTCGAACATACAAATACTTATGAAAATGTTCGCAGGCTTTAACTACTCCCAACAGATCCCTTCTTGTATCGCAATAATTCCTCACTGATTTTGACAAAACCTTGCTGAAGTAGGCAATCACTTTCTCCTGCCCGTCATGCCTCGGACAGCCCAAGATTGGTGCGCTGATAACAGCTTCTTGCAGTTGTTCGAAAGCTCTTTGACACTCGTCATTCCAAAAATATTCTTTGCCCTCTTCTGTTAATTTAGTTAAGGGCTTAGCGATGTTGGCAAAACCTTTTACGAACTGTCATTAGTAGGCACTCAAGCCCAGAAAACTCCTAATCTCATGGTTGTTCTTGGGAATAGGCCATTCCTTAATAGCTGTTATCTTTTCTGGATCTACTGTGACGTCGTCCCCAGATACGATGTGACCCAGATATCTTACTTCACGTCAGAACAGATGACATTTTTTAGGACTCAGCTTCAGGTTGGCTTCACGTAATCGTTGGAGAACTTCTCTTAAATTCTTCGAGTGTTCTTCAAATGACTTTCCTACCACGATAACGTCATCCAAATACACTAGGCAGGTTTGCTATGTCAGTTCTCTCAAAACTGCTTCCATGAGCCTCTCAAATGTAGCGGGAGCATTGCATAGTCCAAACGGCATCACAGTGAATTGCCAGAGCCCTGATCCTATCGAGAAAGCAGTCTTTTCTCGATCTGCGGAATCCATTCCAACTTGCCAGTATCCACTTTTCAGATCTAGTATAGTAAGCCATCGTGACCCAGAGAGAGTATCTAAGGTGTCATCTATTCTGGGTAACGGATAACTATCCTTCTTAGTGACTGAATTCAGAAGTCGGTAATCTACAAAGAATCTTGTAGAACCATCTTCTTTCTTCACGAGCACTACTGGCGAGGTCCATGAACTATTTGATGGCTCAATGACGCCTTGTTTGCTCATTTTTTGAATCATTTTCTCGGTTTCGTCTCTTTTGGCCAAGGGAAGTCTTCTTGGCTGCTGTCTTATTGGCTGAGCATTCCCCATGTTTATCTTGTGAGTCACTATACTTGTTTTACCTTTGTTTTCTTCTTCCATAGCAAATACGTCATGGAATTCCGCAAGTACATCTTTCACTTTTCGTAATTGTTTTTCGTCTAAATCCTGGACAGTTTTGATGACCACATCAACCAGCTCTTTCGAATATCTGGCCTGGATGGTTTACTAGTTGTTCTGACAGAGCATATCGCTGATACAAGAACACAATTTCCAACCATACTTCCCTTGCTCAACTTGATAGGACTCTGCTTTAGATTCATTACTCTGACAAGAATGACATATCTTACTCGAACAATAGCTTTAGCTGTCAGAAATTCCTTGTTATTTACTTCTTCTACCAGTCTCAGACTTCCAGGTTTGCAGTATCCGTCCAGGTTGGTCATCAATATTTTTTCCCCATAGCCGGGTATCATTACGTCACTACTCGTTATCAATCGGACAACATCTTCATTATCCTCGGGAAAAGGCAGTTCTTCATTGCCGACCTTCAAGGCACCATTTTTGACATCCAACTCAGCCTCAAGCTTCTTCAAAATAAACTGATCACAAATGTCAGCGATTAAACTCTGTGCTTTATGATGATCTTGCCAATGCTGATGGTCAAGCTCGCTTTATCATGTGTTCTTATTGTCTCCCTGGTCGCTGTTCTGATTTGGACCTTTATTGGTAATATCCGGGAATGATCTTTGATGAGCTCTGGCCTTGCTATTGTTCTTGTTGCACCGGTGTCTATTAGGAGTGTTCTGTCTTCTCCATTGATTCGACTATCAATGTATAAAGTTCTGCAGGTCGACGATTGCTCCCTCATCTCGACCCATTCTAGTTTTCCGACTGTGCAACCTTCTGCTTACAACTGCGGCGTACTTGTCCTAGCCCACTAAAGTTCCAACGCCTTGGCTCTCTCTTCATTGATTGCGCTCTCGTCCATATTATGTCTAACAGGGACTCCCTGTTGGATTGGTCTTCTTCTTCGATTGCTCTTACACGGTGCCCTTGGGAAGTTTGGCTAGTGGCTTCATGCTCCAAAGCAATAGCTAGCGCTTCTTCTAGCAATTTTGGTCTGGCCAGCTTCAATGCCTTCTGCAGCTCACTCTCTCTATCCATTTACATATGTGTCCACCGCAATTTCATGAAGGAAGCTATCGGCAGCTGTAGGAGATGCTAGTCGCACAATACGAGCTTCCTTCCCCTCAAATTCTTGCAGACTCTTCTAGAAATTTCTTCGATTTTTTCATTTTTATTTCTAGAAATTTCTTCAAATTTTTTCGAGACTTCGTCGAATTGTTCATTATTATTTCTCACCTCTTTCAGTAACAGTTCTTCCGGAGAGTGGAACTCGAACATATCAGGATCTTCTCCATTTTCAATCAAAGTGTCCCTTAACCGTTTCTGGAGGGTCGTTTTATTACCACCAACTGTTCTTTGAGTTGTTTCACGGTTAACTGCAATAATTTCATTCCTAATTGTCTTTATTAACAAAGTCAATTAGTCAATACAGTTTTTAAAGTCTTCAACACCAAAACGAACAAAATTCTTCACACTTACACGAGAACGAGCAAAAGTCTCCACATTCTCACGAAAACGAACAAAAAGTCTTCCCACGAAAATGAACTAAAGATTCTTCACACTTACACAAAACGTACAAAAAGTCTTTACACCAAAACGAAAACGAACAAAAGATTCTTAAACTTAAACTCTGCACGAAACCGCAGTCTCTTAAAGTCTGTACAATTTTAGTCACTCACTCACTGATTCCACACTGACACCAAAGTAACGGGAATTCTAATTAAACTGGGTTCTATTTATTTTCACTTATTTATTAACACTAATAAGAAATAAAGCCTGGAAAAAATAAAATAATTTTTCGAAAATTCAGTTTTTTTCCGGATATCTCCGGAACTACCCGAAATTTTCAATTTTTTTTATACGGCATATTGTTGACCACATAAATGCGGAACTTTGCCCTAATTTAAATATCTTTGTATTCCCTATAGTTTCCGAGATCCCAATGGTGAGAGTCGAATTTGAAACAGCCTGTATACACATTTATATTCACAGCATTACTTAGAGCTTAGCGCTATATTTTCATTCACTATTCTCTACATTAGTGTACAAACACACTCAACTGTCTGACTATGACTGACTGTCAACTTCCGTGATCGACGCTGACGCTGTTTATATCTACTTAACCTCCTATCCCGATGCTTAGAGCTGTTTTCGCCTGTTCTATTTGCTGTATGTTATTTCCCAATATTCCTTCGAGAGTAATCCAGTTCAGCATATACAATGCTTCTGGAGTTCCAGGATATTCTTTCGTTCGTGTGTGTGTGTGGATGTATTCGGGTAAGTTTTCACGTTACAATACTTTCTTTGCTACTACCAAACCAAGTACAATTGCCACACCAGAGCAATGCGATAACAACTGCTTTTTTATCTTTGACCGACTTTGAAAAAGAAAGGATGCAGATCTGTGTTTTGCGACTAAATAATTGCTTTTTACGTACAACTGAACGCGTTTTCGCATTGTAAACATACTCCAATTTTGATAACCTTTCTCTTATTAGAAAGAGCAGAGCTAAAAACGGTTAAAAGGAATAATCTTCCACGGATTCAGAGTAGGAGCTCTTGGAAGGGGAGCTCTCGAAAAATTTGCATTTTTATCATTGTATAAATCTGTATATATATATATATATATATATATATATATATATATATATATATATATATATATATATATATATGTTATATAAAGTTATAATTGAATTACTTTTTAAAGTCATATAATAATAATAATAACAAAGTATTATTTTAAATATTATTTCATAATATTATATTACATCCGCAAGACGCAGTATCTCACCATATCGTATTACATCTGCAAGACGCAGTACACCATATCATATTACATCTCCAAGACGCAGTTTAAGAAGATAACAAAAGTGATAAGGATATTTACGTGCCAGAGATGCAGACCAGTAGTCAGCAAGTTACCATAAAGACCATTGTTAATTGTTTATCCAGTTCGGCCTCCAAAAAGACATTACTATGTATTTTAATTATAATATTTCTAGAAGCTTCGATTCAACCTTAGGAGAAAAGATCCATTGTATTAATTTACGTTTCTTTTTATATTTTTAATGACTAAACATTTTTGATTGTATAAATACTAGATCTCTAGCTAACGGCATCACTTGTGAGTTTAGATTCATACAGTCAAGTAAAGTTAAGTTATATTTGTACTTTAATTTTTTGTCTTAATAAATAATTGTTTTTTTTTTTAAGTTAATTCCACGATAAGTGATATATATATATATATATATATATATATATATATATATAAATATATATAAAATAATAATATAATATATATATATAAATATATATATATATATATATATATATATATATATATATATATATATAACCAAAGTGACAAACATTCATAGGGTTGCTGCACTATATACTCGATAATTTATCAATTAATAAATAAACTGAAATAAAATAACCACCCATTTAAAAATCCAAATTCATTTTCGGTAAGCAAAATATGTAACGAATTAACATAAAAATAAATCACATTATATTCCCTAATCTACGCTTGAATTAACGTGATTTCAAAAATATCACATGAGTTCTGTATTCTGTTTGCCTTTCTAAGCATTCCGTTAATTACCATAATTAATGTTATGTTGTTCTACATTAAAAGTTTAGTATATATTCCCCTTCTATTAATTACATGCAGTGAAACCAGCCTCAACATCATTATAGTTTACAATCCTGTGCAGAAAGCATATATCAGCATAAAGCAGATTATTGAACATTATTCCAGTATATCTCACACTCACGAGCAGTAAAGTATTTTGATATTTTAAGAGCACAGGATGTTCATTAGAAATATAGAATAGAACAGAAGGTCGTGTACAAAAAGTTCAAAATAAAAATTAAAAAATAAAGGGTTGAACGTTATAATTCGCTTCAGAACTGGATTATGACAAAATGACAAATTTTGCAGAAGTAATGAAATTCCTATAAAATCAAAGAGAAGAACAACAAAGAATTAGACAACAAGATAAAGAAGAAAAGTTAAGAATTAGACACCAAGAAAAAGCAGAAAAAGAAAGAATTAGACAACAAGATAAACAAGAACAAGAAAGAATTAGACAAGTGTTAGAAGAACAACAAACAAGAATAAGACAAATCTTAGAAGGACAAGCAAGAGTGCGAGAGGAAGTTAAACAGGAAGTTGACCAGAAATTAGAGAAAGTTGATAAAAAACTAGAGAAATTTCAAGAAGAGGTTGAACAGAAATTTGAAAAAGTTGAAGAAAGTTTTTATCAAAAACTTCAATTAATAGAGGAAAAGATGTTGCAAACAAAACCTGAAGTGCCTCTGAAAAAATCGTCCTATATAAATCAAAATGGTGTAGTTAATCCACTTAAGCCCTAAAATTCGATGGCAAATAGTCTTTTTCTACAAATAAAAATCAATTTGATGCCGCTGCATTAGCTAATGGTTGGTTAGATGAGGAGAAACCCACTGCAATGATTTTGGCTCTACGTGGTGATGCCTTGGAAATCTTAAATACCCTAACTGATGGCAAACATTCGTATGAGATTTTAATGGATCAACTGGAAATGCATTACGGTGACCAACATCTACAACAAGTTTACCAAGCACAGTTAAAGAATAAAGAACAGAGGTCTGGAGAAACACTGCAACAATACTAGGATGAGATTGTCGGACCATCCAGGTATAGTAATAGTTTTGTTTACCTTAACTCTTTTTCCTTGATTTTGAGTATTCGGTCTTCGAGGTTCAGGTTAAAACCTGAAAAAAATTATTTATGAATCCTAGCCCAAATAAAATTTTGTTCAAAATTTCGGCAACAAATACTTTATGTCTGAATTTTTATATAAAATTTTTAAAATCAAGATTTATAATAACTAACAACTACTGAGAATTCGTATTGAGTTTTTATGTTCGTCGGAATATTTCAAAATCTACTGGGAAGATTGTCATGTGGACCTCGAGGATCACACTCATTCTGCCGGTTTTACTATATATTTATATCGATTATAATTTTTGCGGTTTTCATCGTATTGTGTATTTAAATACTTAAGATATAAATTTTTCTTTTCTTCCACCAGTTGGATTAGATCATCTATTCACCAAGAATTTTTGTGTTCCCTTCTACCTTTGGCCCTTAGAGCTTCTACTGACGCTTCGGGTAATTTTTGTTTTAAAGTTACGTATATTTCTTCTGCAGTTCCGTTAATTTCTCCGCCTAAGTTTTGTGCTAAACGTAGTTTATAGAGGAAGCTAATGGATTCATCATTTTAGCTGTCTATGTTGTAATGCTTTGTGGCTTCCCTCTTGTTATTTTGTTCTTGATATATTGTATGTTTATTGCAAATTATTTCAATGGGTGCTTTTACTAGTAGGTGATCTGAACAACACTAAGCCACTCTCCAAACTTTTACGTCGTAGGGTACTATGGAAGTGTCTTGTTTAATAACAGCAAACTCAATAATTGATTTGTCTATGGCTTTGTGTTGGATGTATCGATTTAGGATTCTTGATGAGTGTTGTTCACAAAGCTTTATCCATTTCGTTCCGTTTCCATTGACTACGTCCTCTCAGTGTTGTCCAATTATTTTACTGTCAAGAGTTTTCCCCACTCTTCCGTTTAGATCGCCTAACAAGACTATTTCTTGCCTATTTTCCGTTCTATCTAATTTCTCAGAGTTCAGAGAGTTTGTCAAAGAATTTATCTTTTGTGTTTCTTTCCGAGTAATTTAATTTTACCTCCTTTAATTTTCATGTCAACCGTTATGATCCTTTCGTGTCTACCGAATTCCAATCAATTATATATTTTTTCATGGTCTTTTTTAATGCAATAGTTACTGAGTACTGCTTTGTCGATGTTGTATGTGTGCAGTTCTCTAAATACTTGGTCGTACTTTGTGTTTAGTCCTTGAATGCTCCAGCAACCAGTATTCATTAGCTGTTTTCTTTGTTTCTGTCGTTTTCCGTGTAATCCGTCCGAATTCCGAGGCTGTTTTATGGGATTTTTGGCATTGGGTTTTTTCCACAGTGCAGAGTACCAACCTACCGCTGGCAGTTATTGGGCGATCTACCCAGCTCCTACTAGAGGCTAGATTAAATGCAAAAATAAGAAAGAGTAAAAGAGTGAATAAAATATTTGATATTAAGAAAGAAGCCTTGAAGGATGGATTTCAGATAAGTCGAAAGTTTAGTAAGTATTTTCCACCATTGCTAAGTCTCTTTCGGTTGAAATAGTGTCTGAGACTGCCTATGTTCCAAACAGAGTAAGAGAGCAGATGTACCAATATATAAATCAGGTGATCATAAATTAACAAGTAATTATAAAAAAATATCCTTAATGTCAAATTTGGCTAAGATATCAGAAAAAGCGATTCACAAGAGATTTAATGATTTTCTAGAGGGAAAGAGAATGATAATGATTGATAGAAAAATTGGTTTCAGAAAAAATAAATCAACTAATGATGCTCTAAATTATGTCAATACCTACCTATGTAATCAACTTAGCAGAGTAGTATTAGATGTATTTCTATATCTGGCCAAGGCCTTTGACACGGTGGAACATGAACTACTTTTAATTATTCTGAGTGATCTTGGTCTTAGAGGAATTGTTAATGATTTGAAGTGGAACTATCACTTAAACAGATTTCAGTGTGTTGTCATTAATAACATTAAATGGACTCATAGTTTGGTCACTTGTGGAGTTCTACAATGCAGAATTCTAGGTTCATTATTATTTAATGTCTGTATTAATGGTTTATGGCAAAATAATGTACCGGGTGTTATTGGTTCATTTGCGGATAATACAGTCATTATGTATAGTAATGACGGTTGGGATGAAGTGACAGCGGAAGCTACGCATTCATTACAAAGTACATGTAAGGTTTTGTTTAATTATCACAGGCTTACTCCAAATATGTCAAAATCAAGTATTTTAAAGTGCCTTTTTGCGGATAAGCTCCCTATTACCGACAGATTGACAATTCATAAAGATGGTTGTAATTATTATAACCAGGTTAACTTGTAAATGTGATAAAATAAAAAGAGTCAATGGAGTTAAATATATTGGGGCAATTAAGAATCAAAATTGGAAGAAAACTATTTTTGGTATTGTTAAGAAAGTAAGATATCTCCTTTTGTTTTATATAAAATGAGATATTTTCTTGACATAAATGATTTATTAAAATTATATCATTATATATTTTGGAAGCAGTAATATATAATTGTTGTATTCTACAGGAACAGTAGGTATACTTTTGCTGAAGCTTCTGTATGCTCTAGATATAAATCACCAATATTAAACTAAATCAAACATTGGGCAAAAAACAGTTTATATCAATCAAAGCATATTTATTTTAGATTAGATAAGAATTGAAAAACTTAAACTCACTATGGGGTTAATAAACGGAATATTAAGAATTGCTTTATAGAAAATTTTGAGATATAATACACAGTTATAGCATAAAGTTATTGTAATAATATTTATTATATGATACGATTTTTATATTTTATGTATGATTCTAGTTGTATTTTCAATTCTGTTGTATTTTAATTTTTGTTTAAGAATAATCATTTGGCTTAGGTATAATCGTAACATTTATTTTTTTCCATTTCTTATCACTGAACCTGTATTTGCCTTAACCTCAGTCTTAATTTAAATGTGCTCCTTATTCAAATAGCTGTAAATATAAATATATAAATCATTCATAAATATTGAACTAAATCTAGATACATTATTATGTTACCATGACGAATATAAAAAAGACATAATTTGTAATTGATGACTTTGAAATCGTTCCTATTTTTAGTCAATTTGTTCACGAATATTATATTTTTAATATACTATGAATTTGTTATTAAAATAATTTTGTAACGATTTGTAGTTTGCCCTGAAGAAAAATAATAAACATTCTCGAAAGCTTGGCTTAACGCGAAGAATTTTATTTATTAAATGACTGCATCCCCAAGAATCATCTTTTTATTGAATATAGAAACCAGTCAAGAATGCGGTGTTTCGGAGTTATTAATAAATAGTAAGCATACGTTTTGAATACAAAATATTGTAGAGTGGCGAATCTTTTTAGTGTTGTAAAAAATATTGTAATACAAAATTATTTATGACTGGTGTTGAGAATTTGTAGAGTAGGTTTCTGTTATATCATGATCATGTACATAATGAGAGTAAGCTAAACCAGAAAGCGATTTCAACTGCATGAAAGTTTAAATCCATGGACGATATTTAAGAAAAACTGTCTGAAACGGACACAACAGATTTGACCTATATCCTATGAATTATGAAGAACGCAAGGAGAAGTCTTCTAGCAGGACCTCAACCAAGAAATAGAGCAGTCCATAATAAAGTTATCACTGACACTGATACAAAAACGAACAAGTCTGAACCATTTGTTTTTGTTAGCTGTTTTGTGTGTGTAATTGTGTTTTTGGTAAAACTAATGTGGTACATTTTCATATCATAAAAAAAATCATAATTATTTACTATCCATTAATGAAAGGTGCATATTTATCGAGGTGCTTAAGGAATTTCAAATAGACCCCTACGTTAAAATTCAAAGTTTACGGACGCCACCAAAACCTATGAAGGATCAGGATTTAGCCTATATTAGACTAAGGAAGATGAAGACGATGATTTTTGAAAATCAGCTTTGTTTCTAAGATACATATTGAGAAAATGTTGAAACAATAATAATATTTTATTACCAAAATTTACATGTGAAGTTTTTCAATCTACAAGAACAGGTCAAAATGACTACCTCCAGCAAAGATAACAAAATCAAATCTTCTGCTCCTTATCTGCCAAACTCTTTCAAAAACACCAATGTCGTTTCTGAGTTATACCCAGCAATTATCCTATTTCTTATATCTGTTCACAAGAAACAAAGAAGCTTATGCCTATCAATGATCCTACAAACCCAGGGAAGCTCTGTGTAGTATGTCATACTTTTCGTTCTGTGTACAAATTGGACTCTCAAATCATTAAAGGATACATGTGTAATAGAATAATACAGTTAATAACACTTTTGCCGAATGTTTATTAAACATACATAAATTATTCCTTAAATTGCTTACCATATGACTAATTGTTTCTATTGCAGTGGCTAGGCTGATGATTGATAAGGGTGGTAACATCCAAATTCCAGCTATTGCTTTATGGCATACAGTTGCTGAGAGTAGAATCATAAATGTTAGTGCTGCAATTGCACCAAAAAAATGAGGTGAATGAATTGTTCCGCCGATCCGTATAATCTCCTGTATCTCGTCATATAATTGTAAGAACATTCTTCCATTTGATTCACAGCTATATGTTTTAGTAACTGTATTCAGCGATGATGATCCTGTTATTGTTTTTTGTAGAACGGCACAGTTCAGTTTTACCAATAAATTTTGACACATAGATAGATCAATATTTACTTTCACAACTAAGTTAAGAAGTTGGAAAATGTAGATATAATTAATAATATATGTGTACATATGTGGCCGATAATATACTGACAATAAAGTTAGTATCGCAGATATAGTTGCAAGAATTTCTAAAATAATACCAACGTTTCCATTTGTCTGCATTAGTTTCGATTTTCGATGTAATAGTCTTTGAATATTAGTTTCCATACGCATTGCTTTTGATTTATATTGGCGACATATGTCACGATTCAGGACGCATAAATTAAAAGATGCCCAAATATTGTTGAAAAATAATATTATGAAATAGGTTGAATCAAGAAGTGCAAGTGATGGCATGTACGGCGAATAATAGTGTAACACTCTTATGTACAGAGTGAAAGCTGCAGAAATTGATATAATTGTCCATGTTATAATCCATGTTTGTGTGAAATTGCATGAGTTTCTTTCTGATTTTGACCAATTCTCAAGTAGACTATATTTCAAAAGTACTTGAAGAATTCTTACGCGAAGCATGTTTATTTGAGCGTATGTTAATAATAGTTATGAAGCTGAATTCGTAAAATGATTGATATTGCTGATTGATTTTTACGATACATGTGAACGTCGAGGTAATAATATAGGCCTATGAATTTTTAATATATATACCCTAAAATGAAACGAGAAATATCATTTTTTTAATAACGAATGTAGTCATATCGATAAAGCATCTCATTATTGAATAAATAGAGCGACAATTCTACTCAATTTGATTTACTGGTAATTGAGGAGCGCTACTTTTTTTTTAAATAGTGATATATTGACAGTTCTACAATCTATATCTATGTATCTATATAACGAGTAGTTCTTGTATATTATTTGGGCTATCACGGAAACGGCTTTACCGATTTTGATCAAATCAAGTCTTATCAATCTTCAGTCTTACAGGGTCAATATTTCATGGGTCGACCCTTAAGGTCCATACTAGCTTCCTCGAGAATTTCTCCGCAGATTTTGATAATAAATGTAGAAAGCGGATTATTGGCGATACTCTCATGTTCCAACAATATTGTTATTGCTCGGTCGCCTAGGTAACATAATAAATATGTTGAGAGTTTTCTCCTATGTTCAGGCATAGTAGAAATAAACTGGTAGGTTCACTCAGCAAAAATCCTTTGATATGTACTTAGGAATATGCTGATATACAATAGATAGATTTCATTAGTCCTTTTTGCTACATATTATGTAGATGCGATAAGTCACAGTTGTAAGAGGTATAAACATACATACGAATAAACTGTAAATATAGATAAAATGTGAGTATAAAAACACGATTCATAGTAAAAGTGATTAAATCAACACATAGTATAAAATCACATATAAATATACAGGTCGAGATAAAAAGTGATTAAAAGAAATTTGAGAATTTTACCATAAAAATAATTGAATGCCTGGTATAAAGAAGGAACAATTTAAAAGGAAGTTGCCAAGAAAAGAACGACCGCGCATTGCTCACTTCAAGTGTAAATAGATCTACCGTGTAAAAACCCTTAACAGATAAAAATGTTTCAGTTTTTTAAAAGTATGCGGTGATAAGGTCTTTATATCACTTGGCACTAGGTTATAAATGCGACAGCCAGCAAATTTATTGGATTTTCCATATTTTGCATGATGTTGTTTTTAAGTTACGATCAAATCTTTTCTCTTTGTATTATAATAATGAATCTTAGCTTGTGTTTGCAAGAGTTTTTTATTTTCGTTAATATTCTCAAAATGAACAAACCTGCAACTGCCAATATTTTATATTATTGGAATGTCTCTACATGTTTGTTTTATGAATCCTGTCTGTTCCCGTAGCTAGTCCCCAATTAGGAATATTATGACAGCTCTGGAGTTCTCAACCAAATTCCAGAGCTCCCATTAGAACTGTTTTTGAGGTTTATTAAAATTTTCCCTTATTTAAAAATTCTTTTGTCAGTATTTTTTTAATTCAACGGAACTATTTTTGAATTTGGTTGAGAACTCCACAACTTCCAAATATAACGAAGAAAAGCATCAGAACTCATTTTTTCCCCCAGATCTCTTTCAGATCTACCCAGAACTCACATAAAAATAAGAAGAGTTCTAAAGAAAATGTAATTGAGAAGATATAACAAGATAATGAAAAACACAAAAGCACATGCATAACACAATCTTAACATTAGAAATGATGATTACACTGAACCTTTAGACCTTTTTACCAACTAGCTAATTCAATTAGGATACTTTTCTCAAATGCAATTAGCAACTTCTTAAATTCAAATGATACATTCTGAAATAGAATTACATTCGTATTGATATTATAAATTAATTTCTCAAATACAACTGACTATTCTCCACTACGTTTGTTGTATTCTCAGAATGCAATTAAAACATTATTGAATTAAAGTGGAAATGGTGTATATTATGAAATTATTATTCTGTAACTTACCTATAGGATAGTATCCGCTACGTTACTTTCTGAGAACTTGCAGAAAGATTAATTTGAAAGTATATAATTGATGAAAGTAACACAAGGATCCAATCCGATAACTACTTACCCATGACAAAATAATCGGAATTCAGATTGCAATTTAACTAATACTATATGCGAAAACTATTACTGCCTAGAATATTGGGTATAGGATCAATTCTCAAATAGATGAGACACAAATACGAATACCAATATATTTTTACTTCCTTTTGCCGATTGAAGTAACCTAAAAATAGAATAATTTCTCTTAAGACGTAAAATTCAAAAAAGGATATGATACTTACCTATAAAATTCTCACTTAAGAAAACTCACAACCATAGAGTCTTTATTATATTTCTGTGTTGACAACTCACAACAATTTATAACAAAGCACAAGAGGTTATAGGTTATAGTTGAACATAAACAAACACATACATACACAACACACGTCGTACGGCGAGACGGCAAGACCACGTGACATCATCGACTGTCAAATGTTATCGTTCACAAGGATCTTCACTTATCGCACTCAAGAGACCGCCCGATAACTTTTTGAACAGAACACCAAAAGGTGACGACATAGAACAATCATTTTTGGTTGCGGACTGGCATCAAATGACATATCGCCATGTATAAGTATATCTATATATATAATTATAGCGATAAGCAGCTATCGATTAACGATTAGTGTACAGAATAGACCTCCTCGAATGCTTGTTGTACTTTTACCAATATAGCGGGTGTTATAGAAAGAAATGCTTCCCGTATACGTTCTTTCATATTTTCTGGGGTGGTTGGTGGAATATAATAAACTTGATTTTTGATACATCCCCGCAGAAAAATTCGAGACAGGTTAAATCAGGGGATCTTGCGGGCCAAATATGGGGACCATCTCGTCCTATCCATCTGTCGCGATATTGCCTTCTTATTTCATTCCTTACATTTGCTTTAAAATGAGCTGGAGCACCATCTAACTGTAGCCACATTCTTTGGCGAATATGTAGTGACACATTTTCTAAAAGTATTGGAAGGCAATCTCTGATAAATTTCAGAAATCTGTCACCGTTTGAGTGACCATCAAAAAAATATGGACCAATGACATGCGTTCCGATAATACCACTCCATACATTGACAGACCATCTGTGTTGACGATCAATGGTTCTGAAATAATTGGGCTGTCTATCATTATAGTAGTGAAAATTATGCCGGTTTACAAATCCATTTTTGTGGAAGGTTAATTAATCTGAGAACAGCACATAATCCAAGAAACCTTCATTCCGTCCAATCATTTCTGAAATCCACATACAAAATTTCAGTAGTATTACGTATTTTCTGCTTGTATGCCGATTTTCTAAGAGAGATCCTAAGATAAAGAATTCATTCTCCTCATTTCCGGTAATAGGCTTTCGTCGGTTTTGTTTTCTGTAGTTTACATTACCACTTTCTCGAAATCTTTGAAGCAACCTTTCAAAGGAGCGCTTGTCTGGGTGACATCTTTCCTTTTGAGAGTAAGTCATCATTATAAATAATTAAAGTATTCTACGAACAAAGCAGAATTCAGGATAACTGACAATAGAATTGGCAAGTTCTGACAATTGTCACCTCTACATAGCCAACCCATATAAGTCGAAATGACTGCTTCAATTTAAGAATTGCTAAAGAACCAGAAAAGTATGAAAGTTATATTCTATAAAATAGATAGTGGTTAACAAACGATTCATGGAAAACAGTTTTATATATTTTTTCTACACTTATTTATATATAGCTGATTCAAACATAAACTTGAAGAAATGAGTGCTAGAATCAAATAATGTCAAATTACCGAAAAAACTATAAGAGATAGGGATAGAGAACCATAATACCACTTGACAGATAATTGAAATTGTAATCGAGAAATGATGAAATATACAGGGTGTTCAATTTGAAATAAGAAAGACATTTGGCCTCAAAATTAGTCATGATCAAAATATTAATATTACTCACCCTCTATAATATTTATGAGAAATCCTTACTTAAGCAATAAGTCTCAAGCTTTTGCTACAAAACGATAATGATTTGAAGCCCCCAAAGCTATTGTGTGAAATATGACCAAAGCTCAGTTTTTGTTCAATATTTTCAAAAATATGCAAATAACTCAAATATCTTTAGAGATAGGTATAGGGAACCAAAAATAACTTTTCCTTATTTATTAGACGCTATCGAAATAAGCAATAATACAAGGTATCCCTATTGAAATTTCACATCTTTGATATGTAGTTTATTTTTGAGCCACCCTTTATATTCAAGAATAAAATTAGAGAAAACTCCTAGGGGACCTGGATTATCTCCAGTAAACAGATTTCTAAAATGACTTAGCGTTTTCCATATATAGACCGACGCGTATGAGGTATATATATGTTAAATCACATAACTCCAAGATAACTTTTTAAAAACAATTATTTATTAATACAAAAAAAATAAAATACAAATAAAATATATCTTAACTTTACATGACTGTATGAATATTGACTCACAAGAATAGACTCACAAGTATAGAAGAATCACAAGTGATGTCGTTAGCTGGAGATCTAGTATTTATACAATCAAAAATGTTTAATCATCAAAAATATAAAAAGAAACGTAAAATAATACAATAGATCTTTTCTCCTAGGTTAAATCGAAACTTCTAGAAATATTATAAATAAAATACATAGTAACGTCTTTTTGGAGGCCAAACTGGATAAACAACTAACAATGGTCTTTATGGTAACTTGCTGACTACTGGTCGGCATCTCTGGCACGTAAACATCCTTATCACTTTTGTTATCTTCTTAAAACTGCGTCTTGCAGATGTAATATGATATGGTGCAATACTACTGCGTCTTGCAGATGTAATGCGATATGGTGATATACTACGTCTTGCAGATGTAATATAATATTATGAAATAATATTTAAAAATAATACTTTGTTATTATTATATGACTTTAAAAATAACTTTATATAACAACCCCCCATTTAAGAAAAGTTGGTGGAGTTTGCAACAACTTTTTAAGTTAATGATTTATTTGGATTTAATTCGATGTTTTCTTCTATGGGTTCTCCGACATGGATACTTGCTCTTCTTTTCGGAAGAATTCTTCTTATACTTTGCTGGAATGAAATGCTGGAACCTGGTCCTGGTGGTGATGGTGGGTAATCGTTGGTTAAAGCTACTCCAATTCGATAGAAGAAAGCATTTCTTCTACATTTACAGGTCACATAAAGTGTTACCAATAAAATTATTATTACAATGGTTAAAATGGTGAATCAATGTGTATATTTACTAATCGGAGATTGTTTCTTCATTTTTTCTAATTCTTCTGAATACTGATTTAGTTTGTGTTGTGCAATGTTCAAATCTTCGGAATCAATTTTGTTCAACTTAAGAGGTTCTAGTTCAGGAATTTGTAATTTTTCGGAATATCTTTGCAACAGGCAAATAGAACTGTGACTGGATGACTTCGATACTTGATTTCTTGGTATGTGTCAGTTGGGTATTGAGCATGAACTCTTGTACTTCCAATAAAGGCACTACACTCAGGTAGTAATTTCAGTAAATTATTAGTTTTAATAATTTCTGATTTAATTTCCCTATTTCCACATTTAATCTTTATTGGCAGAGGGTCCGAAACAGTGATTAACCATAGATTTAAATCAATTTGGTAGACATTATAATATTTAACAAAAAGAAGAGATGTTTGACATGTCTTGGGCATCTGAGTTATTCTTCTTAATAGCTGTGCTTCGCAAATTGCATCGTTGTCAATTGGATATGGGAGGAGATTAGAACAGATTTTTATGCTTCTTTCAAGAGTCTTGCAATTATCCAGGTTTCGCAATGACAAATACAGCAGTGAATCATCATCCCGCGCAATATATTTTTGTGTAGTTGGTAAAATATGATAGATACCTGTTCGATCATCTAATATTGGTATTGGATAGAGTCGATATAGTATATAAGCTTCTGGATCAGTGAGAGGAATTTTGAGAACAAATATTAATTTACTTTCTGATTGATATGCTTCTAATTCAATAATATTAAGATAATTAGCTATATTTGACGTATACGGTTGTAAAGGTAAATTATTTCTTACAACAGATTTTGCTATATCTTGTAATGGATTGATTAAATCTGAAGGTGATATTATTGAGCTATTAATAATCTTATGCGAGCAAAAGTGATAGAATTTAAAATTGTATTGAGGGAATCTTCTCAGAAAATATAGCTTTCCATTAGTGATTCACAAATATTCAATATCCTTATTTGTGCTTCATAAAATGCCACATCATTAGCAATATCCATCAAAGTATTTTGAATTTCTTTTATATCTTCATTAAAAGTCTTCTCATCAATTTGTAATTTTTGTATAGTATTATTAAAATTTTTAATAACAGAAGTTGTAACTGAAATTTGTTTTTTAAGAAGATTTTCCAACTCAAATTCATCATGAGATAATTTGTTAATACAATCATTATAATATTCTCCATCTGATGCATCTAAATTACCAGTAATAGTTTTCCAAACAGTTCCGATTCCATTAAATATACCTCGCTTTGCCTGGAGTTATATGATTTAGTTTCTCCTATAATTTCTTTATATTTTTGACCTATTGAATTCGAAATTTGTGATAATAAACTTATGTGTGTTTGAACTTCAGACTTAAAAGCTATAAACCTTGGAGACGGGTCTTCTAAAGTATCCAAAATTTCTATAAGTATTTTATCATTATTTTCCATTGTTTTCTTAATTGGGGCCAGATCTTTGTGAACTAAAAGTGTCCATTTTTCATTCGTAATTTTGATAGTACATTCTTCATGGAAAAAGATTCCAACGGTGTTATTCACAGGATTAAGTGTGTATTGAGCTGATATAATATTTATCAGCACGAAGAATCTGAAACCAAAGAAACTACTCATAGCAGGGTTTCAGTCTATCGAAATTAATTTTTGATTTTTGATTAGTTTGTGGATTTAAAACTATTGCAGAATTATCAAATAATTGCACAATTTCAAAAGAATCATTAAACAAATTTTGACTTTTATCTTTAGTTTGAGACTCTTTAAGATAAACTTTATCTCCTAGTTTATATTCTGGAAGCTTTCCTGAAATATTTTGATCAAATCTAATTTTTGTTTTTTCTTTCTGACTTGCTGTTTTTGCTCGTGCAATTTTATAATAATGTTACATTCTGTTATTCAAATCACGTATATATTTGGTAATAAGGGCCTTTTCATTATACAAAGTTTCAGGTGGTCTACTAGACGTATGACCAAAAATCAGTTCATATAGGGTAAAGCCAGTTGTTTTGTTTTTAGTATTATTATAACATATAACCGCATATGGCAAAATATTAAACGGATGTCCGTCTGGATTTTCTGTCTTATGTGCACGGATCATCTCCACAAGTGTTCCGTGAAATCAATTATCAAATTTTCGACCATAATCGCAATGAATTCTCACCTATATACCTATATACCAGAGAACGAGACGTATATATACGCTCCATGCTCGTGCGTAATTCCAGTGACGGATCCCATTGTCGTTCCATGTCGACATTATAATGATCTTGGTTGAATGAGATTGAATGAGATAATTTTAATAACCAATATTGGATCACACTTGGAGCTTAACAGGCGGCGAGATGTCTGCGATCTAAGTACGAATTCGAAATTTCAAGTCTCTAGACCGTATGGGGCCTGAGAAATCGCTGCGGAGTCCATTGATACAAGAACCGAAAGTAATAAAAACTATTTAAAAATAAAAGAGGATACTTCTAAAATAGGTAACTCAAGATTATTTTCTATATAATAAGTTTTTGAAGGATCAAATTTACTTTGTTCTTTAAATAATGTAAAAAATAATTGTTGAACTACAAACCCTGGATCGTAAATAAGAGGTATTATAAAATACTTGCGATCTTTCACAGTTTTACTAGAAACAATATTTACTAAATTCATTTGAAAATCAAAATTCTCTTCAAAAATATCTTCAATAAATTTATAATGTAAATCTTCAAAGTTTATTTTGCTAAAATAAAGTGACAATATTCTTATGAGCCTTATCCAGTAACTGGTCATTTGATGTTTCAATTTTTGAATAATCGATTATTGATTTTATTTTGTAAAGGTCAACAAATCTATTAAATTCGTCTGTCATTAATTCATCCTGTTCATCTATAAGTTTCACTTTTTTGTGGTTCTATAGGATCATTATGGTCTTTACTTGTTGATGGTATAACCTCATTAGTTTCATTAGTTGCCAAAATTGTAATTTTAGATTGTAAATTTGCACATTCTTTAAAATGATTAATTTTAATTCTTGAAAGCGCATCTGCATTTTTATTAATTTTCCCTGGCTTGTACTCAATTTTGTAATCATATTCTTCCAATTTGAGTCGCCATCTAACTAGTCTGCTTCCGGGATCTTGATTGGAAAAAAGCCATGTTAATGGACGATGGTCAGTGACTAGCGTAAATTGTCTTCCAAATAAATAAGGACGAAAATGTTTTACTGCCCATACAATAGCAAGGAGTTCTCGTTCTATTGTCGAATACCTTGTTTCTGCACAACATAATGTACTCGAAGCATAACTTACTGGTAGATCTTTACCAATGGGACCTTGTGATAGCACAGCGCCAATGGCAAATGCACTAGCATCAGTTGTGAGAATAAATGGTTCTTCCAAATTTGATATCTCAAAATAGGATCTGAAGTAAGTGCACTTTTTAGATCGCTGAAAGAATTTTTACATTCATTATTAAAAATAAAAGAAACATCTTTCTGTAAAAGTCTTGTAAGGGGTTTAGAAATTTTGGCAAAATTTGGTATAAAGCGACGATAATATCCTGCTAAACCAAGGAAAGATTTATTATCTTTAGGATTTTTAGGTTCCGGGAAATTTCACATTCTATTTTGGCTGGATTTGTTTCAACACCATCTTGGGTAATGATATGACCAAGATAAGCGACTTCTTTTCTAAGAAATTCACATTTATCTGGTTGAATTTTCAAGTTGGCTTTTCGAAGTCTGTTGCAAATTTTCGTCAGACGAGAAATATGTTCATGAATAGTAGAAGAATAAATTATTATGTCATCCATATAAACAAGACATCTTTCATTTTGAATGCCAAGTAAAATGTTGTCCATGACGCGTTGGAAAGTGGACGGTGCATTTTTGAGTCCAAACGGCATTCGAACGAATTCATAGTGACCGTTATCAACTGAAAAAGCTGTTTTGGATATATCTTTTGGTTCAATTTCGATTTGACGGAAACCTGAGTCCAAGTCAAGAGTGGTAAAATATTGACATCTTCCTAGTTGATCAAGGAGATCAGAGATGTTGGATAATGGATATTTATCATCTACCGTAACTTCATTTAATTTACGATAGTCAACAACCACATGCCATTTTTGTTCTCCTGAAGCATCAAGCTTCTTTGGCACAACCCAAACTGGGGAGGACCATGGTGAAATAGAATGACGTATAATACCTTGTTCCAATATTTTGTTCACCTGAGTTTTTACCTCTTCTTTATGAATTTGGGGGTATCTATATGATTTAGTAAATATAGGTCTCGCATTATCAGTTTCAATTAAATGTTTAATTTCATTAGTAAATGTTAGTTGGTCTCCTTCCAAATAAAAAATATCAGAAAATTCTAAACATAAATTTGTGATAATTTCTTTTTCTTCTTCGTTGAGATGATCTGTACGCAACTGATCCAAAATTATAGTTTTTCTATCAACAGGTTGGTTAAATTTAGCTTTATTTTCATTATCGCAATTAAAATTTAAAAAACATTAGGAAATCGGTATAGGATTTAGATTCAAATTTGTAAATTCACCAATTTTAGGAATAGGATTCCAATTAATAATTGAAGTAAAGAATTCACCTTCTTCATTTACATGTACCAAAGCATTTGGAATTCTAACATTTTCTATTGCTTGTCCGAAAAGTAGTGCATCTGTGTTTGTTCATTTACATTTCAATTTGAACATTTTTTCAATTCTTGGCTCGATAAAATTCCATTTTGTATCTTTGGCAAACAAATAACAATTTCAACACCTAAATTTCTAAAAAGATAAGATATCATTTTTTTAACATACGTCCAATCTAACTTGTCCAATCCACACCCTATTTTTGGCATAACTAATTTTTGAACATTGTTTTTACCAACATGATCTCTTAATTTTTTTAAAGATGACCATAAAGTCTGATAAGTGGGTTTTCCGGTTGAAGTTTCTTTTGTTACAAGATAATAAATATATCTAGTTGTATTTGCATTCTTAATTTTCAAACCTGCTAAACCACCTTGTTTTTGATTTTGACTTAATAATTTTTCTATATTTCCAAATCGATTCTTAAATTCCGCGGCAATGCCTTTTTGCATTTGTATATCTTCCGCCACGCAATGAGCTAATGAATAATCGTGAGGCATGTCAAAAATATCAATGTTTTTCTCAGCTATTTTTTTATAACAATTTTCAGTATTTTGTTCAAATTCTAAGAATTCAGAATCTTGTTCACAAATTTGATTATTTTGAGACAAGTATGATGTTTCGGTAACTTTAAACAGAGGTATAGTTTTAAAATTAGTTATCAATTGTTTTGAATTCAAATCAATTATACAATTATAATGTTCTAGGAAATCTGAACCCAAAATTCCATCAAAATCAATATTAAGATTATAAATAAAAACATTATGGGGATCTTTTGCAGCAAATGGAATAAGAACAGATTCTTTTAGTAAAATTTTTTGATCAGTTATCCCTTGAATATTTACATATTCAGTAAATCATTGAGGAAATTTCTTAACAAAATTTTCTTTAAAAATAGAAACTCCTGCACCTGTATCAATAAGCAACTTAAACTTTTTAGAAGCATCTTCAATATAATAAAGATTTTTGGAATTAACAGTCAAAAATGGATTTAAAGAAAATTTTTTTCGGGAAAATTTACATTCCGGTTCATCTCTTCGAATTTTAATGTTTGGATTTTGGTAACTGTTTCTGAAATTGAATTCTCTGTTGTCGAACAATCTGGGGGATGGTCTTTGATTTGAGAAATGAGAAAATCCTGGAAATTTGAGTTTTCAGGAGATTCAAAATCTTGTGGATAATTTTCAAAATCCGGAGAATAGTCTGATGATTCGGAATAGTTACTATAATTTTCTTGGAATTAATTTTCAAAAATATCTTGATTATTTTCGAAATAATAATCTGAATCGCTTTCACCATTGAGGCCGATTAAATGAGCTCTTTGTTGAAAATTTGGATTCTTTTGAATTACGGATGGTCTTATCTGGGATTGTCCCTGCGAATTAAAAGGTCTTTGTTGAGTAGGAACATTGTTATTCGGTCTATTTTGCACATTATTTTGTGGTTGATTTTGGAAATATAATGGTCTTTGAAAATTTTGGTAGAAATTCTGATTGTAGCTTGGAGTAAAAGCTCTTTGCTATTGAAAACGACATTGATTAGAAGTATGACCATTTTTACCACATAAAAAGCATTTTACAGTTTGTATTTGGGGTTTTCTAACATTCAATGTATTTTGAGGTTTACTTACAATATTAGAAGATGGCCTATTAAATTTTGGTTCTCAAAATATGATAATTGCAATTCTCTTCGTATGCGAATTTGTGCTTCTAATACGTTTTCAGTCTGACTAGCATGAATAAGTTGTCCTAGACGGGGTTCAAGTCCAGTTAATAAAGTATTAAGAGCCATAGTATCAATAAGAATTTCTTGTGCAATCTTTTGTTCATTTGATAAATTTGATGTTTTTTTGTATATTTGCATGCATTTTAGCATTTAAAACTTGCACTCTATTGAAAAATGTAAGAGCTGACTCATTCGATAATTGTTTTAATCTTTGTAAATCATGAATAAGAGAAGTAAGGTCTCTTGAATCACCAAAATGAAGATTCAAAAGCTGTCTTATCTCTACATAAGTCTGAGGATTTCGTGAGCTGATTAGTTGAGTCGCTTTTCCCTTTAATTTATTTTTAATGTGAATCACTAACAGAGCTTTTTGGTCTCTGGTAGACATATTATAAGCACAATCACATGCATTTAAAAATGTTCCGAGAAATATCTGATCAGTGATCACCTTAAAATTCAGGCACGATACAAAATATTTCTAATAATTCTATATGGTTCAAGCTCAACCTCTTGAGCTGGATTTATTTCATTTGTCATTTTGATTTAATTAAATATAAAATATCAAATATATAAAAAAATATAATAAAAGAAAATCGAACAGTTTAAAAATTTAAAAATTAATATACGTGATAATTCACTTACAGTAAGATGTACATTGATTTGTCTTGTTCTCTGCGATGTGGTTTACAAGGGAGTGAGTACACCTTGTTGGACCTCTTCTGTAAGTTGGTGAAGAATCTTATTCTTCTTTCTTCGGAGTTGCTGGTTCTTTTCGTCAAAGGTTAGGAAACCACCGTTGATAATGAGGGGAAACTTGTTGTTGAAGTAGGCCTTGTTTTACCAACGTTGAAGTATACTTTTCTTCAGATTCTAATAATGCTTCTTCTTCTTTTGGAGCTATTTATTCTTCACTTGAAGGTTTGGAAACCACCGTTGATAATGAGGGGGAACTTGTTGTTGAAGTAAGACTTGTTTTACCAACGTTGAAGAATCCTACTCTTCAAATGCTAATAATTCTTCTTCTTTTGGAGCTGTTAATTCTTCACTTGAAGGTTTGGAAACCACCGTGATAATGAGGGGAAACTTGCTGTTGAAGTAGGCCTTGTTTTATCACGTTGAGTTATCCTACTGACTGCGCCAATTTGTTAAATCACATAACTCCAAGATAACTTTTTAAAAACAATTGTTTATTAATACAAAAAAATACAATACAAATAAAATATATCTTAACTTTACATGACTGTATGAATATTGACTCACAAGAATAGTTTCACAAGTATAGAAGACTCACAAGTATAGAAGACTCACAAGTGATGCCGTTAGCTGGAGATCTAGTATTTATACAATCAAAAATGTTTAATCATCAAAAATATAAAAAGAAACGTAAATTAATACAATGGATCTTTTCTCCTAGGTTAAATCGAAACTTCTAGAAATATTATAAATAAAATACATATTAATGTCTTTTTGGAGACCAAACTGGATGGACAACTAACAATGGTCTTTATGGTAACTTGCTGACTACTGGTCGGCATCTCTGGCACGTAAACATCCTTATCACTTTTGTTACCTTTTTAAAACTGCGTCTTGCAGATGTAATATGATATGGTGCAATACTACTGCGTCTTGCAGATGTAATACTATATGGTGAAATACTGCGTCTTGAAGATGTAATATAATATTATGAAATAATATTTAAAAATAATACTTTGTTATTATTATATGACTTTAAAAATAATTCAATTATAACTTTATATAACATATATAATTATATGATAAAATAGATTTTTGTTGGGGTTGCAGTCATTTAATAAATAAAATTCTTTGGATTATGCCAAGCTTTCGAGAATGTTTATTCTCTTCGTCGGGGCAAACTAAAAATCGTTACAGATTTTCTTAAAAACATAATAAATTAATAATTATAGTATTTGTGAATTTAGATAAAATTAACCACGATTTCATAGCTATCAATCACAAATGACATTAATTATTTATAAATGTCATGCTAACGGCATATCTAGAGTTGAAAGTGTCTAGATTCAAATTTTCGTGGAAAAGATCTTACAAGAGTTATCATTGTGTTTGTAGCTCTTTTTTAACAAGTCACACATTAAACTTGAAAATATTGAGACAGATATAAGTTTAGTAAAAAGAAAAAGTTATTATTCAATTAATAAAAAAACAGTTATAGCAGACTTAGAAACATATAATATAAATAAATATATACCAGTACACTGACTAGACTATCTGAATTCGTAGGTATTGCAGTATAAATTGAAGTTTATTATGTCAATAATATTATTTACTATTTTGTTAAGCATTCAGATTATTTGTTAATTATATATAATCATGTTCTCGCACAATACGACATACATAACTTCAAAATGAAATAACGGAAAGCGACAATGACTTAAAAAAAACAAGTAAATTTCTCTCACAAATTAACCTGAGAAATTTATCAAATTAACAGATGTATCTAATAGAGAAATATTAACATATATCATCTTCATCGTATTCTCTCACAATACGATAGATACACAATATGAAATATCCTGAAAAGCATCAATTCATTCAGATGAATCTAATAATAATAATAAAATATGAAAATCTGATTTCTCTCACAAATCAACATGTAAGAATATTGTAAACATTGTCCATGTTATTTAATATATGTTATATGCTAACCACATCTTGTATAATATTGATTATACTTTGATTAATTTGCGTCACATACTAATTTTAATTGTTACTTATCTAAAATAATCTTCTACGTTCTTCTCTCAGACGCTCATATCAAGTTTCCTATTGTTTTAATGTTTCTCCTTGAAACCTGCAAATTCATCAAAGACGCAATATTTGGTACTTTATTACTAGAGAAACTTCTAGAACCTTTATTTGTAAAATCATCAAAAAGGCACCTGCACTTGTTTACCATAAAGGTTCTGAAACGTAATTGGTGACGTCATAACACAGAAGGTATAAATATTGGATCCTTCTCCACTTCAATCACTTTTTGAAGTCACCTTTTAAGTCAGATTGTTATTTTCAAAATTAAATATTGTAAAGTCAAATTGAACTACAAGTTGTGAAACAAGTTTAAATAAATAAAGTTTTAATTGTTACAAATCCCGTAACATATATTATAAATAGTGATATCAAAATAGCAAATGGCGAAACACAAGGAAGGAAAAAAAAAATTCATCGTATTATATCTTACTATAGGTTAAACATGATATGAAAATCCTTTTGAATCAACTAACTTTCTCTCACCAATCAGTTGATCTAGAGATCTCAAAACTCTTAATATTAGATGTTATATTTTTTTTAATTATCCTTCTTTAGTATAATCTGTATACGCATGTATACCCATCTATTATAATATACTAAAACAGAAAAAAAATGGACAAATATAACTAAATGATATTACACATATATTTCAATTTTGAGAAATATTTTGGGAAAAATTATTAAATTTATTATTACAGAGAGTCCATTAATATCTGAACATTTATTCATAGTATTATTATGTTTTTTAATATTTTTCACTTCTAAGAAACCACGTTTAAAATATTTTTTCTCAGAACATAGAGCAATAGTATTATCAAAATCAATACTATGTTTTTTATTGATGGCATGTTCAGCCAAGGCACAAGATTTCGAATTACATCTTATATCACTTTTATGGGATGTTATTCTTCCTAAAATACTTCTAGAAGTTTGACCAATATATGGTAATTCACAATCAAGGCAATTTATTTTATATACTACCCCAGACATTTCTGTCATTTCTAAAGGTATCTTTATTTTGGAAAATAAATTAGATACGGTTTTAATATTTTTTCTTGCAATAATAACATTATACCCTCTAAAAACATTAACTAACATATTAGTGAGCTCATCTATATAAGGTAAAGAAAGATCTATAAATAGGAAGGATATTTGTAGTAGAGGCATTATTGTTTATATCATTTAATATTGCTGTGAAAAAAAAGTTCATGCATCGCCGTTTCGAACACACATCCATAAAACCACACGCATCGCATACCAGGGAAGTGTACTAGGACCCCTTTTATTTATCTTATACCTAAATGATGTAAACTATATTCAAGATTGTGAGTTCCTTAGTCTATTTGCTGATGATATGGTGGTGACTGCAAGTAATGTAAGCCTTGATAAAGCTATTGAAAAAATTAATTGTACTTTAAGTCATATATCACAATTTATAAACATCAATAAACTTAAACTCAATGTTAATAAAACTAAAGCTATGGTCATAACAACACATTATAAATATAACCAGATCGACAAAAATGTGATAAATACAAATATTAATGGAAAGCAATTGAAATTGTCTAAGAAATTAAATATTTAGGATTCACAGTTGTACAATAAAATATCAAAAAAGCTATTTTTCTTCACAAGAATTAGTAAGAATCTCACCGTTCAAACTCAAATAACTGTTTATAAAACTATATTACAACCACATTTGGATTACTGTGCTAGTGTTCTTGCATTGCTTGATGAAAGTAGCATCTCTGCCCTGCAAAAACTACAAAATAGAGACACGCGTGTTATTCTGAGATGCAATAGGTATACTCCAATTAAATCAATGTTTCAGACCTTGGACTGGCTTTCTGTTAAAGATAGGTTGTTTTATTTTTCTATGATTTTGATCTATAAGATTGTATCTGATGAGGCCCCTCCTTATTTTGACCAATTTATCGTACAATTTTATTTAATTTCTTGCAAATTGTGTTTTTTTAAAACTTTATTTTAACAAGAATGCAAGTGGTACTGCTACGACAGAGCGAACTTAAAGACTAAGATATACATGCAACTGCTTAGTGTATTTATAGTTTAAAAATGCTGATTAATCAAAACATAATCTTGCGGGTTTCTTCTATTAAGGTAAATAATCTGAAGTGGCTATATAACTGTTTATAATAAAAATGCTGATTAATCTAAACATAATCTTGTGGGTACTACAATGTTTTTATTTAGATGTAAATCATGAAGTGTCCATATAATTCCTCCCTCCTTAAGTTTGAGAAAATCGGGGTTGATTTTCGAGAGTTTTTAATTCTATGTCCACTTTCACAATTTCTTTTTTTCTTTGATAATAATGATACCAAAAATACAATACAAGTCCTATTATTATGATTATTATAATAATTATTAATATAATTGATACACTAGAACTAACTACATTTAGTTGCTTTAAAGGATGTCTCATTAAATTATGAGCGTTTACCAAATCTTCTTTTATGCTTTCAATATTTATTTCTCTTAATTGCAAGAGTTAAATGTTTTCAACTAGAGTGTCGTCAATAGCAAATTAATCTTAAATTGATTGTATCTATGTTTTGAGAATCGTAATTGTTGTTACGAATTTTAACACTACATTTCAAAGGCAAAATTAAGGATGTTTTATTTATTACTTCAATATTGTGTTGATTTGGGCATAAAAGGTCAATACTTTCTTCATCTAATTGGGCGACTGATGTTTGGTATCATTGGGCAATGATTAGTTAAATTTATTGTTTGAGGAACACAGGACTCATTTTTGTTAAGTAAGTTAGTTGGGCATAATGATATGTCTTCAATTTTGTACAAACTTTCTTTTAGATTAAAATAATCGTCTGTTGATGTCAATAAATAGGGGGGATATAAGGTTTATTGGATATTAGAGGTATTGCAACGTAAAATATGACCAGGTTATTTTTTATCGTAACATCGGCGTGTGCTGCTTCATAATACTTAATTATATTATCAAACGGAATACGTGTCTTGGGATAGAGATTCGAAGTAATAGTTTTAAGTTCTTGATACTTAAATATGCTGTGATGCATTACTTTTTTTCCTGGGAAATTAATTGCAGTTTGTACGTTTGATTGTATTTCGTGAATGACGCGGAGATTATGTTCCAAGTTATCAAGTAAAATGATAAAGTAAGAGGTCGTTGATACTGACTGTGTCATTTTTGTAAGGTTGTTGACGCGGGTATTTATTTCTTGTTGATTAATTTTTATATTACTTATTTGAGTATCTATACCTTTTGTTAAATGTTGAACGACTGTTTGAGTTGAATATAGGTCTTTATTAAGAGTGTTTTGATTTTCTTCGAGTATTTTGATATATTGGTCGTAACGTTCGCCATCATCAGCATCTAAAGTCCCGAATAAGTATTTCTCAGCTTTTCCGAAAAAGTTGAGTCCTCTTTTGGCTCTTTTGCGTTAATCAGTATAATGATTAATAAATGCTTTGATAGATTCTGCTTGTTTAATAAGGTTATTTGTCCGTGTAATTAATAGATGGTTTAGAGGTGTTGTTAAATTTTGATCTTAAACAATTTCTTAAGTTAGTTAGATTTACATGATAGTATACATGGTGGTAGTTAGTTATTACATAGCTAGTTCCTTGATATACTGGTAATATAGGGTTTGTTATTTCTTCCTTTTCATACTGAGCGTTGACTAGTAGCGGGATTAGAAGTATAATGGTCTTCATTTCCATGCCTGCAAATTATAAATGTCTTTTAACATTTTTAGGATGCCTTTGATTTTTAAATGTTGTTATTTTATATTTTGGTTGTAATTTTTGTGGAAATTTTCTAGGGGTATTTATGAGTTGATTTATGCCTTCTGGGATTTCTGGGTCGTTTTCGAGTTTTTCATTTCGTTTGGCTAAGACATTAGCCTTTTTCGCGTTTAATTTTGAATTAATTTTTTCATTGAGTTCTTTAAAAGTTTGAGCGAGTTTGTATACGTAATCGGTTTGTAATTGATTTATATGTTTCTCTAAATTTAATTGATAATTAAGGCTTCCTTTTAGAATTTGAAAAGGGGTATAATCATGTGAAGAGTGTATGCTATTGTTATAATTTAAAATTGCTACATCCACTAATTCTTGAATTGTTTTAGAATGGTGATCATTTCTAAGGGCGATAAGGCTTTCTTTAAGAGTAGTGTGAAATCTTTCAATGGGTGAATTTGAATTTGGGTTATATGGTGTCGTGAAATGTAGCTCAATTTGATATACTTTACACAAATCTTGTACTTAATTACTTTTAAATGTTCGTGCATTGACCGTAGTGATTTTGCATGGTGTGCCGTGATGTGAAAAGAATTTAGTTAATCTTTGGCATATTTCTATAGATGTTTCATTGACGGGGTATGCTGCAGCAAATTTGGAGAAATTGTCTATTATCGTTAAATATTTTTGTCCTGATATTGAATATATATTAATGTAAATATGTTCTAGTGGCTTAGATCCTGTTGGTGTAGGTTTAAATATAACTTTATACGGGTGTCGGCCGTATTTTGTTCTTTGACATACTTCGCATGTATTTACAAAGTTAATGACATCTCTTTCTAGGCTTGGCCAATAATATTTTTGTTTGATATTTTTTATGTTTTCAAATATAATTTGATTTTTGAAAGTGTTTATAGCTTTAGTTATATAAGGTGCTCCTAAAATGGGGTTTTCGTGTGATGAGTGTATTGTGTCTGTTTCAGATTTGATTTCGTCTTCTTGTGATTCTAATTTGTTTGTTATTGTTTGAAGTGATTCTTCTTTTTCTGTTTTAATTGGAGGCTTAATTTGAATGTCAGAAATTATGTTAATTTTAGGTGTTTCTGACAAATAACATACGAGGATTTCAATATTTTCATTTTTAAAAATGTATTCAATCATAGCTTTTACTTTTTCTCAATTTAATTGATCATGACCACAACCTAATCTGGGATAGCAATTTTTTTACATTATTTTCTATTGCATGCTTTTTCATTGTAGTTAAAGCTTTCCATAACGTCAGAAAGGTTGGTTTATTTTCAGTTTCTTGTTTTGTGATTAAATAATAGATTAATCGATTATTTTCATTATCAAACAATGTGGCTATTCCACCTGGTCTCGCATTTTGATTGATTAGATATTGTAAATTTTCAAATTTATGCTTAAAGATTACTGCAATGCCTTTTTCATTTATAAATCGACTGCCACACAATGAGCTAAAGAGTAATCGTTTGGTTGTACAAACAGGTTACTATTAATTTCATTAATTGTTTCGGAATCTACAACAGGTTTCCAATTTTGTTAAAATTTTTGAAATTCAGTATTTGTTTTTACGAGAGGTCCAAAAGTAGGGAAAGTTTCCTGAGTTTCGAAGATGTGTTTAATTCTATCGTGCCAAAGATATTGGTCGTTGTCATTGTTTTTGGGTTTTTCGCAAGCTGCTGACATGTGCGATGGAAGATCATCTTTCTCAACGGCGTGAATGTCGATAGGTGGTCGAAACAGGGCATCGGCGTTGGAGTTTTGTTTACCTTTTTTATATTGGATAGTGTATTCGTATTCTTGTAGTTTTAATCTCCACCTGACTAATTTTGAATTCGGTTCTTTAATCGAGAAGAGCTATTTTAATGGTTTATGATCAGTTACGATAGCGAATTTCCTGCCAAACAAGTACGGTCGAAAATATTTGGTAGCCCACACGATAGCGAGGAGTTCTTTATCTATCGTGGAGTAATTTCACCCTGCAGGATTTAGAGTTCTGATTGCATATGCTATTGGTAAATCGGTTCCGATTGTTCCTTGTGATGGAATGGCACCGATCGCATAGTCTGATGCATCTGTTGTTAGTATAAAAGGTTTGCTGAAATCGGGGTATAGGAGTATCGGGTCATTTGTTAAAATATTTTTACAAAGGTTGAAGGCGGTTATAAAGGGTTTGTCATGGATTATCTTAACATTTTTTTTAAGCAATGCGTTAGTGGTTTTGTGATTTTAGCTAAATTTTTGATAAATTTTCTATAGTATCCAAGACCAAGGAAAGATTTAATTTCTTTTACAGTATTAGGAATTTTGAAATTTTTTATTGTTTCTATTTTTCGCGGGTTTGGTTTAACTCCATCGGGGGTAACTACGTGTCCTAAGAATTCTACGGTTTTTTGCAAAAATTCGAATCTATCTAATTGTATCTTCATATTAAATGATGCGAGTCTTTCGAAAACTAATTTTAAAGAATTTAGTTATTCTTGAAGGCTGGTTGAGTATATTATGATGTCATCCATATAGACTAGACATACTTTTCCCTGTAATCCACGAAGCACGTTGTCCATTGCACGTTGGAATGTGTAAGGCGCGTTCTTAAGTGTACTTATAATGCCCATGTTCGACATTAAACGCTGTTTTTGGTATGCTTTCAGGGTCCATTTCAATCTGATGGAATCCGCTGGCAAGGTCAAGTCTTGTGAAATACTGACATCGTCCAAGCTTGTCTTGGTCTTGGTATTGGGTACTTGTCATCGATCGTTTTCTCGTTCAATTTACTACAATCTATAACGAGTCTCCATTTTCTTTGTCCTGATGCGTCAGCTTTCTTCGGAACGATCCATACTGGTGAACTCCATGGGGAACTTGATTGAATGATTCCTTCTTGTAACATTACTACTATTTGTCTGCTCACTTCGTTTTTGTGTACATATGGGTATCTATAATTTTTTGCGTGAACGGTAATTTATTCGGTAGTTCTTATGACATGTTTGACTTGGTTTGTAAATGTTAAGGAGTCTCCGGGTTTATGTAGAAGTTTAACGAATTTTTTAATAAGTTTAAAATGTTCTTCTTTTTCTTCTTTAAATGTTTGAGTCTTATTAATTGTTTTATATCAATTGTCCTAAGGGTTTCCTCTCCTAATGTTGAGTTCAATTCGTTCTAAAGTTAAGTTATTGTCTACACTACCTTCGATGGCTACTGATTTTTTCGAATGGTTATAAATATCGATAATATAGGAGTTATTTTTAATTGTTACAAGTGTTGGTTGTATTTCAATCTCGTTGTCACAACAATATGGCATCATCCAGGTCGTATTGTCGGGTAAATTAGTTCTCAAAATCGTTTTTTGTATAGTTTTTGGGGGAATTTCTATTGTATAGTTATCAAAATTTTGTCTATATTGGAAAGGTATTTCCATGTATTGATTTTTTAGCTTTGCATTTCTTAAGTCAATATTTGAATTTAATTTACAAAGGTCTTTAATTCCTAAAATGCCGTCAAAATATTCGAGAAAAGGATGTAAAAAGAATTCGATTGGTTCAGTAATACCGAAGCATGTAAATAGAGGAATAGTTGCTTTACTGGTGGCTTTTTTAGATCCAGCGCATTTTGCTCACATAGGGTTGAATTAGTTCCGGGAAATATATTTCAGCTAAAGAGGGTCTGAGAAAAGATGCATGAGAGCCTGTATCTATAAGTAACCGAATATTATAATTGGGGATTTCGATGTACGGTAGTTGATTGGTCTGGAAACTATTTAAATTTAGACAGGGTTGGTTTCGTTCTAGGCTTGGAAATGAAAATTTTCTAGTTGATCAGTTAGATCATCTTCATTTTCCGAAGTTTCGCATTCTTTGTGGTTCGAGTAATAATTATTTTTATCAAACTTAGATAAGTCACTTTGAAGTTCATTAATTTCTGGATTATTTTCGACATTTTCTGCGTGTATCAGTTCTTAGAATTTAAAATTGGGTTTTCCGGTGGGTCGAAAGTATGAGTGTTGTGGTCCCATTTGTGCAAAAGACCTTTTGGGTTTTACGCTTACGCCTCACATAGTTTGAGGATATTGAGGCTTGGAATATTGAGGGTTATTTTGGTTAGGACTTGACTGTTGAACGGGATGTCTGAAAAATTGGTTTTGTTGTCTAAATGACGGTTGCGAAAATTGCTGAGCTGGATGTCTAGAAGGTTGATTCGGTGGTCTTTGGGGAAGATTCATTGGGCGGTTAGTTTGTTGTTGGTTATTTACCGTTCTTTGAGTATTTCTCAAAATGTGATTTAATGGTTTTTGTATATTTTGTTTTATCAAGTTATTATTGTGTGAATAGTTGTTTTTGAAATGGCTTTGACTAGTTAAAATTTCATAGTTTGTTATTATGTCAATAGCTTCATCCAAATTTTGTGGGTTTCGAACGATAAGTAGTGTCCTTAGTTCGTTAGAAATATTTGCTAATAGATTCTGGGTTGCTGTTAACTCATTTTGAGAAATTAATATTGCTCTTGCTTCAACATTGTTAATTTCAGAACATATTTTTGTCGTAATTTTAGTGACTAAGGCTTTGAGTTTTAGTATGTAATCTTGAGTAGATTCATTTTTTCGTGTTAAAAATATTAGATGTTGATGGAGGTTTGCTCTAGTAATTGGATCACTACATTTCTGAGTTAAAGCCGTTGTTATCTCGTTCCATGTTCTTAGATCTGGACGGGTTAAGAGGAAATATTCGGCTGTCCCTACTATTTTCGATTTTATTGCTAAGATAACATATTCTTGTCGTGATTGATCATTATTAAAATATCTAGCGTTAAAAGTATCGATTTGATTAAGGAATGATTCTAGACCCGATGGTGTACCATCAAAATTTTTTAATAATGTCACAGTTGATCTCAAAGCGTCGGCCATTTTAATAGTATCAGTGGAAACAATAATATTTTCACTAACTAATGGTTCTAAACTATTTTCTAAATTATCTTAAGATACTGAATGTTTATGAGACGTATTATTTATTAAAGAAACATTGGAATATAGTTCGATAACTTCGTCGGAACTGGTTAGGTTATTCCCAAAACTATTACTTCTGGAAGGATAAGTGATATCGGGTAATCTACTTCTAAATTTCTTCATAAAGGTACATCGGCACTTGTTGAATTCTTAACTAACAGGAGTTACAACTATAGGGAACAATTCAGTAAACACTTACAATATGTCCCTAGTTTCGTTCCTGTATCAAATGATGACTTCGTCGACGAGCTGTAATTTCCAAAGAAGCTATACCATTCGTAGTGGACGCTGACTCAGGCTAATTCGTCCTACTGGCTTTCGAAATGGCGTACCAATGAACGATGTAGGCCAGGAGTCCAAGTGTTCTGCGTAGAAGTGTTTTTGAATCCTTTTCTTAACTGTTGATACAGAGGGGTGCCAAGGGATAATCACTCCGAAAAGGATCCTACTGACTGCGCCAATTTTATTTAATTTCTTGCAACTTGTGTTATTTAAAAACTTTATTTTAACAAGAATACAAGTGGTACTGCTACGACAGAGCGAACTTAAAGACTAAAATATACATGCAACTGCTTAGTGTATTTATAGTGTAAAAATGCTGATTAATCTAAACATAATCTTGCGGGTTTCTTCTATTAAGGTAAATAATCTGAAGTGGCTATATAATTGTTTATAATAAAAATGCTGATTAATCTAACCATAATCTTGTGGGTACAACAATGTTTTTATGTAGAGGTAAATCATGAAGTGGCCATATAATAAAACAAATACATAATTATCACACAAGAAGAAACAATCATTTTTATGTTCAAAGAACAACTTATGCTCGAACTACCAATTCATTGTTTCATAAAGGCTTGTTAATGTAGAACGACCTTTCTAACGAGATCAAACAAACCCGTTCACTCAAAGAGTTTAAACACCAACTATATAGAGTTAGTTTTATTCTTAATAAGTAAGTAACAATATAATGGTTCTTATTTGATAATGTTACAGATAGAAATTTGTTCTCTTGAAGTATATAGAATATTTATATATCAGGTTGCCTATTTAAATAAAGTATTAGTAGATATACTAGGAGAGTTCTGGGGCGGAAGTCACAGTAAACATGCTATATTTTCCAAAGGGGTCCCGAATAATGGTGTGTGGGCGTGCTGGATATTTTTCCAACGGGGTTTCATTATTAAATGTTAGATTCCTACATTTCATGAGCGCCATCTAGCGGAGAGGGGGTAAGTTACTGCATTTAGATTCCTACAATTCATGAGCGCCATCTAGCGGAGAGGGGATAAGTTACTGCATTTAGATTCCTACTTTTCATGACCGCCATTAGGGATTATTTATTTTATTGTTGAGGAAAAAAGTTCTCAATTGCGCGGGATCGAACCCACAACCACACACACCAACACGTTAACAGTCTAAGCGTTTTCCAAGCCTGCCATCTCGGTTACCCATGTGAATGTGAGAAAGCGATGTATATATTTTGCATTCCGGTGATAGGAGATAAGCCGCGAGCTCATAAATTGGAATGTCGATGTGTTAACACCGCTTCGACGTAAGCATGGGCGATAAGCCGTTTGGGTCTGCGCGCTCGGACAGCCCTCAGCGTTTCAAGCAAACGACTCCCAAAATCGTCTTCTGCCGAAAATTTGATGACGATTCAGTTTTTGATTCGTTTAAATCGGTCAAGATTTGATTTTCGTAAAGAATATACGAGTTGAATTGCAAATTATACTTTTTCGACACAACAGCATCATTAAAAGTGCTTAAGAAATTAGGAGTGAAAGAAAATGTGTTATGTTTAATATTGTATTTATAAAATTTGCTTTATACCTGTGTAAATGTGAGAAATCAAAGAATTTATGTTGGATGGCGGCGCGTGCGCACTTACATCAGATAAGCCGCAAGCTCATAAATTGAAATGTCGATGTGTTAACATCGCTTCGACGTGAGCAAGGGCGATAAGCCGTTTGGGTGTGTGCGCTCGGACAGCCCTCATCGTTTCAAGCAAACGACTCCCAAAATCGTCTTCTGCCGAAAATTTGATGGCGATTCAGTTTTTGATTCGTTTAAATCGGCCAAGATTTGATTTTCGTATAGAATATACGAGTTAAATTGCAAATTATACTTTTTCTACACAACAGCATCATTAAAAGTGTTTAAAAAAGAAATCAGGAGTGAAAGAAAATGTGTTATTGTATCTATCAAAAATGATTTTCTGAATAAAACAACATACTTAAAATTTGCTTTATTTAATAAATGATTTTATCAAACTAAATTTTTAAATAGAGTACGGAGTGATTCTTCTTGATGGCATCTCATTGCGTTGACGAAAACGTGTAGGATTTTTGAAAACCTTCTCATTCCAATCTTTCTCACTGAATTGGTTGGTAGGATTGATAGTCATATCATGGAACAATGTAAATACCTTCCGTTTTTCCTCAAAAAAGTTTAGAATATTTTTTAATTCTTCCAAACGTCGAATGTGTTGCTCCAACCTTTCTTTCAACATCATCGTAACTCTATGACTCTCAGACTGAAACTGCTGTCAAAAAAACTTGTTTCTTGTCTACACCCCTTCTCCAATAAAAAACATTTTTTTTAAAATCTCTCTATTGCTCATAAAGGTAAAGTATTACAAAACCATTTATACAATTCATCAACATTTCTAAGACTACAATTATAGAATTGACTGCTACGTGTGTGGTGCATACATGATGTAAATTCGCTGTTGTTGAACGCTGGAACAGTGTGCCATGAGTCATCAAATTCCTCCAAATTCACGACTCTACTAGCTTGCTCGCCGTAGAAAGATTGAAGTTTATCATCCAAAAATTGCTTCTTCTGATGTCCTCGCACATAGATGATATCAATTTCGTTGAGTTTTTCCTTCAGAATATCATCCAACGATTCGTATGGTATAAAGCCGGAAGAATATTTGAGGTTATGTACATGCTTCTCCAAATAACAAACGCCATATCGGTCTGCTTTGCTTAGCGATGAGAACGGTATTGGTGGTGATAGCAAATAATTACTACATCGACGGCCAATCCTTAAGGCAATTTCTTTGGGGTGGAATTGGCACTTCACATTGAAGCCTTGAATGTCTACGAACGCTATTCTCATCTCTCCTCGACGATGGTTGAACTTAAACTGATGACAGAGGTCATCCTAGTTCCATCTCTTTATAATTTCACTGAGAGGATGTTGTTCAATTATGTTATCGTGAATGATGATGCAATAGACACAAGTATTTGCTGGAAAACCTTTGGACGCTTCTATTTCAAGCTTGACATCAACACTTGAACTTTTCACGCTTTCATCTCGATGAGAACAATCGATGACAAATAGAGGTTTATCTGCAAATTCAGATAACTTAGGAGCGGCGTATGTAGATAGGAGTGTTTGTAGCTTTTTCCAAATTGAGTGTAGTTGAAGTAAGCTTCGGTAAAATCCCCCTTTTCAAAGTCCAAATGCATCTTCTCCTTTGGATAGCTGTCTCCGTTGAGCGTCAAGGTGATATTCATGATGTTTGCATAATTAAATTTCGTAGGATCGTTATTCACTTGGTTCTTTTTGTGGTTGCTCTGGAAACAAACGATGACATAGCGAGGACTTTCTAAAAATGATGAAGTTTTCACCGACCAAATTTCGTTGGTGGCTCCTGTAGTGAGAGCAGGCAACATGTGAATTTCCCATTTTCTAAACGGTATCAAGATGGGAGTGTCAGCTTTGATTGCTTTTAAAAGTTGCAATTTAATTTGATCGTTTGGATGCAATCTTTGCACTTTGAGCTCGATATTTTCAATTTCCAATTGTACTTCAGTTGTTGTAGAATTGGCGATGGTAAAGCATTGATTGTCATTTTGAGCACGCACTAATCGGATGGTATGTTTTCCATATACGACATATTCGTAGTCATTGAAAATATTCAAAAAATGTTTCAACGGAATGAGCATACTAAATGACAAAGTATCCGCATTGATGATACCAACATCTTTATCTGGACTCCAAGTCGCTATACTCAAGGGTTTAGACTCTTCTTCACTATAACATAAAAACCCTCGAACGGTACTCACAATTCCAACGTCACGCACTGATTCCAACTCTTTACCATTTTGTTCGTAGCTAATGGATTGGAACATGAAAGCGCCAGCATTATTGACAAAAGATACTTCTCCATTACCCTTGGTGCGCTTAATTTTTCCACTGATATGTAACAGGCTTGCGTAAAGAGCATCGAAAGCATCTGATTGATTAATGCTAATTTCTATGACATCATTGTTGCGGAAAGATTTAACGTATGGATAGTAGGTACGCCATTCATCTTTTTGAATTGATGTGTCCATTTGAGGTTTTTGGAAAATGTTGAACACTTGCGGAGATAACATTGTAGCCTAAGGATTTGAGAAATCGGATATTTTTCACACTGAGTTCACGGCGGTGTTGGATGTTCTTTGTCTCGAAGAAGACTGATGGCCTATTCGTAGGTAGATGTATTTTATAAATACCTAGTACCATAATTCTTTGAGATGTAATCGAATTATGATTTCTTCACCTTGGAAATTCACCAGCTGAAAGTTTTGGTCTAAAATTTTAAGTGTTATATTATGAATCTCGTCTGTAGTGATGGGTAGATAAATGAGAGGATTTGGACTTTCGTCGATAGCGTAACCAGGATCTTCTCTTATAGCAAATTCGTAGATTGTGTGCGAAGGTCTATCGTTGTAGAAGGCTCCCGAAGTAATGTTGGAATCGATGTGTATGGTTCGTACTTTTATAATGTTGACAGGCTGATCGGACATGTGAGTAACATTTTTTGGTAGAATCTTAGGAGAGTATCCCAATATGTGTGTCAAACTATCGTTCGGAGTGAAATCAATATCAAAATCTTTACAAAAAATTTCACATTTCAATGTATTATTATTCGGTTTGAGGTAGAAGTAATCTTCAGGCTTTACCTTCGTCGTCTTTGGTACGATTGCTTTCTGAATAAACTTTTCAATATCCTCAATTTCGTATGCTCCCGTTGGAATGTCGATGCTTTTCTTACCCTTTCCATCTACATAGTGGAACTTTGTACCTTCATCGATGTTGGGTATACTGTTGTACGAATGAAAACTTAGAAGAGCTAAACCATATTCACTGTCACGCTGCAAGTGAAGCGGTGGTGATAGATCAATTGAGAGAATCGAAGAATGACTCTTCAAAGTCAGTATTGTATCACTTCGTTTCATCGACATGACTGATACACAAGTAGTTGTGACAATATCTTTTATTGACATAGAAATGCTAAACACAAGTGTCCACAATTGTTTTGATCATATGTTTGATATACATCGTAATTATAAAATATCTTAACACGCTGCTTTCCAAAATAATCGACCAATTCCTTTGGCGGCTTCAAATTTCCAAAACTATCGAAATATTGTATAGTGTTATCATTCTTTTTGTAAGCTACCCAATGTGTACCTGGATTGATGGAGGAATCTAAATTCACTACGGCACATTCGCGACGTCTTGTATGATGAGGAAGAGTGTCTCGCATAAAAACACCGCGAAAATGTGGAATTTTCAGCTTTTTCGCACATTCCATAATCTCCCCATCGTACAGAGCTCTGTTGGGTAGCTGAGCTAGTAGTTTTTTTGTTTCAAGTACAATCCTTCTCCTCCTTTATGCTGTTTCTTCAAGAACAGACCGAATCCGTTACGCGTTTTTCGTAGATACAAGCCGGATCCCAAATGTTCCATAGCTTTATTATGTCGTGCGTCTTCTTCCATCTTTTTCTTTGCATTTTTCGTGTCGATGATGGTCTTTGCGATGGCGCTCGCTCCTCCAGCCAGCGACCCTAGAGCCGAGAGACCGGCAAACAAGGGAATTAGCGGTAGAAATCCGCCACTTTTTGGCAATGGTATAATTCTAGGTACTCGAATACGTTTTCGGCCTCCACATTTTTTGACAGCTAATCGAGCGGCTTTCAAAGCAGCAGCAGATGACTTTTTCAAACTGCCACCTTCGTGATGAGACTTTTTCATAGCTTGATGAATCTTCTTTGCAATTTGGGAGAATCGTTTATCCATACCCATGCCGAGTTTGCGTTTTGCCTTCATAGCGTTGGTGACGAACCAAGCAGCAGATTTTTCACCAAATTTTGCGTCTTTCGATTTGACTCGTTCCCAAGCTCTATGTTCCAACACTTGATCGGCTTTATGACGTTCTTCCAATGATTTGTTTTGAGAGTATGCAATGTCGTGTTCCCTGCAAGCTTCGTCCAACGGATTTATACCTCTATCTCCACGTTCTAAGCGTTCTTTCAATTTAGTTCCCGGTCCACAATAAGAATAGCCTGGCAGATGTAGTTCGAAAGGTAGGTTATTGATAAGCGTATTAACCACACCCTTACCGTGATGAATCAACATTGAAAATGATGTCAATATTGAAAGACATGAACATTTATACAAAATCCTAAACATTTCATGGTATCGTGCACAACATGAGGGTCGTTCAACAGAAACATACCTTACCGATCGAAAATTTAGATTACTTAAATGAAAGTCAATCTACCAGCAGTAAGCATGGCACATTGCTACCACATTCATTTCGTGCAATCATATGTGGACCGAGTGGATGTGGGAAAACAAATGCAGCACTTTCACTGCTTTTCCACCCAAACGGTGCTAAATTTGAAAACGTTTACGTGTATTCAAAGTCATTGTATCAACCCAAGTATCAGTTACTCGAAGAGGTGTTGAAAAAAGTCAAAGGAATCGAATATTTTCAATTCAAAGAGAACGAGGAAATTATAAGTCCCAACGAGGCTAAACCAAATTCCATATTCATTTTTGATGACATATCTTGTGATAAACAGCAGAAAATCCAAGAATATTATTCCATGTGTCGACATCGAGGTATAGATGTTATGTACATTGGGCAAACGTATAGTAAGGCTCCAAAGCAAATGTTGCGAGACAATTGCAATCTAATTGTGTTGTTCAAGCAAGATGAAATAAATTTAAAGCATGTGTATGATGAACACGTTTCACCTGATGTCTCATTCAACGATTTCAAGCGAATGTGTGCTGATTGTTGGAATGAAAAATTCGGTGCAATGGTGATCGTAAAGGAGTGCGATCTGAATGCAGGTCGCTATCGATATGGCTTCGATAAGTTTATAAAACCATGAACTTATCACGATAAAGTATATTCGTCAACATGAAACCACCCAGCAAAGAGGCTGACATAGTTCGCAAAACGAAAATCAATGAAATCGCTAGGATCATAAAAAAGAAATACTTATCATTGAAATTGGGTAAATCAGAAGAGGATGAGGCATTACAAAAATTTTTCAAACCCATATCGGCTCCACTGAAAAAGCAGCTGGCAGTAGGAATGAACATACCACCACTGTACCAAAAAAAGAAGTGAAGGCGGAGGATGCATCGGTCGGCAATGCTGAAATTCTACCACCATTCCAGAAACTTGAACCTATTGCCAGTACTGATGGAGATGATGATGATGAAGAAGTGTTCGATTATGATGAAGAAGAAGGAACATTTGACGAAGGTACAATTGCTCCTCAAGTCATTCAAGCATATATCGATCAGTATCCACCAATGAGTCATAAATTCTTAACACAATATTGGAGCAATGATGAGAAGATAGACAAAGTATACGGACCCATATATGATTTTACAACTTCAAAATGGCGGCTTGGTTCAAAAGAAATCGATTTTGATAAGCAGCACATCAAATTTGGTGGGCAGCAAGTGATAGGAACACCTGGACTATATGAACTGATATTCTACGATGATCCAGAAAATTTCAACAAGGACGATCTCGTTGCGTACAAACACATTTTAGAACTGTCGAATGTACATAAAAAAGCAAATAATGCATTGAAAGGAACTAATAGACGCAAATATATGGAAATCATCAAACCAATGTTTATTCGAAAGTCGTCGCGAATGGCGGAGGGACGGGGCTTAATGTCTTACAATTCTAAACCTATGGAATACATTTATTGGGATGATCCGAATGAATTGTGTGAGCGTTTACGATTGTTGTTAGCGTCCAAAAATGCTGGAAACACTTCATTTGACAATGAAATTATATCCATAATCGAAGAATTGAAAGAGGCCAACATCATTCAATAGACAACATTTCCAAGATGACCATCGATAAGTTCGGACGTAGTTCTTCAAGAAAACGATTGCGGCGACCGATGATTGAATTTGGTGATGGTTTAGCACATACTCCTGACGGTAATATTGATTTAAAAAAATTGAAGCTGTGTAACGTAAAAATGCCAACTAATCCTATGGATGCTACCAACAAGCAGTATGTAGACAATCAGATGAAACATTGGGCTGACGTGTTTACGAAAACTATTGAGGATCGCACAGAGATTGTGAAACAATTCATTCATGGCAAAGAAAAAAGATTTGAAATTGTTACCGAAACATTCGCTGACTTTCGCAACCGATTTAGCGAGCTATCTGCAAAAGACGCGGAGACTTTCGACACTCTAACCAAAGATCTTAACCAGTTGCAAGAAGATGTTAAAGCACAAATCTTTAAAGTGAACTTGCTCATATCAGATGTGGAGCGTGCTTACACAAACAATTTGAAACAACTCACTCATGCCATCAACAAAAAATTTGAAAATGTGACTGAAGCACACACTTTAACCAAAAATGTGGAAAGATAGTTGAATCAGTTTCGAACGAATGTCGTTTACCAAATATCTGAATTAGGACTGGATATTACAAATTTAAATATAAGCATAAAAAAATCCAAGCATCCATAACAAATTTAGAGCAACTCATCAAAAGAAAAATTAATATAACACAATGATAGCACGTGGTATTGCCAATCGAGAGAAAAATATAAGATGATGCGATGTCTAATGGCTTTCATTTGATGTCCACGTAATAGAGAAGAAACACGTAGAAGATGGTTGAATTGAAGGCATCGTTTATACTTTTATACAATATAATTGGAAACATGTTGTACGTAGATATACCACCAAATGTAATCGAAGCAGGCATTTGTTTCAACGATCAACAATGTATAGCAATGAGAAAAATAACCGTGAACGATGGACAGATGCATGTATTCTCTACCGAAATTCCAGAGCGAGAAAACAAGTTTAAAATTCGACTCGTGTTCTACCCAAATAGAACATGGAGAGATACTGGAATATTTCATCTACCATCAGAAGAAACTACCGAACGAAATATATCCTATGACGATGGTGACGAAGAGGAATCCTCAACTTCGTTTGAGAGCAGCAGCAGGAGCGAAGAGAATTCCAAAATTAAATCAACACCAAAATTAGATACTACCAATTCATCTATGATATCATATATAAATTTTTCCATATATTTAATGATGCTTATTATGTATATATTTTAAATCGAAAATAAAAATGAATGTAATTGATATGGATTTGTTGCAAGCACACACCTTAACCAAAAATGTGGAAAGAGAGTTGTTTCAAATTGTTTCTGTAAGCACGCTCCACATCTGATATGAGCAAGTCAGGCGCAAAATCGATCAATTTTACATGTAATTTCCCATAAGGAATTCTAAGGTCAAAAATAGCGAAATTGGCTCAATCTGACATGCGCAGTAACACCCGCGCTCTCGGGTCTGCTCCCTCAGCGGGAAATTTAAATTTGACAGCTGCGCAATCTGGGAAGCGGGGCATCCAAGGAACATAGTCATCCAGAAGTCACAGGTAGCGCAGCTGTCAAATTTAAATTTCCCGCTGAGGGAGCAGACCCGAGAGCGCGGGTGTTACTGCGCATGTCAGATTGAGCCAATTTCGCTATTTTTGACCTTAGAATTCCTTATGGGAAATTACATGTAAAATTGATCGATTTTGCGCCTGACTTGCTCATATCAGATGTGGAGCGTGCTTACAGAAACAATTTGAAACAACTCTCTTTCCACATTTTTGGTTAAGGTGTGTGCTTGCAACAAATCCATATCAATTACATTCATTTTTATTTTCGATTTAAAATATATACATAATAAGCATCATTAAATATATGGAAAAATTTATATATGATATCATAGATGAATTGGTAGTATCTAATTTTGGTGTTGATTTAATTTTGGAATTCTCTTCGCTCCTGCTGCTGCTCTCAAACGAAGTTGAGGATTCCTCTTCGTCACCATCGTCATAGGATATATTTCGTTCGGTAGTTTCTTCTGATGGTAGATGAAATATTCCAGTATCTCTCCATGTTCTATTTGGGTAGAACACGAGTCGAATTTTAAACTTGTTTTCTCGCTCTGGAATTTCGGTAGAGAATACATGCATCTGTCCATCGTTCACGGTTATTTTTCTCATTGCTATACATTGTTGATCGTTGAAACAAATGCCTGCTTCGATTACATTTGGTGGTATATCTACGTACAACATGTTTCCAATTATATTGTATAAAAGTATAAACGATGCCTTCAATTCAACCATCTTCTACGTGTTTCTTCTCTATTACGTGGACATCAAATGAAAGCCATTAGACATCGCATCATCTTATATTTTTCTCTCGATTGGCAATACCACGTGCTATCATTGTGTTATATTAATTTTTCTTTTGATGAGTTGCTCTAAATTTGTTATGGATGCTTGGATTTTTTTATGCTTATATTTAAATTTGTAATATCCAGTCCTAATTCAGATATTTGGTAAACGACATTCGTTCGAAACTGATTCAACTATCTTTCCACATTTTTGGTTAAAGTGTGTGCTTCAGTCACATTTTCAAATTTTTTGTTGATGGCATGAGTGAGTTGTTTCAAATTGTTTGTGTAAGCACGCTCCACATCTGATATGAGCAAGTTCACTTTAAAGATTTGTGCTTTAACATCTTCTTGCAACTGGTTAAGATCTTTGGTTAGAGTGTCGAAAGTCTCCGCGTCTTTTGCAGATAGCTCGCTAAATCGGTTGCGAAAGTCAGCGAATGTTTCGGTAACAATTTCAAATCTTTTTTCTTTGCCATGAATGAATTGTTTCACAATCTCTGTGCGATCCTCAATAGTTTTCGTAAACACGTCAGCCCAATGTTTCATCTGATTGTCTACATACTGCTTGTTGGTAGCATCCATAGGATTAGTTGGCATTTTTACGTTACACAGCTTCAATTTTTTTAAATCAATATTACCGTCAGGAGTATGTGCTAAACCATCACCAAATTCAATCATCGGTCGCCGCAATCGTTTTCTTGAAGAACTACGTCCGAACTTATCGATGGTCATCTTGGAAATGTTGTCTATTGAATGATGTTGGCCTCTTTCAATTCTTCGATTATGGATATAATTTCATTGTCAAATGAAGTGTTTCCAGCATTTTTGGACGCTAACAACAATCGTAAACGCTCACACAATTCATTCGGATCATCCCAATAAATGTATTCCATAGGTTTAGAATTGTAAGACATTAAGCCCCGTCCCTCCGCCATTCGCGACGACTTTCGAATAAACATTGGTTTGATGATTTCCATATATTTGCGTCTATTAGTTCCTTTCAATGCATTATTTGCTTTTTTATGTACATTCGACAGTTCTAAAATGTGTTTGTACGCAACGAGATCGTCCTTGTTGAAATTTTCTGGATCATCGTAGAATATCAGTTCATATAGTCCAGGTGTTCCTATCACTTGCTGCCCACCAAATTTGATGTGCTGCTTATCAAAATCGATTTCTTTTGAACCAAGCCGCCATTTTGAAGTTGTAAAATCATATATGGGTCCGTATACTTTGTCTATCTTCTCATCATTGCTCCAATATTGTGTTAAGAATTTATGACTCATTGGTGGATACTGATCGATATATGCTTGAATGACTTGAGGAGCAATTGTACCTTCGTCAAATGTTCCTTCTTCTTCATCATAATCGAACACTTCTTCATCATCATCATCTCCATCAGTACTGGCAATAGGTTCAAGTTTCTGGAATGGTGGTAGAATTTCAGCATTGCCGACCGATGCATCCTCCGCCTTCACTTCTTTTTTTGGTACAGTGGTGGTATGTTCATTCCTAAGCTTTTCAGTTACTGCCAGCTGCTTTTTCAGTGGAGCCGATATGGGTTTGAAAAATTTTTGTAATGCCTCATCCTCTTCTGATTTACCCAATTTCAATGATAAGTATTTCTTTTTTATGATCCTAGCGATTTCATTGATTTTCGTTTTGCGAACTATGTCAGCCTCTTTGCTGGGTGGTTTCATGTTGACGAATATACTTTATCGTGATAAGTTCATGGTTTTATAAACTTATCGAAGCCATATCGATAGCGACCTGCATTCAGATCGCACTCCTTTACGATCACCATTGCACCGAATTTTTCATTCCAACAATCAGCACACATTCGCTTGAAATCGTTGAATGAGACATCAGGTGAAACGTGTTCATCATACACATGCTTTAAATTTATTTCATCTTGCTTGAACAACACAATTAGATTGCAATTGTCTCGCAACATTTGCTTTGGAGCCTTACTATACGTTTGCCCAATGTACATAACATCTATACCTCGATGTCGACACATGGAATAATATTCTTGGATTTTCTGCTGTTTATCACAAGATATGTCATCAAAAATGAATATGGAATTTGGTTTAGCCTCGTTGGGACTTATAATTTCCTCGTTCTCTTTGAATTGAAAATATTCGATTCCTTTGACTTTTTTCAACACCTCTTCGAGTAACTGATACTTGGGTTGATACAATGACTTTGAATACACGTAAACGTTTTCAAATTTAGCACCGTTTGGGTGGAAAAGCAGTGAAAGTGCTGCATTTGTTTTCCCACATCCACTCGGTCCACATATGATTGCACGAAATGAATGTGGTAGCAATGTGCCATGCTTACTGCTGGTAGATTGACTTTCATTTAAGTAATCTAAATTTTCGATCGGTAAGGTATGTTTCTGTTGAACGACCCTCATGTTGTGCACGATACCATGAAATGTTTAGGATTTTGTATAAATGTTCATGTCTTTCAATATTGACATCATTTTCAATGTTGATTCATCACGGTAAGGGTGTGGTTAATACGCTTATCAATAACCTACCTTTCGAACTACATCTGCCAGGCTATTCTTATTGTGGACCGGGAACTAAATTGAAAGAACGCTTAGAACGTGGAGATAGAGGTATAAATCCGTTGGACGAAGCTTGCAGGGAACACGACATTGCATACTCTCAAAACAAATCATTGGAAGAACGTCATAAAGCCGATCAAGTGTTGGAACATAGAGCTTGGGAACGAGTCAAATCGAAAGACGCAAAATTTGGTGAAAAATCTGCTGCTTGGTTCGTCACCAACGCTATGAAGGCAAAACGCAAACTCGGCATGGGTATGGATAAACGATTCTCCCAAATTGCAAAGAAGATTCATCAAGCTATGAAAAAGTCTCATCACGAAGGTGGCAGTTTGAAAAAGTCATCTGCTGCTGCTTTGAAAGCCGCTCGATTAGCTGTCAAAAAATGTGGAGGCCGAAAACGTATTCGAGTACCTAGAATTATACCATTGCCAAAAAGTGGCGGATTTCTACCGCTAATTCCCTTGTTTGCCGGTCTCTCGGCTCTAGGGTCGCTGGCTGGAGGAGCGAGCGCCATCGCAAAGACCATCATCGACACGAAAAATGCAAAGAAAAAGATGGAAGAAGACGCACGACATAATAAAGCTATGGAACATTTGGGATCCGGCTTGTATCTACGAAAAACGCGTAACGGATTCGGTCTGTTCTTGAAGAAACAGCATAAAGGAGGAGAAGGATTGTACTTGAAACAAAAAAACTACTAGCTCAGCTACCCAACAGAGCTCTGTACGATGGGGAGATTATGGAATGTGCGAAAAAGCTGAAAATTCCACATTTTCGCGGTGTTTTTATGCGAGACACTCTTCCTCATCATACAAGACGTCGCGAATGTGCCGTAGTGAATTTAGATTCCTCCATCAATCCAGGTACACATTGGGTAGCTTACAAAAAGAATGATAACACTATACAATATTTCGATAGTTTTGGAAATTTGAAGCCGCCAAAGGAATTGGTCGATTATTTTGGAAAGCAGCGTGTTAAGATATTTTATAATTACGATGTATATCAAACATATGATCAAAACAATTGTGGACACTTGTGTTTAGCATTTCTATGTCAATAAAAGATATTGTCACAACTACTTGTGTATCAGTCATGTCGATGAAACGAAGTGATACAATACTGACTTTGAAGAGTCATTCTTCGATTCTCTCAATTGATCTATCACCACCGCTTCACTTGCAGCGTGACAGTGAATATGGTTTAGCTCTTCTAAGTTTTCATTCGTACAACAGTATACCCAACATCGATGAAGGTACAAAGTTCCACTATGTAGATGGAAAGGGTAAGAAAAGCATCGACATTCCAACGGGAGCATACGAAATTGAGGATATTGAAAAGTTTATTCAGAAAGCAATCGTACCAAAGACGACGAAGGTAAAGCCTGAAGATTACTTCTACCTCAAACCGAATAATAATACATTGAAATGTGAAATTTTTTGTAAAGATTTTGATATTGATTTCACTCCGAACGATAGTTTGACACACATATTGGGATACTCTCCTAAGATTCTACCAAAAAATGTTACTCACATGTCCGATCAGCCTGTCAACATTATAAAAGTACGAACCATACACATCGATTCCAACATTACTTCGGGAGCCTTCTACAACGATAGACCTTCGCACACAATCTACGAATTTGCTATAAGAGAAGATCCTGGTTACGCTATCGACGAAAGTCCAAATCCTCTCATTTATCTACCCATCACTACAGACGAGATTCATAATATAACACTTAAAATTTTAGACCAAAACTTTCAGCTGGTGAATTTCCAAGGTGAAGAAATCATAATTCGATTACATCTCAAAGAATTATGGTACTAGGTATTTATAAAATACATCTACCTACGAATAGGCCATCAGTCTTCTTCGAGACAAAGAACATCCAACACCGCCGTGAACTCAGTGTGAAAAATATCCGATTTCTCAAATCCTTAGGCTACAATGTTATCTCCGCAAGTGTTCAACATTTTCCAAAAACCTCAAATGGACACATCAATTCAAAAAGATGAATGGCGTACCTACTATCCATACGTTAAATCTTTCCGCAACAATGATGTCATAGAAATTAGCATTAATCAATCAGATGCTTTCGATGCTCTTTACGCAAGCCTGTTACATATCAGTGGAAAAATTAAGCGCACCAAGGGTAATGGAGAAGTATCTTTTGTCAATAATGCTGGCGCTTTCATGTTCCAATCCATTAGCTACGAACAAAATGGTAAAGAGTTGGAATCAGTGCGTGACGTTGGAATTGTGAGTACCGTTCGAGGGTTTTTATGTTATAGTGAAGAAGAGTCTAAACCCTTGAGTATAGCGACTTGGAGTCCAGATAAAGATGTTGGTATCATCAATGCGGATACTTTGTCATTTAGTATGCTCATTCCGTTGAAACATTTTTTGAATATTTTCAATGACTACGAATATGTCGTATATGGAAAACATACCATCCGATTAGTGCGTGCTCAAAATGACAATCAATGCTTTACCATCGCCAATTCTACAACAACTGAAGTACAATTGGAAATTGAAAATATCGAGCTCAAAGTGCAAAGATTGCATCCAAACGATCAAATTAAATTGCAACTTTTAAAAGCAATCAAAGCTGACACTCCCATCTTGATACCGTTTAGAAAATGGGAAATTCACATGTTGCCTGCTCTCACTACAGGAGCCACCAACGAAATTTGGTCGGTGAAAACTTCATCATTTTTAGAAAGTCCTCGCTATGTCATCGTTTGTTTCCAGAGCAACCACAAAAAGAACCAAGTGAATAACGATCCTACGAAATTTAATTATGCAAACATCATGAATATCACCTTGACGCTCAACGGAGACAGCTATCCAAAGGAGAAGATGCATTTGGACTTTGAAAAGGGGGATTTTACCGAAGCTTACTTCAACTACACTCAATTTGGAAAAAGCTACAAACACTCCTATCTACATACGCCGCTCCTAAGTTACTCTGAATTTGCAGATAAACCTCTATTTGTCATCGATTGTTCTCATCGAGATGAAAGCGTGAAAAG